>OY728134.1:851204327-851707541 GCA_963277665.1 Viscum album | reverse complement strand
GATACACCATCAATTTCTATAGTTTAAAAACCAATCTACATTTTTTTACTTATCATTTCATAACAATCAGAGGTTATTTTCTTGGTTTTGATTCTCTAGAGAATGTTTTTAAAGATAGTCAAATATATTAGAACAACTTATTTAGTTATTCTGAGAACACTACATGTGGGACTGATATATCGTTTACTCGTACACATAAAAAATAATTAAAAGAGTAATTTTCATTAATTTCACATCAATACATGGTTTTTTCCATGGTTTTTACTATTACATGCACTTTTTGAGGTTTAAAATAGTAAAAAGTCATATTTAGTCATCCCAGACCAATGATAAATCCGATTGATGCTCCGTTAGTCCCTATATTTCAAAAAAATGGTCTACAATTTTTTTCCTTTGATTTCAATGAAATAAGAGGGTTTTGATTGTTTTTGACTCGTGAAACATGTTTTAAATAATGTTAATTCCATATGAATTGTTTTTTTAGGCATTCTAAGCACACTAAAATTCATATTGACGTTTTTTCTAACAATACACCTTAATATAATACAAATATAGTTTTCCTATTATTTCACATCAATTTGAGGTCATTCTCTATGGTTTTGAACATTACACACATGTTTTATTGTAATAAAACATTCAAAAGTTTATCCCGTCATCCCAGGTGAATGAAAAATCAGATCTACTTGCCTTAAGCTCCTACATTTCAAAAATCAATGTGTGGTTTTTTCTATGATTTCACATAAATTGAAGGTTTTTTTCTTAGTTTTGACCCCATGGTGCATATTTTTAAAAAGTGTTAATTTTTATCAGTTTGAACACACTACACATCGTATTTATGTGTCTTCTATTCGTACACATCAAAAATAATTAAAATATAGTTTTACTATAATTCTACATCAAATTGAGGAAATTTTTTTATGGTTTTCCCTATAACAGACACATTTTAGTGTTTTAAAAAAACTAAAGTCTTATTCGGTCATTCCCTACCAAAAAATCAAATTGCTACACTATCAGTTATTACATTCCAAAAATTAATCTATGATTTAACTTTTATTTTATGGTATTAGGAGGTCATTTCCTTAGTTTTAAACCCCCTACTGTACATTTTTAAAGACTTTCAAATCTCTAAAAACTACATATTCAGTCTAGAAGAACAAATCACTCATTATATTGACATTTCTTATACTCATACACATAAAAAATAATTCAAATTTTTTTTTCCAGGATTTAATGTCAATTTGAGGCAATTTTATATGGTTTTGACTATCACACACACGTTTTAGTGTTTTAACTCACTAAAATGCATTTTTGAAGATCTCAAGAGAAAAAAACATGTATTTATGGCCCATCTTTTCAATATTTCAAAAATAAAACTAAAGTTTTTTCCCATTATTTCATAGTAACCAGTCATCATTTTTTGGGTTCTGACCCCTAGGCGCACATTTATAGACTGTTGGCATTTTGAGAACAACTTATTCATTCAGTATTAGAATAAAACATATTATATTGTTTTTTAATCTACTCATACACATAAAAAATAATTTAAAAAGAGTTCTCCTATGATTTTACATCAATAAAATGACATTTTTGATGATTTTTATCATTCCACCCACATTTTGGTGTTTTAAAACACTGAAAAGATGTATTCAGTCATACCAAGGAAAAACAACTCAGATTAAAACATATTCAGTTACTATATTTACAAAATATTGTTCTTTTCTTATGATTTAAAGGTAATTATTGGTTATTTTATTCATTTTTACCCCATGGAAAACATTTCTAAAGACTGTTATTTCTTTATGAACAACTTATTCAGTCAGTTCGAATATACTACATGTTAGATTGATGTTTCTTCTTCTCATACACATTTTTTTTCAAAGACTATTTCTCTATGATTTAACATCAATCCTTGTCATTTTCTATAGTTTTAACTATTACATACAGTTTTTAGTGTTTTGAGTCACTAAAAATTCATATTTGTCCATTCGAGGAAAACGACAACTCGGATTGACATTCCATAAATCTTTACATTTCAAAAATCAATATACGGTTATTTTTCTATGATCTCATGATAAGTGGATGTTTTTCCTTGGTTTTGACCCCCAATAAAAGTTTTTAAAGACTGTTAAATCTTTAATAAGTGTTTCTTCAGTCAGTCTAAGAATAATGCATGTTTTATTGACATTTTTCTATTCCTCTACATCACAAATAATTCAAAGAAAGTTTTCCTAGGATTTCAAGTCAACCTGAATCCTTTTTCTATGGTTTTGACCACTACAAACACTTTTTAGTGTTTTAAAACACTAAAAACATGTTTTTGGTCATCCTATGAGAATTAAAACTTTTATTAACACATCACTGGTTCCTAAATTTCACAAATAAATCAATGGTTTTCGGTTTATGATTTTATACAAATTGGAGGTTGATTGTTAGGTTTTGATCCCCAAGCATGCATTTTTAATGGACGTCAATTCTTTAAGAATTTCTTATTCAGTCATTCCAAAAATAATGTATGTCATAGTGATTTTATATATATTAATAAACATTATAAATAATTTAAATATAGTTTTCCTATGATTTCATGTTAATTTGAGGTTGTTTTTTATGTTTTTTTACTATTTCATCAATTTTTTTAGTTTTTTAAAATAATAAAAGGAATATACATCCATCCTAGGTAAATTAAAACTTGGAATTATGCACCACATGTTCCTATGATACAAAAACAAGTCTACAAAAATTTTCCTACTATTTCAAGACAATCATAGTCCATTTTCTTCATTTTGACCCCCCAACGCACATTTTTAAAGACTGCCAATTCATTACAGCCAACTTATTTAGCCAGTCTAAGAACACCGCATATCATATTGACACATCATCTACACATACATGTCAAAAATAATTACAATACAATTTTACTATGATTTCAAATCAATAATTGATCATTGTCTATGTTTTCAACCATTATATACTAGTTTTAGTGTTTTAAAACACTTAAAAGGTATATTTGATCATTTAGGGAAAAAACAAATCTGATTGATTCTTTTTAAATTACTACATTTAAAAAATAAATATTTAGTTATTTTACTATGATTTCATGGAAATCAGAGGTTTTTTTATTATATTTGACCCCATGGAACATGTTTTTAATGACAGTCAATTCTTTTAAAAATTGCTTATTCAGTCAATATGAGCACACCAAATATTGAATTATTGAGTCATATTTTCTTATACATCATAAATAATTTGAATACAATTTTATTATGACTTCACATTAATATGAGGTAATTTTCTATGGGTTTGACCGCTACACACATGTTTTAGTGTTTTAAAACAACGAAAAGGCATATTTTTTCATCTCGAGAAAATAAAAACTAAAATTGAGAAACCTTCAGTTCATACATTAAAAAAAAATATTTGTTGTCCTACTATTTCATGGAAATCAGACGTCATTTTCTTGGTTTTGACCCCCTGGATCATGTTTTTAAATATTATCAATTCTTTAAAAACTGCTTCTTTAGTTAGTATGTGCACACCACATGTTAGATTAATATGGAATCTACTCATACATGTTTGAACTAATTCAAAGATAGTTTAAATATGGTTTCACATCAATCTGAGGATTTTTTATTTGGTTTTGACAGTTACATGATCATTTCAGTTCTTTAAAACGCTAAAAGGCACTTTCAATCATCTTGGACGAACGAAAACTCATATTGAAATTTTTTTAGTTCCTAAATTTTAAAAATAAATATATGATAGTTTTACTATGATTAAAAAGAAATTTAAGGACTTTTTATTGGTTTTTACCTCTTAACACACATTTTGAAAAATTGTGAAATATTTAAAAATTGCTTATTTAGTCATTCCTAGAACATCACATGTCAGATTGATGTAAAGTCCTCTCATTAATGTGAAAAATAATTAAATGATAGTTTTTATATTATTTTACATCAATTTTTTGTCATTTTAAAATGTTTTGATTATTACACACGTGTTTTAGTGTTTTAAACAGTGAAAAGGAGTTTTTATTTATCCCTTAAAAATGAAAAGTCAGACTAATATTCTGTTAGTTCTTACATTTTAAAACTAGATCTATGGTTTTTTTCAATTATTTCATAGAAATAGGAAGTTGTTTTTCTTGGTTTTAAACCCCGATGCATGTTTTTAAGGACTCAATTCATTAAGAACTGCTTATTTAGTCAGTCCAAGTACACTACATGTCAGATTGGTGTGAAATATTCTCATACACATAAAAAATAATTCAAAAACATTCTCCCTATTATTTCACATCACTGCATTATGGTTTGATATGGTTTTGAACGTTAAAAAAACTTTAAAACACTTAAAAAGGTGTATTCAATCATCCTGAGAAAATGATAACTTAGATTAATTCTCCTCTAAGTCCTAAATTTCAAAAATTAACCTACTATTTTTGTCATATAATTTCATATTAATTAGAGTTCGTTTTACTTGTTTTGAACACCTACCACACATTTTTAAAGACTCTCTAAAATGATCTATAATTGTTATACATATATATTACAACTTAATAGATGAATATTCAAAACATTTAAAAAATACATACCCAAGGACCATAAAGGTTTTGTGTATTTGGATACTTGATACATAGTATTCTTATTTCATGAAAGATCGTTAACATATCCCCTAAATATCTTCCTGCACCGTACACTTCATAGACATACCCTACTTAAGACCATTTTCATAACCCGATGAAAGGAAACATAAGAAAGGGTGATCTGGAATACTTGGTAAGAATAAATAAGGGAGATATCAACATAAAATGCACATAAGGGAATGAGAACATGATAATAACACATTAAAACCATACCATGTATATCATGAATCATGATTCATGACATAAATCTTGACGGTTCATAAGACATGAATCAAAAGGCAATCAAAGTAAAAATTCAATGAGAGTATAACAGTGGCGTAAGACATAAATTTGTGGCATACACATAAGAATATGAAACTTATGTCAAGGATACACAACAAGAAATTCATAACATTTTAGGCTTAGGCCAATCACTTGTGTACTTGCTTCGGGCTTGGAATAACCTCTCATGTACCCTCTTTTTTAGGCATGGTATAACCTCTCGTGTACCAACTTGTTTGGGCTTTGGATAACCTCATGTGCACCCTATGAGATCAAAGAAAATTAATCATTACAAAAACTATCATATAATACATACATTCATGTTCCAAAAGATCATAAAATATTCACAATATCATAACCCTTAGAAAGAAAATTGGTTTTATAAACATTCCATCGTAGCATAACTTATAAAAAGACAATGGGTTTTATAATCATCTCATAAATTCATCATAGCATAACTCAAGGAATAGGTTTCATAAACATATCTTTATCATCATCATAAATCATCTAGAGAAATAATAATAATGGTATCATTGGATCATATCCCTAGTAAAACATAAGTAACATAAAAATATGTAATCTTATATGGAAAATGTTTTTGAAATATCACTTAGAACATTTCATGAGGAAAATAACCATTCCACTTCGAAAAAAAATATTTAAAAATAATTATTCAAATAGTAAAGAAAATATTTTCTTTAAAAAAAACATGTAAACTTGTAAAGGAATATTGAAATCGTTGAGTGGTCATGATGGCATAAAATATTGTTCATTCCACACATGTTGAAATAAAGATTCCTTTCATATTTTAGATAAATGTAAAAAGTAACTTGTTTGGAAAATAAAAAGAAGATAACTTTAATTTTTTTTTAAAAAACAAATAAAACATGGGTAAAAATAAATTTAAATAATATTTTTATAATATTAAAAAAATTATTTAAAACTATTTTTTAGAAAACATGGACATAAAAGAAAACGGGTTTTTTTGACCGGAGAGAAAAATAAAGTTGGGTTTCCTTAAAAACATATTTCAAAATAATGATTATATAAATAGATTAAAATGAAATGAAAACATATATTTTCATGTCATAAAAAGTGGATAAGAAAATTCCTGAGTTTCTTGAGAGATATATCATAACATTTCATCATTGAAAAATTAATCTTAAACAATCCTAATAATCAATGGTATTGTAACTTAAAACATTTACCACTTTGGTATATTTTGAATCATATGAACCCTAAAACAAATAAAATTATATGGATATGTATACCCCATAATTATCATGAGAATAATTATAAATACATTCATGGTAAGTATATACACCACAAAAAATAAACAAGTGGTGAATATGGCATGTGTCCCATATTAATAAATGTGAGATGAAAAAACTCTTACCTTAACTATCAAATTTCTTCATAGAAATTTGAACCTACTGTATAATAAATATCATCTTATTATAAATCTTTTATATAACCATAATCATATATATCATGCCATATATTATTTACTCATGAGGATTTATTACTCATTTATTAATAATTCCTTGTTAAAATCATGTTTTGGGTAATAACCGCTTTGTTTTTCATGTATGTTTTGGTTTGGTATTTTTGGTCCTTTTACTTTGATCATGGTTCTGTCATTTAAAATAATTTAACCATTATATAAAGATCATATATATTCATTATATATGTATTTAGAGTAATCCATTTAATGAGATAGATAAAAAATGAATTACATCATTCATGGAGACAGTTGGTCGTATGTACGCATGAACATTGTTTCCCTTTTTTCAATGGATGGAATGAAATAAATATAAATATTAATTAAACTTTTAAAATTTATTTTTTATATCATATATATAATATTATTCATTTAATCTATCCTAATTATCATCCAATTCAAAATAAAATTAAAAACGTATCACATCACTTTGTGGAGGCGGTGGTCTACACATACGCATGAGAGATGTTATCGTTTCCCAAAGTATTTCAAGGTAGGAAGGTAGATGTTATAATATAAATAAATAATTATTATAATATCATTAATATAATATATAAATATTAAATCCATCATTATCTCCAGTCGTGAGAGGTGGTGATGGAAAACAAATTACATCGGTTCGTGAGGCAGCAGTCCACCGTACACATGATTGACAGTTTCATTTCCCACTTGATAGAAGATGATATGGATGTAAGTCATGCCATTTAAATATTAAAATCTTAGTAAATTTAAGATACTGATTTTATTATATCAACATGGTGGAATAATGTTTTAAGGAGTTAGAGGAATAAATAAAATGAAAACACATGGTTAGAAACTATACCTCTTCTTTGGAGAACCCCTTTAGGTTTACAAATAAAGCCTTATTATGAGGTTTTATTAATAAAAATAAGGCCTCTAGGATGTGGTTAGGGAATTAAGGAATTTATTTGGGTAGGTCTTTGTTGAGCCATACGTTTTTTGAAGTGTTAAGTGTATGATCAAAATATGAATGTAGATGCTCAATTACAAGAGGAAGGTTAATTATAAGATTAAAAACTTCTGTTTCTAACCTTAAGGAAAACTATTTTTAACAATGTTAAACAAGGTAAATTCACAATAACACTTTTAGTTCTACAGACTTACTAGGTTCCAGAAATATGGTTCCAGAAATGAAACTTAAGAAAAGTTCGCAAGGAAAAGATTCTACCTTAAAGCGTATAGAATCTTACTTATCAGAGTAAAAAAATACAAGAAAGTATAAGAAGGTTATACTTTATTCCTTTATCAAAATAAAGGGGAAATAAACTTGAAATAAAAAAGTAACAAGTATGAAATATTTTAACCAAAATAGTACGGTATCCAACAACCTTGGAAAAAGGTCCCTTGATTTATACTTTCAAGAAAGTCTGTCTTACCCACACAAGGGTAAGACCTCGATAGGAATATCGAAATTTTATTACTATCCACACAAGCCCTCAAAATTTAAGGTAGTCAGTGCCAATGTATTCCTATCCACATAAGTCCATGACTGTACGTAGCAACAATCGGAGTCACACGAAGCAATCTAACAAAGATGTTTAGTACAGACATGGTGTGAGAGTCTCTCTCTCTAGAAATCACTTCAGCAACATGAAAGTCTCTAGAGTGGTCAACAGGTAATGAGCTCATTCAAATTAGCTCATATTTATAGTCACTTCTCCAATGGTTGACTCCCTCCTCCAATAATCATATTTTTCCTTGAATTTCAGAGGGACCTTCACATGTGTCACTAAAACAATAGTTAGTTAGAAACTGAATGTATGACATGGTTTCATAACTATAACAAGTGTAAGAAAAATAAGGTTTCTTAACCAAATCTATTTTTCAGAGTCTAAGGAAAAATTAAGTTCAGGGTCTAACTAAATAATAATTTAGAGACTAAAAATCATGGATGTTCGGATTCTATTTTCCAAAGAATTCGTAACCTTAATTCTATACATTTCGGAGTCTGAATTATGAGGAATTCAGAGTCCAAATTATGGGGAATTAGGAGTCTGAATTCTAAGGAATTTAGAGTCTAAATTCCAAAGATACCCAGGTTCAAAAACCGGGTGGAGGCGAATTTTTGGGGGTACTATAGCAGTATTGTAGAAGTACTGTAGTAGGCACTGTAGCAGGCACTGTTCGGTACTGTAGCATCCGGACTATTCACCTGATTTGGGCTTTCGGGCCACCGGTTTGGGCCTACGGGTATCAGGGCCTTTGGTCCATCAAAGGCCCTCGGGCCACAGGGCCTTCGGGCCATTGAAGACCACGAAGTAGCCCAGTTCACACAGAGCAGGGCCCAGATGAGGATTAGAGCACTAGTATCAATCACCAAAAGCAGAGCTAACCGGATTGGAAGAATGAGAGGGTATGACAACCGCCATCGGGACCAGGCACCGTGCAGCTTTGTATTGGGAAATACTATCCAATCAGAAATGCATGTGGAAATCTAAAAGTCAATCACTGATACAGAAGCTGGGGTGGGGCAGTTCTAGTGGGCTGGGCCTACGGGTCATGTATTGGGCATGATATGCCTATGGGCCTTCGGGTTATGTATTACGGGTCATGTCGGGCCTTGTGCCTTGGGCCTACGGGTCATGTATGGGTTCCCCTTCAACCCTTAAAAGGGGGATTATCTATAATAAAATAAAAAATAAGGCCTTCAGGCCATTCTTCCAGAGTTGGAATTCTAAGGAATTTGGAGTCTGAATTCTGAGGAATTCTGAGTTTGAATTTCAGAGGATTCAGAGTCTTAATTTCAGATAATTTAGAGTCTAAATTTCAGAGAATTCAGAGTATGAATTTTAGAGAATATGGAGTCTAAAATTATAACACTCTATAACCAAATATTTATAAGATTCTTAGGTTTTAGATGTGAAACCTAATTTTTCATTTAGGAATAAAAAGAGTTAGATTTAAAGAAACTATAAAGAGTACAATGAAAACATAGGTAAGGAAAAAATTTCCTTGGGGAAGGAAAATTTTACTTATTAAGATAATTCTTAGGAAAAATATAATTTTCTTTAAGATATAGTGTTTGTGATTTTTAAAACATAGTGGAATGGAAAAGTCATAAGGAAACCTTATTGACTCAAGAATCTCCCCCTTTTCGGAAAGCACAAACATCCTTATGAAAAAGAATATAAGGACTTAGAGTTTTTTCTTTATGAACTTGAAAATGAAAACTTATATCCCTTTACTTATTAATCATGGTGAATATGACTAACTCCCCCTTAGGTTTTGAAATCCATAAGTAAAGTATTCTTGAATTCCTTAAATAGATTTTTCTTTTTCCAGAATAAGAAAATATTCTTTGACGAAAATCCCCCTTAGATAGACTCCCCCTTACTTAGGGAATTCACTTATTTACTTAGTATTATTTTTATCAATACTTTCTTCCCCTTTGTGATTTTCAAAAAGTAATAAAGAGAATGGAAAAAAAATATGGTAGCTAAAAAATTAGTACTGTATAAAAAAACACACGATGAACAACCAAAATTTCATTATGATAGGAAATATTTGTATAAAGAAGGAAAAAATACAACAAAATATCAGATTAGGGAAAAATTATCCTTGTTTCTCCTTCAACATTAACTTGTTTACGATGGTTTTCGGATTCTTTATCTCATTGTGATCTTCTTCTACACACTTGAGTAGCTGATCTTGATCTTCATTTTTTTTCTAAGGATTTGATATTTTCTTCAAGTCCTTGACTTCTTGCTTCTGAGATGTCTGTTCGAGAGTCAGCTTTTCCTTAAAACTCTTAGCGGGATCTTTAAACTTCCTATATTTGGTGTCTAAAGCATTCTTCACGTTATCCTAAAATTCATCAAAGACTCTAAGGTCTTCGATTGTCTTCCTTGACCAGTTTTTAATCTTCTGGCATGATCTTTTATGGGCTTTATAACCAATGCAGAAAGATTTGAAATCAGCCTCAAGTCTGAAAAACTTATCCATAAGCGTGGAAACTGAATCTAATTTCCGATTTATCGAATGCTAAAACATCTGGCATCTTGAGTCTATACTCAGGAAAAAGGGAATGGTATCAACAAAATTCTTAAAATATTTTATCACAAAATCATGTCTAAGTGAGGAAGATTCTAAATCAGAGTGTTTGGTTGGTGAGGATTATTTTTCTATCTCTTTAGCTTTCCTCTTTGACGAAGCAGCAATAACTTTGTTTTTCACCATAGATTTTCTAGGTGTATCAACCAACACCTGCTTTCTATTATCAGCTCTCGGAATGATCTGTTATGCTTTGGGTGATTCATGCTCACTATCTGATACCTAAACAATCTTGTCTTCCTCAAGATTTTCTTTCTCAGAACCTACCAAAAGATCTTCTGGATAAATAATGTCATGGTTGTTTATTTATTCTTCATATTGTTTATTCACTTCTTCCTATCCCTTTTCTTATTTTCCTAGTTATATCATGTTTTGAAGATTATGATTCAGAAGTTTGTATTAACAGTTTCTCAGAAGGACTCTCCTTCTCATGATAATCCTCTACTTTCCTTATCATATCATCTGTATCACCACTTCCTTCTTCTTCTTCTTCGTCCAATTTTTCCCATTGAACTATTTCTTATTCTTGTTCTGGTTCCTGAATCACCAACTTCTTTCTCGATGTCGCATAAAGTGTTTCTTTCAAAAACGATTCTGGTACCCGGTGTTGTTCAAAGGGTTTCTTAGCAGCCTTGAGAAGGGATTGCACGATTTCAGCCAAAGAAATTTTATTTCTCTGCTTCTTTTATTTCTCTTCTTTCTCAAGATCTTCAGTAGTATTTAATTTCAAATCATTTTCCTCAGTAGGGTCCAAGCCAAAAATAGGCTCCCCTTCCTTCCTGTTCTTTTTGTCTTCTCTCTACTTAGCCACCACTTCATCAGGATAAGTCTTTTTCTTCTTTGTCTTAGGTGGTGTTGATTGAGTTTCCTCAACCATATGAATTTTTTCTTTCTCTTCGGGTTCCCTCACCTTCCTCTTCCTTCCACCCTTCTTGGAAGTTTCAGCCACTTCCGGTTTCTTTGATAAAGTTTATACTTCTTCTTCAGGTATCTCATAAAATTCTCTGGATTTATTAGAGAATACAACCTTTATCCTTATCAAGGTATCATCACTAAGAAGCATAACCTTGTAATTTCTTGTCTCAGAATTGCAAGGGATTTTGAACGATTCTAAACAAAGAACTATAATCGTGGTGAGAATGTACGGATACATGATGATTTGAGACTTCAAATTTCTATTCTTGATATTCTCAATCATAATAAAAATATACTTCACCAAATTTATCTTTCTGAGGTTTACCAGAAAATCCAAAATATAGATGTCACTTTTCTTCAGTGTATCCTTATCTCTTTTTCTTGAAATAATAAAACCTTGAACAAATAATTCTAGAATCCGTAAATTTATATAGAGATGAATAATATTTTGAGTCTTCACTTTTTTCAAGACAAGAAACTCTAAATCCTTTTCCTTCTCAAACGAACCTAATACATCCGGTAATTTATGGGTGGAAAATTTAGCTTCACCTTCATATGGAATTCCAATTAGACTTGCAGCCTTAGTGTAGGAAAGGGAGTAGGTCTTTCCATAACTCTTGAAGAAAAAATTGTCTCTCCCTCCTTCGTTGAAGAAACTTACTGACTCATAGAATTCAATCAACAACTCCAGATAAACCGGATTCTGCACCTTTGGTTTTGATACACATAGGTTCTCCCAGCCATTCAAATTGATATTTTTTGAAATAATAGAATCATACTTAGTAAAGAAATTTTGATCGACTAACCTCTCTCTGTATATCTTCCATTTGAATATTCCTTTTAAAGACAACATTTATTTCTGAGTAGAAGCTTGGAAAAAAATTTGGAATTGAAGAAATCCATAAGATTTAGAACGGCCTTAAGTAGATCAGTAAAGATTTACCATGCCAAATATTTGAGAATCGATGTGGTAAAACCATCGGGGGATCCTTATATAGGCGTTTGAGACTACAGATCATCTTCCTTGATTGATACAATGGTTGAAAAACTCTTGATCAGATCTGAAGGTTGAGATGATAGCCAAAGAAGGTATTTGGTAGGTTCTGATCTTTTGAGGTTTTTAAGATAAAACATTTGGATTTAATAAAAAGTGAATCTGAAAAATTTCAATAAAAATGAAAATACCAACAAGAAAAAAAATGATTATAAAAATTTAAGAAAGGAAACATACCTTCCGGATTTCTAGAAAAAGTATCCATAATGAGGAAAATTCTTTTTGAAGAAATTTTGATTTTGAAAAAAAAATCTGGTTACGAAAATTTGGATTACGAAAATTTTGATTATGAAAATTTTAATTACGAAAATTTTGATTAACAGGCAAATGTACTCCCCCTACGAACAAGATTTTCTTACTATAATGAGATATATTTCAAGAAAAATTTAATATGGAATTTTACCTTATATTTATCATTCCTAACTTTTGTTTAATGTATTAAAATCTATTATAGGGTAAAGATTTTATGAAAATATCAGCAAGTTGATCTTGCATTCCAATAAATTGAAGAATGATATCTCATTTTTTTGTGTGATCCCTAAGAAAGTGATGCCTGATATCAATATTTTTTCACGTTTGTGATGTGAGGGGTTTTTACTCAGGGAAATCGAACTAGTATTATCACACAATATTTTTGTTTTGGTAAAACTCATACCATAGTCTGTGAGTGTGTGTTGCATCCATAACACTTGAGCACAACAACTTCCAGCTGATATATATTCAGCTTCAGTAGTGGAAAGTTCTACTGAGTGTTTCTTTTTGAAAGACCAAGAAACTAATGAATCTCCTAAGAAATGATAAGTTCGTGATGTACTTTTCCTATCCATTCTACATCCACCAAAATCAGCATATGAAATAATTTTTAAAACAAAATCATTTCCAAAAGTATAAAAGAGTCTTAAATCCATGGTTCCATTTAAATAGAAAAAAATTATTTTCACTTCCTTTAAATGAGATTCCTTAGTATTGTATTGATATCTTGTACATAAGCATACTAAAAACATTAAATCTAGATAACTGGCTGTCAAATATAGTAAACTTCCTATCATACCTCTAAATGATTTTTGATCTACTAGTTTCCCAGCTTTATCAAGATCAATAGAATTTGAGGTACCAATGGGAGTACTAATACTCTTAGTGTTTTCATATACATAATTTTTAAGAAGATATTTAATATACTTATGTTGATATATATAAGTTCCTTCTGGTATTTGAGAAATTTGAAAACCTAGGAAATATGTTAACTCGCCCATCATACTCATTTCAAACTCAGATTTAATTATATTTTCAAACGAACCGGTTAAAGATTGTTGAGTTGAACCCAATATAATGTCATCAACATAAATTTGAACAATCAAAACATTTTTCTTATCTTTCTTTATAAATAGGTTTGGATAAACATTTCCCTTAACATAATTCTTTTGTAATAAAAATCCTGTAATTCTATCATACTAGGCTCTAGTGGCTTGTTTAAGTGTATAAAGAGATTTTGTAAGTTTGAAAACATGTTCAGGATGTTTTATGTCTTCAAAACCAAGAGTATGTTCAACAAAAACTTCCACTTGAACATATCCATTAAGGAAAGTACATTTTACATCCATTTGAAAAAGTTTAAAGTTTAAGAATGCTACAAAGTAAATTAGAATATGGATAGATTCAAGTCTAGCTACTAGAGAATAGGTTTATTCATAGTCTATTCCTTCTTGTTGATTATATCCTTTAGCAAATAATCTAGGATTATTTCTTACTATGATTCCATTTTCATCACACTTATTTATAAAGACCCATTTTTCTCCAATAATAGATGTTTCCTTAGGTCTTTCAACCAAGGTCTAGACTTTATTCCTTTCAAATTCATTTAGCTCAACCTACGTGGTTTTTATCCAATCATCATCACCTAAAGCTTCATCAGTACTTTTTAGTTCTAATTGAGAAATGAATTCTAGATTTTCTACTTAATTATTTAAGGAACTTCTAGTATTTATAGGTTGTTTAACATCACCAATGATACTATCACCTGGATGATTCTTAAGAAACAATTGATTTGGGTTTTTTAAAACCAGTTCATCAATATATGGTAGGAAATATTCCAGGGTAAATGCTTCAAAAACATTTTATTGAACATTTTACTTATAAGAAGGATTTTCTATCAAGGTTTGATAATTAGTTTTTGAAAAAACATCTGAGGATGTAGGTTGAGGTTGTTTAAAAACAAAAGGATCAATTTAATCAAATTTAACATGTATTGTTTCTTCAACAGTACAAGTATTTTTATTAAAAACTCTATAAGTCTTAGAAGTTGTGGAGTAGCCTTGGAAAATTCCTTCATTAGATTTGGGTGTGAATTTATGTAAATTATCTTCATTATTGAAAATGAATACTTTGAAACAAATACTTTGAAGTAAGAGAGTCTAGTATAAAAAACAGTGCTTACAAGTAGTGCTTATAGCTTCAGCCGAAAAATGTTTAGCTATTGAATATTCACTCAACATGGTTCTAGTTATTTCTTGAAAATTCTAATTCTTCTTTCAAAAACACCATTATATTGAGGAGTTCTTGATGCTGATAAGTTATGAGTAATTCCATTTTTACTACAAAAAGTTTCAAAATCAGAATTTTGAAATTCTCCTCCATAATCACTATGAATAGTTATAAATGGAAGGTTTTTCTCATTTTTAACTTGTTCTCTAAAGATTTTGAAATAAGAAAAATCTGCATATTTCTTTGCTAGAAAATAGACCCATGCAAATCTAGTGTAATCATCAACTAAGACAAATACATAATATTCACCTCCAATGCTTCCAGTTTGTGTTGGACGGAAAAGATCCATATGCACCAACTGTAATGAATCAGTAGTTGAGACTTCACAAATTTATTTAAAACTAGATTTATGTTTATTTCCATATTTACAAGAATCACAAAATTTTGAATAATCATATCTCAGCTCTGATATATCCTTAACAAGTCTTTTCTTGGAGAGTTTACATAGGTTCATAAGGTTACAATTTCCTAATCTTCTATTCCATAACCAGGATTGATCCTCCATTGTACTAATACAAGGTAGATCTTGGATCCTAAGGTATTCTAAGTTTAGTGTGTATATATTATATTTCCATGGGTAGAAAGAATAAATTCTTCCTTGGAATTGTGTACTAAGAACTTATCATTCCTAAAATTTACAAGGTAACCTTTATCACAAAACTTAATTATGCTAATGAGGTTGTTTTTAAGACCTTCAACAAATAAAACATTTGAAATCAAAGTTCTTCCAAGAAGAACAATGTTACCTATACCAATAATTTCTCCTTAATCATTATCTCCGAAATTTACTTTTCCTACTTTCTTCTTGATAATCTTTTCAAAGAAATTTTTATTACCAGTCATATGTCGGGAACATCCAATATCCATGTACCATGTATTGTTGTTGGTACTTTCTTTATTTTCCTAAAAATAAGATTTTTAGACTTTCAGAATCCAAATTTTCTTGGATTCATAAATTTTAGAAAGCAAGATTTTAGGAATCCACATTTTCTTATAAAAATAAGCTTGATGAAAACCTAAAGACTGAGTTTTGTTTAAAGAAAATTATTTTTCCCAATGTACACCACACTGACATTTATTATATAATGGAGCACTTTGAGGGAAAAAATAGTTATTACTGAAAACTGGTTTAAAATGAGTATAACCAAATCTAAAACTATTCCTTAGAGGTTGAATTTGAGAATACATCTTGTCAAAGTTTTCCTTACCAGAGGTAATGTTTGACAAACACTTCTTAAAGGAAAATATTTCTAACTTTATTTTGATAACCTAGTTTTTATCCTCAAAAACATTTGTTTTAGAACAAGAGTTAGTCTCTAAAATATTTTTCTTATAAATTACATTTTTAAGATCCTTATAAAGTTTATCCTTTTCATAATTAACTTCCTCAAGGTTTTTGGAAATACTTTTAAAATCAAAAAATTTCTTATTAATATCTTTAGAAAGATTTGATACTTCTTTAGTTAAAATAGAAATTATAGAATTTTCCTTATCAAGTATTTTCTTGAGTTTAGAATTTTCATTATCAAGAATTTTAACAAACCTAGAAACTTCTTCATAAGTAGGTAATACATTATCTTCATCAAAAGAAGAATTTTCATCTGTATACTTATAGTATTTATCATCAGTATAATTTTTATTCAAGGATACCTTTGTGATAGATTCATCCTTGAGTACCTTGGACATTAGAGAATGATTTTTAATGGGTAGTCTGGCTAGTAGACCAATATTCTTCTGATCAAAAAATTCATACTCTGAGGAATCATCATAAAAGTCACCACCACTAGCACTCCAGGTGTCATTTGCTTTCAAAAAATAATTAGCTTTTCTTTATAGTACTCATTTCTATTCCTCTCAGAATTATTTTCCTTTCTATCCTTTTTCTTAAGAATAGGACAATATGGCCTTACATGCTTTACTCTTTTGCATTCATAACAAGTGAATTCCGAATCTTTCTTGTATTTTATTTCTTTATTCTTAAATATATATTGAAAGATTTTCTTCCTGACTATCTTGTTCATCCTTAGAGTAAGATTATATAGATCATTCTCAGAATGTTCAGTTTCACTTGATTTAGATAAAACAATGAATTTTTTTTGACTTGGATCTTGTAACCCTTTCATAAGTCTTGGCTTTAGTAGTAGTAAAGGCTATACTTCCATTACCATTTTTCTTCTTATTCAAATCAGCATATCTTTTCATTATTGTCTCATGACGAAGAAGAGTTTCAAGAAGTTCATCAAGAGTAATTTGAGATACTCTCCTATTCTCATAAATAGTAGTTCACTTAGATTACCACTCATTAGGCATGATATCTATAATTTTGTCCACAAGAGATTCATTAGAAATACCTTTCTCACCCATGGATTGTAAACTATTAACAATAGTCATAAACCTTTGTTGTACTTTTCACACTGGTTCTTTATAAGGAAACAGAAACCCATGATATTCTACTCTAACCATATCTTTTCTAGTTTCTTTAACTTTGGAAATACCAAAATTTGTAACTTCTAATTTCGTCCAGATACAGTTAGCAGCTTCACAAGAAGAAATCTGATTTTATATATTCCTGGTCAGGGAACATAAAAAAGTATTACGTACCTTGTAGTTTAGTTGATATTCTAACTTTTCTTCATTGGTGAAAGTTCTGAATTCCTTATCAGGAATCCTGTAATCTCCAGTAAGAATAACAAAGTTATCCACTCCAATATTAATAAAAATCTTCATATGATCTCTCCAATACTCATAATAATTCCCATCAAATATAGGTGGTCTAGTAAGATTTAGATTGTCAATCAAACCAACATTCATTCCTTTCATCTAAATAGAAATATATTTCCAAAAAAACTTGTTAATATTGAAAGTTTGTAAGCAAAGATAAAAAATACTAAGCAAGGAAAATATTTAGAACAATGAAAACTAGATCAAGAAAACTTATATGTGAATATAAGTATTTCAGAGGCCTTCTTTGATACCAATTGTAGGATCAAAATATGAATGTAGATGCTCAATTACATGATGGGGTGAATTGTAAGTTTAAAAACTTTCATTTTTAACCTTAAGGAAACTATGTTTAACAAAGTTAAACAAGGAAAATTCAGAAGACCTCTTTTAGTTCTACAAACATACTAGGTTCTAAAAATATGTTTTCAGAAATGAAACTTAATAAAATTTTACAAGAAAAATATTATACCTTAAAGAATATAGAATCATACTGATCAGAGTAAAAAAATACAAGAAATTATAAGAAGTTTATACTTTCTTTATTTATCAAAATACATTAAAAATAATCATGAAAAAAAACAAGTAACAAGTGTTAAATATTTTAACCCAAAGAGTAGGGTATCCAACAACCTTGGATAAAGGTCCCTTGATTTATGATTTCAATAAAGTATGTATTACCCACACCAGGGTAAGCCCTCAATAGAAATATAGAATTCTGTCTTGTTATCCCCATAATCCCTCGAACTTTAAGGTAGTAAAAAACTCTGTATTTCTATCCCCAAAAGTCATTGATTGTACACAAAAAAAATCAGAGCCACACGAAGCAAGATGAATAAGATATTCAATACGCAAAAGTCATGAGAGTATCTCTCTCTAGAAATCACTTTAGCATCATGAATTATCTAGAGTGATCAACAGGTAATGAGCTCATTCAAATGAGATCCTATATTTAGGCACTTCTACAATGGTCATCTCCCTCCTCTAAATGTCATATTTTTCCATGAATTTTAGAGGGACCCATACACGTGTCACTCAAACAGAGGTTAGTTAAAAACAGAATGTATAAAATCATTTCATAACTATAACAAGTTTAATCCAAATAAGGTTTCTTAACCAAATCTATTTTTTGGAGTTTAATTAAAAAATAAAGTTCAGATTCTAACCAAATAAAAAAATGGAGACTAAAAATCATGGATATTTTGATTCTATTTTCCAAAGAATTCAGAACCTGAATTTTATACATTTTTGAGTCTGAATTCTAAGGAATTCGGAGTCTGAATTCTAAGGAATTTGAAGTCTGAATTATGGGGAATTAAGAGTCTGAATTTTGAGGAATTCAGAGTTTGAATTATGAGGAATTCAGAGTCTGAATTATGAGGAATTAAGATTCAAAATTCTGAGGAATTCAGAGTCTAAATTATAAATAATTCTGAGTCTGAATTCTGAAGAATTCGGAGTCCGAATTCAGAAGAAATCTGGAGTCGGAATAATGAGGAATTCAGAGCCTGAATTTTAGAGAATTCAGAGTCCAAATTTAATAGAATTGGGAGTATGAATTTTAGGGAATTCGGAGTCTGAATTTCATAGATTCTAGAGTCTAAAAAATAGAATACTCTATAACCAAATATTTATAGGATTCCAAGGTTTTACATGTGAAAATGAATTTTACATTTAGGAATAAAAAGACTTAGATTTAGAGGAACTATAAAGAGTACAATTAAAACATGGGTAAGGATAAAATTTCCTTGGGGAAGGAAAATTTCCCTTATTAAGATAATTATCAGGGAAAATATAATTTTCCTTAAGATAGAGTGTTTGTGATTTTCAAAACATATAGGAATAGAAAAGTCATAAGGAAACCTTATAGAATCAAAATTAAACAGGGGGGTTCCCTTTTATAAATGGGAGAGAGTAGACACATGAAATTTTTAAAAATAAAAAGGTGTACCCATATTTTAAAATGGAGCATGTAAATTCATTAAAGAAAAGTAAGTTTTTGATAACAATTGGAAATTTTTACTATTCATAAAAAATTAATCTGTATATAAAATATCAAAAATTCAATCAAAGATAATTTTTAAATGTAGATTTAAAAATGAATTTTATTAAGTCCAATAATGTTTTTTAAAGTGTAAAAATTTATTTTTATTATCTATTAAAAATTTGTAATAAAAAAACATTTTTATGAGAAAATAGTATTTCTAAAACATATAAATTATTTACTAAAAATTAAGTACTTTTTATCAATATGTTTTCTTTAAATAACCATTATAGTTTATTTTTAAAACATGGTTATTCTTATTCATGTTGCCAATTTCAATGACTAGGTTATATCAGTCATGTTTAAATAGTAATATTAATAGTATATTGTAGTTTTTTAAAACTCAGTGTTGTGTGTAATGCAAGCTGTCAAATAAATTAAATTATTTAAAAAAATCATAAAAACTGAGTGTGTTACACTGTTAATTCTTTAAGAAGTTATTATTCAGTCATTCCGAGCATACTGCACATCGTATGGATGTGTCATATACTCATAGATTTCCTAAGAAATTCAAAGATAGTTTTTCTATGATATCACACCAATATGAGGCCATTTTCTGTGATTTTGACCGTTTCATGCACGTTTTAGTGTTTTAAAACACTAAAAGGGTTTTTTCGATCATCCTAGATGAACAATAACTTGGATTTATGAACCATCTATTTATAAGTTTTAAAAATAAATATATGGTTATTTTTCTATGATTTAATAATAATTTGAGATTGTTTGGTTTTGATTCTGTGATGCATACTTTTAAAGATTGAAAAATCTTTAAAAATTATCTATTCAATCATTATAAGAACACCACATGTTAGATTGATATGTCATCTACTTTAACATGTCAAAAATAATTCAAAGATAGTTTTCCCATGATTTCATGTCAATCTAAAGTTGTTTTATATGGTTTTAACTACTATACATGCATTTTAGTATTTTAAAACACTAAAAAGGTATTTTCAGTCATCCCAAGCAAAAAAAAACTCAAATTAACATGTTTTCAATTCCTATAATTCAAAAATAAATCTATGCTTACTATATTATTATGTCATCATAATGGAAGATCATTTTTTTGGTTTTATCCACTGGTGCATGTTTTTAATATCTGTCAAATCTTTAAAAACTTCTTATTTAGTTAGTTCAAGCACAACACACATTGGATTGATATGTCATCTAATTTTACATAACATAAATTATTTTAAAAAAGTTTTCCTATGATTCCATACTAATATGAGCCATTTTTTATTGTTTTGATAGTTACATGCATGGTTCCATGTTTTAAAACACTAAAAAAGCATATTTGTTCATCCCAAGAAAACAAAAACTCAAATTGACGTGTTGTTAGTTAATATAATTCAAAAATTAATCTATGGTTGTTTTCCTATGATTTCACAGAAATCAGATTTTGGTTGCTTTATTTTGAACCTCTGATGTATGTTTTGAAATATTGTAAATTCTTAATAACTACTTATTTAGTCAGTTCGAGAACACCACATATTAGATTGATTTTTAATCTACTTATATAGGTAAAAATAATTCAAATATAGTTTTCCCGAGATTTTAAGTCAATATGAGGTCTTTTTCAATGGTTTAAACCAATACACACACATTTTAGTGTTTTAAAACACTAAAAAGGAATTTTCAGTCACCCTGGGTTAACAACTCGAATTGAAACACCATGAGTTTCAACATTTCACAAATCAATATGTGGGTTTTCCCTATAATTTCATAGTAATTAGATGTTATTTTATTTTATTTTATTCCTAGGAACATGTTTTTAAAAGAAATTCAAATCTTTAAAAACTTATAATTCAGTAAGTTTGTGTATACCACATATAGAATTGCTTTTTAGTCTACTCATACACATCAAAAATAATTCAAGGTAGTTTTCCTATGATTTCACATCAATCTGAGGTATTTTTATTTGGTTTTGTCTATTACACACACATTTTAGTGTTTTAAAACACTAAAAATATGTTTTTGAATATCCATAGAAAATGATAAATAAAATTAACATGAATTAAGTTCCTATATTTAAAAAATAAATCTATGATTTTTTTCCTTCTATTTCACGATAATCTAAAGTCATTTATCTTAGTTTTGACCCCCTCGGGAAAATTTTTATAGAATATCAAATCTATAAAAACTATTTATTCAGTCAGTCTAAGAACACCACATGTTAGATTTATTTTCATCTTCTTATACACATAAAAATAATTTAAAGATAAATTTCATATTTTTTCCCATAAATTTGAGGTCATTTTCTATGGTGTTCACCGTTACACACATGTTCTAGTGTTTTAAAACACTAAAAGGTGTTTTTGGTCATCCCAAGCAAATGAAAAATTGAATTGACACACCTTCAGTTCTTGGATTTCCAAAATTAATCTAAAAATATTTTCCTATTATTTCACAGTAATATGATGTTATTTTAATATTTTTATCCCCTTAATAAACATTTTTAAAGACCTTTAAATCTTAAAATTTGATTATTTAGTCAATCTAAGCACAACAAACATCGAATTTAAATGTGGTCTACTTATACACATAAAAAATAATTTAAAGATAGTTTTCCTATTATTTATATATAATCAGAGGTCGTTTATAATGGGTTCAACTGTTACATTCATATTTTAGTGTTTTAGAACAATAAAAATGTGTTTTCAGTCATCCTGGTAAACAATTCAGATTGATATGTCATTTTTTTATATTTCAAAAATAAATCTACGATTCTATTGAGGAAGGGGAAGCGCTCCACTTGGTTGGCTATTCCCCAGCCGTCGATGACCACCGTTCTGGACCCTCCCCCCTCAGTGGGGAGGGTCCTTTGGTATATTTCAAAGATGGTCGACCAAATCCATTTAGACCTTTCTCAAACTCTAATTGTATACCCTCTTTCCCTCAGATAGATCTCAGCCTGAAGGTTCCAGACGACATAAATAGAGCTCTAAAAGAGACGATTTCGATTCGAGAGTTCATTGAAGTTTCTTCTTTACTGCATCTGACTTTTATTACAAGTTTCAAGCTTCGACAACCTTCGATGGATGTGTATGAACACTTCTTATTTGATTCATGGACTCTTTAGGAGAGTGCACCAATCAGGATTCTCGATTCTAAAAGATTTATTATCAGGTTTGCTTTGGAGGATGAATTTATCTTGGCTTGGTCGAGTGCTCCTCATTTCTATAATGGGTTTTGATTTCTCCTCTTAAAATGTCATACGATTATCATATGAAATAGGATTCGCCTTACATGGAATTTTGGGTAAGGCTTTCTGAACTTCACCTACCCTTCTAGAACCCTTTAATTATTTGTATGCTATAGAATTTGATAGGTTTTTACCTTTTCTCAGATAGCATAAATCAATCTATATTCCACCAAATTTCACCTAGAATATGTGTTGAGGTTGATTTTTCGAAGCCACCTATTGAGTTTTTATGGATCACTGTTGGTGAAGATTTTAGGCATAAAAAACCCATTATTTTTGAAACTTGGTTAGATTTATGTGCATTGTGTAAGAAATTGGGACATGGAGAGATGGTACATAGGCATGCATTTTGGAAAGATCCTGGATTTCTTGCTTCTCAGACCTAGCTGGTCCTAGGTGGGGTGTCTACTGCTCGAGAAAGTACTTTGGGTGTGAATTATTCTACCATGGGTTGTGAGATGGATGAGTCTGAGTAGCTCCCTTCACAGAATAATGGTTCTGAAATGGTGTTGAATGCTGAGTGTAATGTTTCCTTTATAAAACAGGATGGAGGTGAAGATAATCAGGTAAGGCTGAAGCTATCTAAGCCTATATCTTCTAATCCAAAGGTTAAGAATGTCTTCAATAGATTACTAGGTGATCTTAAGGAATCTAACACTCCATGTGGTAGTGGATCCTCAAGGAAATGAAGTGTTCTTGGATATTTTCATTGATACTGATGATCCTGGGGTGACAAGGGTGATAGATCCAGTGGAGTTGGAGGGAAAAAATGTTGATTCTATGCTGTTGAAGGTCTAGGAATGGACATCATATGATTCAAATAGAATGTTGGATACTGAGGTATTGGCTCTAAAGACAACCAAGGGTGAGCAGGGTACCCATACGAAGATGGTAGGACATTATTTTATAGGTCAGTGTCAGAGACAGAATAATATTCAAATCTGTAATAAATTTGAAGGTCTGGAGGTCTTGGGCCAAGATCAAGAGAATTTCATTGAGTCTCAAATAATAGGAGGGACATATTTGAATGAGGTTCTCCCTGGTAGGGATTCAAGAGATATCTTCTTGTTTATAGGGAAGAAAAACAAAGGGTTCAAGGATTACTCGTACCTTCGAATCCAATGGAGAAAAGATCAGGTAAAAAACTAAATCAAAAGAGATCGAATGTAATCATGTTTCTAATATGCAAGGGAGTCCTATGGCCAGCTCTGGCATGGTTGGTGAAGTCAAAGATGATGTGTAAAAAGTAGTTATCAAGAAACCCCTAGGAGTTCTTGTTCATTTAGAAGAAGAAATGGTTGAGGAGTTTCTTTATATCAATGCTACATAAATAAAGGCAGAAAAAATGATGGGTAGGGTGCTTCAGGTGGATATAATTAGTGAGCAAGATGCATGGTCTGACAAGAAATACCTTATTTGGATAAGGGGTTTCAATAAAGGTGTTTCCAATGCTTTCGCTGGGGTGCGCGCATCCGTCTGTGGAGGACGTGTGTCTATTTCCCCGCATTCCCACTTTCCAAAGGCGAGTGGCATCCATCAATTTTTTAGGTACATTTTCTATTTGATCAAAACGAGATGATGGGATGTTGGTTCCTCCTTCCTTGGATTCCTCCGCGGAACTTGTCACTTAGTCTGAGTCTCCCTTATAGATTTAATAAATTGTTCTTGAAACTCTTCCTAGCGCCATATCTTCATGGACACCAGTTAATTACACTACTTCTGTCAGAACATTCCAAGGGGTCTGGTCAGGGTAGAAACCTTCGTTCAAGGGAGTAGTCACGTTGGGCATCACTAGCGTGTTTGGGAACTGGTACATTGGCGCGTCTGGGTTTATTCCCCTTATTATAGGGCTTCTCAAGGGCGCAGAAGCCCGAGGCATCCCACATCAAACGTAGGGAATAATATACCATGGGCATGTACCTGAGGTTTTCCTCAGCTTCCCATGTTTAACATGGGGTATGCCGCAAGTTTAACGTCCAGCAGAGATGGATCAGACTGATCAAAACACTAACTAGAGTGGATCATGTGGGTGCAACCCCTAGAGGTAACACTGATGTTGGGGTCAATGTATGGCTGACTTCATGGTCACTGTTGTGGGGAATGGGGAATGAGATAGAAGGATTTCACCAGGATGTGGCAGCCCGGATAATAATCAGGATAGATGATGGATGAATGAAGTAGAGGGGGAATGAAATTGGACCATCGCAAGGGCGATGGTGATGTTGGGCTTGAGCCTCAAAGATACTTCCTACATATCTCTATGGCAGGGAATCAAAGTCTGTTTAGTTCGGTGAATATAGTTTATCTTGAAAACGACTTACCGCTAGTTGGAGTTCCAATGTCTTACCACTGAATGGAGTGACAATGACCTACCACTGAAAGAGGCTGACAATGACTTACCGCTAAATGGGGAACAAAAAGTGGATAAAGTTTAACACCATGGAGGACAGGGGTGGACTGACGTGAAGTGGCCGGGGCCATTGGTTGTTGGGCTTGAACCTCAGGGGAGGCTTCCTATGTACCCTGCCTTGGCAAGGATCATAGTCCACATAGTTCGGGTATGGGGAAGGAGTCGGTGAACCGACGTGAATAAGGACTTGGCGTCCAGGTGAATAGTGGGATTGAACCTCATGGAGGTTTCCGACATACCTTGCCTTGGAAAAGATCAAATTACTCTTAGTTCGAATGTGGATCATGGTGTGAAATGTCTTACCGCTGACTGGTGAAACAATGACTTACATTTGATTGGAGTCCACAGTTTAACGTCATGAAGGACGGGGGCGAACGAAAGTGAAGGGGGTCAGAATGAACATATGTTGGGATTGATCCTAAGGGAGGCTTCCTATATACATTTCCTTGGAAAGGATCAAATACTTCGTAGTTCAGGTTATAAGGGGGAATTTGGGGGTTACGCTTAGGGGTGGCCCATGGTGTTGGTGAACCGACGTGAATGGGGTCGGAGCGACCAATGGGTGGTGGGCATGAACCTCATGGAGGCTTCCTACGTACCTTGCCTTGGAAAGGATCAAAGACATCGTAGTTCATGGTGTGGGGCTTATACTCTAAGCTTCCCAAGGTTTTGGTGAACCAACATGAATGGGGTCGGAGTGACCAATGGGTGGTGGGCTTGAACCTCATGGAGGCTTCCTATGTACCTTGCCTTGGCAAGGATCAAAGACCTCATAGTCCATGGTGTCAGGATTATACTCTAGTCTTACCAAGGTGTTGGTGAACCGACATAAAGATGGTCGGGACCAATGGTTATTGGGTTTGAACCTCAACGAGGCTTCCTACGTACCTTGCCTTGGAAAAGATCAAAGTCCTCATAGTTCGGATGGTGTGGGGATTATACTCTAGGCTTCCTAGGTAGGATGTCATGGTCAATGCTTACTCTAAGCCCATGTGAGTCATGATTGGTGTGAGAAACAAGAAACAACAAAGGACTGACGATCACGTCGTGAAAGGTGCATCTGTGGTAAGTGGAGTGAGGCTTACACGTGATCGCAACCCAAAGAGGAAACAGGGGATTACACGTGGTTAGCGGACCAGGGAGAGAAAGACCGGGACTTACTCCAGGATGGAGGCCCAATGGAGACAAATCCCAGTAGGAGGGGGACTTGGCATCGAAAAAAGGCGGGGTCTAGTATCCATTCCCATCTAGTCCTTGGGACTGAAGAATAAAGGAGAAACATAGATGCTACCTCCTACAAGAAAAGATAGGGGTTTACACAGAGATGGTCGCCCTTTCCCCCAGACAGACACCGATATGATGAAGAGGATCTCATTTAATGTGAGGAATGATCACACTCCCATGGAGACCAGTGGGTGTGCATAATTTCCAAGGTGGGGGAACCCCGCGCATGATACATGGGGTGAGGTCACAGTTTAACATCATGTGCTAAGGACAATGGTGCTTGACAGTTTAACGTCCTGCAGCTCGGATGAGGTGGGTTCACTCCGCACCCCTAGGACTTACATAACTGGTACCCTTTTCAACTTGGTGACGAGAGGTGACAGTAAACTCTATGGGTGGGGGGTGTCATGGAGTGAACCATTGGGGGGTCCACGTTAGCATGGCTATGCAAAGAAGAAAAAGATGTTAGCGTGACTATGTGAAAAATAATGAGGCGAAGCAACGCAACGGGTATTATTGTCCAAGGGAATTTGAAGTTGCTTCATTCAAACCAGAAGGGCCACACAGGAAAAGGAGTTGCAGAGAAAGAGAGGCCATAGGTGGAAGCCTTGTGAAGCTCTAGTGATCTATGCAATGGAGGGGCTTCGCGAAGGGTTGTACTTCGTGAAGTGAAGTTTCCTAGGCTAGGCATAGGGTGTAGGTGAATATGGGAGGAGATTTGCAAAGTGGAAAGGCATTTGTGAAGCAATGCCTCATGAAGAAGGGGTGCCTTATAAAGTGTAGCATGGGGAAAAGATGTGCTTCGTGATGCACAGTGACCCAGCCATGGAACTTGGGTTACATGCACATGGGGGTGCTTTTCAAAGTATAAGTGCTCCGCGAAGACCCAAGTCCCCTTGAGGATCTCCTTCCTTCACGAAGACCTGGGGGCTTCACGAAAGGAATCCCTCTCAGAAGAGGGGTTCAATTAACACCAAGGGGAAGGTACTCCACGGAGCGGAAAGTACCTTTAAAATCTCATGGTTTGCAGAGCATAGCTGTTTCGTGATTCGAGAGCTAGGAAGAGGAAAGGTTGGAAGGTCCGTCCTATGGGCTCGAGGGGAGCCCTGTATTTATAGGCATGAGGCGCCGTGAAGCAGTGCGCGCTCGGTGCATAGTGAGCTCCATGGTGGGTCACAAACATCACCTGTTGTCGCGGAGTGGTCCCACCTCCTAGATTCACGAGGGCTCACAAATGTCAAAGGGTGTCATGGAGAAGTTCCCCTTTCTGGATTCGTGAGGGCTCACGAATGTTAGAGGGCATTGCGGAGCGGTCCCACCTCCTAGATTTGTGAGGGATCACGAACGTCAGAGGGCACCGCGGAGCGTTCCCGCCTCCTGGTTTCATGAGGGCTCGTGAATGTCAGAGGGTTCCATGGAGTAGTACCACCTCCTCACTTTGAGAGGGCTCACAAACTTCAGAGGGAGTCATGGAGTGGTCCCAACTCCTCGCTTTTAGAGGTCTCACAAAGGATATCTCGTGCACCGGCCACAGGGGTTCGACATCTTTGTGATCTGTCTTCTTGAGTTAGTCTTTAATGTTTTCAGGATATTTCCCTTGCCTCCAATTTTGACATCAAAAAATTCCCCCCCTAAGACTGGGAGTCAAGGAGAAAGTGAGAATCTGAGTCTAAGGTTCCATCGCCATAATTTCCTAGGGACCCACGAGGCAGCCTCACGAAGGAGGCTCATGGGGTGGCCTTGCAAAGGAAGCCTGCGAGGCGGAGCCTCGATGCATGGGTAAGGGGCACCATGGAGTCCACTTCGGCTGGGTGTGCCACAAAGCACCCATGGTCGTTGCTCATAAATATATGGGCTGACCTCTCTTTTGTCCTTTTCTCTCCGTGATTTTATCATTTTGGAACTTTCGATTTGTGAAGCTCCGCATACTCCATGATATCTCCCCGCAAATCAGGCCTTTTCTTCGCTGCGCAGAGTGAATCTTCCACTTCGCGTTCTTGCGCTCTGTGGCTTGCATCTGAGGGTTCATGCTAGGCCCTGCGATTCCACTGTCCGGATCGAGCTTCGCGATCGGTCTCTACTACTGAGCTTCACAACTAAGATTTGCAATCCAACCTGAAAATCATTTGAATTTTAAGGATAGGATGACTCACCAGGAGGTCGTCAGGGGAGGTCCTTGAGGATGATGCCCGAAGGGAAGAGATGGAGAATATATTAGGTTTGGGGGAGTTGGTATGGAGTCATTCCAACCATGATTCTCTGGTGCAGCTATTGTCAGAAATCCAAAGGGACTACCCATTGTGCAAGAGGCTAACCTTGTATGTCCTTGGACTAAGGGATGACATCTTCTCCCCTAAAGCAAGCAGGGACGAGCCGACCTACTTGTTCAGGAACACAACGTGCTAGCGCCAGTGGTTCAGGACGACCAAAGGCCATTCTCAGGAGGAATGTACGCCCGTTACCACTGATTGTTTGTACAATCATCTGATTGAAATTGATGGGAAAGAGTTTCTGCCGAAGACGTCCCCTACTCTATACCAAACCATCCTAAAGGTGGTGTTGAGGAACCCGAATAAGGGATGGTATGATGAGTGGAACCTGCGCCAAGGTGGAAACTTCATAGATGACTGGGCCTGGGCCTACTGGGTAAGCGCCTCATGTGAAGAGTTTGGGGCAGAGCTGAGGAGAGTGGGCCTATATGAGGTGGCATGGGCCTCCTAATTTCACATCTACCAGCTGAAGTAGCTGATACCAGAGTTGTTGAGTCGGTGGTCACCAGGGATCAATACCTTCCACCTATATCATGGGGAGGTTGGCATCAAATTATGGGATGTGCATCAGATCTCGGGGGTCCTGATACTAGGAGCAATGTATGATGAATTCCTCCCAAATATGGGTGATGAGAGGATTCAGAGCATATGCCGCCACTGGCGATGGAATTGATGAGACTGGTGCCGGGAGAGGACACAGAATCAGTGAGAGATGTCCACGTCAAACGGTGGTTCAAGCAATTTCTGAACATCCTGAAAGACATGCAGTTTCTGGTGAGGCCTCAAACTTTCCCAAAGGGGGCTCAACAGGGTAATGAAAACTCATACTAGCAGCTAATGGAGGACAGTCAGTGGAATACCTGGGGCTTCAGCATCAGCACCAAACAACAGCCGATAGTCAGGATGGCAGCATTCATTGTAGCCCTTATCTACGGCTGGATCTTGCCGGTGAGGGATACAAATATGGGCATGCGACCAAGCACATTCATCATGGCCTCCATGATGGTGACCGGAGGGCAGGTGAATCTCAGAATTTCGATGCTTTCCAAGATGTACAAAATGCTCTGGCACATTAGTGAGGGGAAGAGGCCACATAGGATATGTGGGCCAATCCACCTTCTGTATGGGTGGATAGTGGTGCAGATTAGGGGGTTTATGAATACCCAAACCCTATTTCTCCTCCAGGAACGGACTTTCTCCCTTCCATCCTGAACGCTGCGGGGAGCTTTCCGACCAAGCTGATCGTACCATCGGTACTAAATCGAGTCTATAAAGTAGAAGAGTTAAACTTCCATCCATTCTCATTGCCAACGAGGGACTTCACGGATGATGGTCGAGGGAAAAAAGAGCACTGGTCTTATCTCCTGGCCTTTTGAGGTGGAGTCCTGGTGGCAAGGGTGGACCGTGAGCCACTCTGCGAGCCGTACACCCCACACCGATTTGCCCGACAATTTTTGTGCATGCAGCAACTGACCCCACACATTTACCTAGGGGTGCGCCTTGAAGAGCATCCATGCTTGATGAGGAAGATGTGGCTCATGTTCACTCGTGATGATGGAAAGATGAGGAATGAGCTAGCTCCACCTACTGCTTCCTTCGGGTTGGTCAAGGAGTATGCCCAAAGTTGGGAGGCAGCCTACCCGGGGGAAATGCTGAAGCATCCAAAAGTTTGGTTGGTGATGGTGAGCCTTCCCAACCTCGGGGCCGGGGCCGTAAGGTGGCGGGTACATCCCGCAGTAGCGGGGATACCGCGGCTAAGAGTCCCATATCGGTTGAGGGTGAAGCAGCAGTAGTAGATCCAGTAGTGGTAGCAGACTCGGTGGTTTCAGAAGAACAGGGTCATCCAGAGGGGAGGCCGCCAAGAGGATTCTGTAGGATATCCACTCAGGCTCTAGGGAAGCGGCTGCATCACATAGATATGTTGGAGGATTATATCTTCCCAGAGGCCTGGGATATCTGGGAAGTCAATAGAAAATTCTTGATCCCTCCTGAGATGTGGCAACACATGAACCGTCTCGGGATAGACTTACTGGGGATAGGCCCTATCAGGACTGGCTTTGCGGTGTCCCGGATAGAGGGGGAGAAGTACCTGGTAGAGTTGGAGGACTTTGTGCATTCTTTGGGTTCCCCTCGTCCAATGATAGACTGCGTCAACATGCTCCTAGATCATACAGTCCCTCCACAATTATTGGTCACTGAACTGAGTGAACTCTTCCCTCTGTCAGAAGAATCAGATGAGTCCTCCTGGGGGATGAGGCCGGTAGAGGGAGACCGTTGGAGGAGGGTGAAGTTAGTGATCAAGGTTCAGACCTTGAAGAATTCACTGAGGCGCTCAAGGTAAAACTCTGAACCCCTTCTTCAGGGTCTACTACTAGGTCGTTCTGGACTTCTTACTAACATCTAAACTATGCAGGAGGACCTCATACATAGGACCTGTTCTCATCCCTCAATGAATGCTGATACGGGACCTTTAGAATCTATACCTGCGGTTGCATCAACTACCGCGTCTAGTGGGGCCAGGACACCTGATGTTACCCCTTCATAGCTTTCAGACCTTCCGATAATATATGGGGGGCCACACCTCGGGGTCCCGACGACATTAGCACAAGAACGAGACCAGGAATTCAATCTCTGTAAGTCCCCTCTACCCATTGTATGACTGTCATCCCCTGACCATGTTTACTGATGTCCATGTCCCTTTTTGGCACACACAGTTCTTCAAATAGTGTGGGCCGCCTTGGCAAGGTTGGTCAGGGCTTCTTGCAGCATCCTTCCCAGGGGAATGCTGGTGATCGTGGAGGCGGAGGCCCAAACCAACCAAGCGGCGGTGCTCCCGATTAGTGGTGCGATCGTCAGTGGGGCTGAACCCGAGATCATTGAAGTAAGATCCGATGATGAAGATTGATCAGATAGTCCATGCCTCTCCATGTTTGATCAAATACCAAACATGGACCCTGCTAAAGAGTTCCTGGGGGCGTTCCTCGTGTGTATATCTGTCAATCAAACCGACTTGGACAAGATGACCTCTGACGAAGAGGATAACAAGACATTCTGTCGTCGATCGTGGAAGTTGATCAAGTACTTCATCAATGACACCCCGTAAGAACTATGGTAGAATGATATGGATAAACTTCACTTGCGACTGCGAGAACTGTGTGCTGGGGAAGTGGATGTTCAACGTCCCCACAAGCCTGTTCGAGATCTTATGGAAGAAAAGATTTGGGAGTATGAATATGGCCTCAGTGTGGGCTGGAAGAGGAGGAAAGAGGTAAACATCAAGAGGCTCCAGGAACCTGAAGATGAGGTCCAATAGCTGGAGAGTTGGGCAGACGAGCACTCGACCTCCCTTAACATGCAATCTGAGCTAATATTTCAATTGAAGGCCCAGCTGGCAGTGGCTGAAGAGGGCATGAAGCGAGCCTCTGAGGAAATGTCATTCATCTAGACCGACATGGAGTGGTCCTAGATTGTGGCCAATGAATTGCGCCCCATCACTGATGAGGAGGAGCGGGAGGTGGACAGGCAGTAGCAACTCCTGGACGCCACCATCCAGAGGCTGACATAGCTGCTATGCTCTTTTGACGAGGTTAACCCATCCATGGGGGAAAACGACCCTCGGGTACTGTAATGATTATTAACCCTAAAACGTACTTTCAAGCTTTGATCATTTGCTTCTATAGCCTGCATGTGTTCCATTATTTGTATTGGTTTTACACGCATATGTTATATTCGAGAAATACCAAGTGATCAATCCCTAAGATCACGCGGGCCGAGCCCAATGTGAGAAACAAAGGATGACCGCTACACCATTTTCCCTGAACATAAGAGTGAAAACCAAGTTTTTGGCATCCAGGGTTTGAATAGACGACCTGGAATCCCATGAAGAGAAGGGAGATACCTGACTAGAGAGTGAATCTCTCAGAACAGCCAAATTACCGTTTTCCCAGGGTGCTCTTGTGCACAAATGGGGTAATGCCAAGGGCGTTGGAATCAATCCTAACATAGGGTAATGGAATGTGTGAATCATAATAACCAGGATTCGAAACAATGTGGGGGTGGCATGACAATAAATAATAACTGTTGACCGTGTTTGAAACATAGTATCCTTATTGTGTTATCCTGGAATGGGTATAGCAAATGAGGGACAGCCGCTGACCATGTTCGAAACACGAGGAATGACTCAAAATTTCATCCATTATTCTTCTGGAATGTTGGCCTAGGACAATAGGTGATTCATAGTCCGGTCATCCATGCTATTAGGGGTTTCCCTTAGACGTGAAAGAGGACGAGGGTCCGAATAAGGGGTATACAAAGCCTGGAATGTGGAGTGATGGTTTGTTCGAATAGAATCCAAAACTCTTTAAATTATACCATCGTGGTGGAAGCACCTTAGATGGGAACATCATTCCGATCATGGATCATTCCTACTTTTAGACAAGACCTCTCTGGTGAGGGAACCATCACTTCCCAATTTCATCGCAGGGTATCCTGAACTTGTTCAGGGCACAACTGCAGTTACGTGGTTCCCCTCAAGTGGTCAGGCTAGGGGGCCGGAAAGGAGGAGGAACATGATTTATGATTCCTGGGGCTGGACCCAAGGCGAAATGACTGGGTGTATCTATATATCCCATGAGGATGGTAATCAAGACATACGTATTTCTAAGAGGGGTCTTAGTTTAAGGTCTTAGAACTCAGACCAATGATTAGTAAGGGATGCAAGGGAAATATGGTAAGGTGATTTATGAAACCCGATGTGAATGAGGACATAAGTCCAGATTACCGTGTGTTCCTTGGGGAAGTGTTTAGATCAAGGGACGAAACACGAAAGTTAGGTTGGGCCCGTGGGGAAGTGCCCGGGAGTTCCTACGTATCTCATGAGAATGAGAATCAAGTTGTACATATTTTTAAGGGGTGTCACGGTAAGGTACCAGTGCCGGGGATAAAAGGGATTGTGGGTCTGGCCCTCACACTAAAAGAAGCGTCTTTTGATAAATCTTGTTTTTCCTTTAGGGTGAATGGAGGTTTTTTATGAAATGACAAGACTAGGATAGAAAGTCTCGGAATTTCCACAAGAAGAAATCCAAAGGAAGGCATTGAAAAAATGGTATGGTGTTTGATCGATACCAAACATGACGTCCCTTGAGTAAGGACATCACAATGTAGGTCCATTTTTTTCATGTGGCTAGGACGATATTGTCTCAGTTTAAGGTCATGTGATAGGACCAACCATGTATTTTAACATCATGCGGCACAAACGTAGTAGAAATGAGGCTAAAAAATGGAAATGTGCGCAGTGTAATAAAGAACACTCGTCGTGAATGAGGACATGATCCCATACCACACTGTGTGAAATTATGAGAAAGAATCCTTGGGCCAAGGGGCCAAAAAGAGGTAAGAGGGTCAGAAGTATTAGAGGTTGTCTCTCAGTTAAGCTGGACCTGAAGACAAGATGCCCGGGTGTTCCTACGTATCCCATGAGGATGGGAATCAAGCTACACGTAGTTCTTGAAGGTGACTTTTAATGTCATGCAGGACAAAATACAGTTTAATGTCATGTAGGACAATATGTAGGAGGGACTAGATCCTAGTTGGGGGCATTGGTGGCGTGGCTCTTGCAAACCCGACGTGAATGAGGGAAGAAACCCACACAAGCCACATTGCGTGGCCCTATAAGGGTGGGGGCCTAAAATATAGAGTAGAAGAGATAAATTAACGAAACTGAGATGGGCCCAAAGGCAAGATGTCAGGGCATTCCTATGTATTCCATGGAATGGGAATCAAGCTGTAAGTAGTTCTACAAAGGGGAAATATGAAAAGATCTTAGTTTAAGGTCTTAGATCTAGGACCATGGAGAAGTGGGACTATCCCATGTAAAGACGGACCTTAACCCAATCCCTAAGCCTACGTGATTTGAACTCAGTGTAGGAAACAAGGGAAGATAAGGTATTTACAATATGTGAAATACAAGCATAGGGGAAATCAGTGGAGCCCCGAATGATTGCCTTGTCGTGGATTTTCTTCCCTAACGTGCATATGTGCACTGAGTAATAGGGCCAAGAGTCTCAAAATTCTACTTGGAAATGATGAGGTGGAGAAGGGTGTAAGTCATGTAATCGACATTTTGGGCTTAATGGGGTTGGAGTGACTATATAGGATAACTGTTGATCATGTTCAAAACACACCATCTATATCGCGTTAGCCTGAAATGGGGACAAAAAAATGAGCATCGACCGCTGAACATATTCACAATGCGGGACTTGTATCGATTTGTTTCCCAGAACCCTTGAGAAAATTGGACCGTAATGGTATGAGGGACCTTGGGCCGAGTATCCATGACATTTGGGGGTCCTTTTGGGTGTGAAAGGTGATGGAAGCCCTAATGGAGGAGAACATGAATCCTGAAAAAAGGGTGAAAGCATGATCAAGTAGAGTCTGACATTCCAGGTACTAAACCAGAGTACCCTTAGGAACATTGGTGAATTGTCGAAGAGGGATGAGGGGCTCATCTTGAGTGTAGCCGATTTGAAAATACGAGGATAGAAAAAGGTGATGGAAAACTCTCAGGAGGAGGAGGTAAAGGTAATGGTTATTACAACACCTGATGTGAGTGAGAACATAATCTCATACCACACCATATGTTCCTCTCTCTGGGGGAATGCAGGCCATAGGGCCAAGATGAGAGGGATATTTCTAAGAGATGGGGTTGGACCGGAAGTCTAGATGCTCCGGCGGTCCTACGTATCCCATGAGGATGGGAATCAAGCCACACATAGTTCTTGAAGGGAGTAATGTGCAGTTTTATGTCATACAGTAAGGACGAAAATGGGTATGATACCCCACATATAGGAGGTGTACGACACAACGAGTAACCCGATGTGAATGATGAAATAATCCCATACCACACCATACTCTCTAAGTAATAACTTGGGTCAGGTCCCGAGAAGGCCAAGGGTCCAGAAAAAGCCGGGGGCCTGAGGATGGGCCTCGGTCGGAAAGGCCTGACTAGTTTGCAGTTTAAGCTCTTACAGTGAGGATGAATAAAGGGGTAAGATAACCCACATAGGGGAGGTGTATGGAAAATTTAGTAACCCGATGTGAATGAGTACATAATCCCATACCACACCATACAATCCCATAAGAGAGAGACTGGGTCGGGGCCCGAAATTGGGCACGCGACGCACGACAGGGCCTGTGCTCACAGTATGGATGACAAATGAAGGGAAGGATGTCTCAAGGGGATATGTGTGGCATGGAGAAATAGCCCGACATGAATGAGGACATAAGTCTACTCCACACCACACAACCCTAAATGAGAACTTGGGATAGGGGCCAGAAAGGGCCAAGGGGATGAAAAAGGTCAAGGGGCCTAAGGCCGAGCATCTCGACCAATGGAAGCCATACGACCTACTGTGAGATTACCGCCTCATCACAGATCATATTCCCACGTGAACAGTGCTCGTTGTGGGAAACAAGGAGCCGGATTCAGATCTCCCTTCCATATATGGGTCTGGTAGCTGGCATCACCCGAAGGGAGTCTGCCACTTAGAGATACAACGGGGAAGAATGGACCACTACGCTCAATGTTTGGTAAATTGTGGGGTGGCTCTAATGAAAAAGGATAGCTGTTGACCATGTTCGAAACATAGATTCCTTATAGTGACCTGGGATGGGAACAACAAATGAGCATCGACCGCTGACTATATTCGCAATGTGGGACTTGTATCAATTTGTTACTCAACATCCTCAAGGGCGTTGGCCCGGAGTGGTAGGAGAGCCCTTGGTCCTAACATCCCTACTATTTGGGGGACCTTCTAGATGGGAGATATTATGGATTACCAATCAAAGGAGTGGGTGAATCATAGTTGTGCCCATCTGTGAAAGAGGCGGACACCTCCGGGTAGTAGGATGTATGGCGGGATCAAGATGAGCTCGACGTGTATTGAGGAAAAAACCTGCACCACACCATATGTCTTGACCCGAGGGGAGATTCTGGCATTTGGGCTAGGACAACATACAAAATTTCTAGGCGTTCCCACGTATCCCATGAGAATGGGAATCAAGACAAACGTAGTTCTTAAAGGCCATGTAGTTTAACATCATATGGTGATGATGTGGGAGGATACAAGAATGAGGATAGGGCACATGGTGTGACTGTCGTAACACTGGCATGAGTGGGGCTAAGTAATCCTATTCCATATCATGCAAGTTCCCTCTGAGAGAACTATATCCAAGGGTAATAGTAAAATAAGAATATAGTTTTGGGCTGGGATCAAGACGAAAAGTTTGTGTGTTCCTACATATCCCATGTGTATGGGAATCAATCCACACGTAGTTCTGAAGGTACAGTTTAATGTCTTTCAGGATGAAGTATAGTTTATCATCATGCAGGATGAAGGAGTTTAGGGTCATGCAGGACCATCATACAGTTTAGGGTCATGCGGGAAAACCCAGTTTAAGGTCGTGAAGGACCAATATGATCTGACAAAGTATTTCTTGAGGAACTTCGCATTGGTGGGAGGAGTTATACACTCACCACCCATGGTCACCAAGGAGTATGCACCATTGGGGTAAATCCTGTGAATTATGTAAGTTCCTTCCCATTTGGGCTCCAAATTGGGTGGTTTCTTTCTAGGGATCATTGGTGTCCAGAGGGCCAATACCAAGTCACCTTAGAGGAAAGAGCGGAGGCGAACCTTCTTGTTGAAGGCTCTAGCTATCTTATTCTGATGCCTTTCCAGATTGTAAAGGGCACAAAGCCTATTCTCGTCAAGTACTTCTAATTCAGCCAGACGAATTTCGACTACCTTATCTGGTGCTTGTTGGTCATAGAACGTTGTGTGTAATGAAGGCCACTGGATCTCAATGGGTAGGACGACCTCATCTCCATACACCAGGGAATACGGGGTCACTTGTGTAGAATTACGAGTCGTCATATGATAGGCCCAAAGGGCATTTGGAAGCTTTTCTAGCTAACTCTTCTTATTCTGACCAACCATTTTCTGCAGGATGTTATATACGGTCTTTTTTAACACCTTGATCTGCCCATTTGATTGCACATGGTAGTGGGAGGTATGGTTAGAATGGATGTTGTACTTGGAATAAAACTTCTTCAACTCAGCTGCATAGAAGTTGGTGTCGTTATCGGTGAGGATGGTATGAAGGACTCCAAACTGGTAGATGATATTGGAGATCACAAAGTCGAAGATACAGTGGGCCTTGACTTCCTTGAGTAGAACTGCTTCTACTCACTTAGAAAACAAATATGTGGTGATCAGGATGAACTTGCACCGATGAGCTGTCACCGGTGGATATGATCCCACGACGTCGAGTCCCCACCCAGCAAATGGACAAGAGTACTTGGTGGAGTGGAGAGGTTATGGTGGACGATGCATGATGTTAGCGTGAATTTGTTATGCATGATATATCTTGGTGAACTTGATGAAATCATGGATCTTGGAGGTCCAGAAGTACCCTAGTGTTCGGATCTGATGTGACAGCTTCGGCAAAGTCTTGTGAGCCCCATAGGAACCAGCGTGAACCTCCTGCATGACCTGAGAAATCTTGACTCCTTGGATGAAACGGAGGAGAACACCATAAAACCCTCACTTTTAGAGGATTTTCTCAAGACCAGGACCACTCTAGTGGGTAAAATGTGGTGCGCGTCATCAGATTTGCTCACGCTCGGCCCGATCAGCCAGGAGGTAACCATTTTGGAGATACTTGACAAAGGGGGCTCTCCAGTCAGGAGTCACTTCAACCACTGCATTTGAGGAACCTGGGGCTCCTAACGTGGAGGCTCCGGTGGGAAGATGTCTTACTCGTAGGTCGTCATCATCATATGGGGTGACAGGAGCAATGACTCTCCGATGTGCCACGTGTATAATCAGATCATCCTTCTCAGGTTCTGCAAGTGATGTAGTCAGACAGGACAGGGCATCAGCTCAGCCGTTTTGAGATCGATGGACATGAGTAACTTCCAGCCGAGATGGAAACTGGGACATTAGCTGGAGGGTATGCTCCAACAATGGTACGAGCTCTGGCTTTCTAATGACGTAGTCACCGTTGATTTGCTTGATGACTAGTTCGGAATCCCCTTTCACATGAAAATGGGGAAAATTGATCTCAAGGGCCAGCTTGAGGCCAGTGATAAGAGCCTGATACTCTACCTCGCTATTGGTGCAACCTTCCAACAACAGGAATGAGTACAACAGGATGGCTTGCACTGGGGTAATAAAGAAAATACCCAGGTCTACCCTATTGAGCATGAGATCATTGAGACTCCTGTCGGTTTGGCTCTGGGAAACACCATCAGAGTGCATATGCCAACATGGGATGGAATAATCTACTGAGAGGATTTCCTCATCAGGAAAATCAAATTCCAAGGACTAGTCCATGGGGGTTGTATGGGCTGCTAGAAAATATGCCAACGCTTTTCCCTTGATAGCCTTCTGAGGCACGAACCTGATGTCGAAATGCTGGAGGATTACTGCCCACCATGCTAGAAGGTCGATCAACATGGGGCGGTTCAAAATATACTTTAGAGGGCCTACTCGAGACACCAGCTATACCTCATGGTGTTTCAAGTAGTGTCGCAATTTCTATACTGTGAATACCAGCACAAGGAAACTCTTTTCGATGGGGGAGTATCTGGTCTCCATATCGAGGAGCATGTGACTGAGGTAGTAGAGGATGTTTTCTATCCCCTAAATGTTCTTCTGGGAGAGAAGGGTGCCAAGAGATCATTCCAGGGTAGTTACGTACAAAATCAGTGGTTTTTCAGAGACGTGTGGCATCGAGACCGGAGGCTGGAGCAGATACTGATTGATTTCCTTGAACTCGATCTAGAACTCTTAGTCTCATTCATAGGCAGTTCCTTTCTTTATAAGCCAGGAAAGGGCTTACACTTGCCGGCCATATTCGCAATTAATCGGCGTATGTAGGATAAGTGGCCTTGTAAACCACAAATATCTCGGATATTGCTCGAGGAAGAATTTGGAAGATGGATTTGATCTTTTCTAGGTTAATTTCGATGCCTCAATACCTGACAACAAATCCAATGAACATCCTAGAGGTGACCCCAATGGCACATTTTAACGGGTTCATCTTCAGGTGGTGGGAATGGAGGAAGCCGAACACTTTCTCAAGGTCCTTGAGATGGTACTAGAACTGGAGAGATTTGACCAGCAGATCGTCCACATAGCATTCCACCAACATCCTGAGGATTGGCTTGAATATGCAGTGCATGGCCCGCTAATAGGTGGCACATGAATTCTTTAAGCCGAAGGGCATAACCTGGTAACATAAAGTACCTTGGGGCGTCCTGAAAGCTGTGGACTCCCCATCCTTGTGGGCCATTCGGATCTAGTTGTATCCGTTGTAACCATCCATGAAGGATAGGGAATGGAACCCAACTGTATCATCGATCAACAATTCTATCACAGGAAGGGGAAAGTCATCCTTCGGACTGTGACGGCTGAGATCACGGAAGTCGATGCAGACCCTGATCTGCTCATTCTTCTTCCTGACTGGTACAATGTTGGCTATCCACTGGGGGTATTGTACCTCCTTGATGATTTTTGATTTGATGATCTTGTCAACTTTGGTCTCGACCATGGCACCGTGAAAAGGGTGCATCTTTCTGGGAGGCTGCTTGAACCCATGATGATCTGCCGGAAGACCAAAGCGATGGATGGCTACCTGAGGATCTAGTCCTAGAATCTCATCATATCTCTAGGTGAATATGTCACAGTGTTGTTTAAGGAATACTATGTACCGTTGTGGCTCCTCAAGGGACATGGAGGCACTGATCAATGTGGGTATCGGGTCTACCTTGCTACCAAGTTTCACCTTTACCAGTTTATCGGTCGTCGTGGAGATATCCTGTAACAGCCCGAGATTTTATGAAAAATATTTTTTTTAATTTTATTAATGTCTTGTGTTATACGCTACACCAAAAGGAGCTTTTACAACACACATCCTTGACTTGCCTTGCATTACACGCAATCGCAACCTTCCTCGATAGCGTGTGTAGTACGCAATACTGAGTTTCACTAAACAACGATATGCTATTAAAATATTATTAAAACTAGCCGTTATGAATAGTAATAACCACTTTTTGAAATTTTATAAATTTATTTTTCAAAATGGACTTCATTTTTGAATTCGGAATATCGAAATTAGCTTAGGGTGAAATTTTGGTAATTTTCGGATAACTTTCATATTTTGATGAATAGTGAAAATTACTAAATTTTAGTTAAAAACAACTTTTTCAATCGAAATAATTAATAGTGATAAATTATTAATTTGAGTGGTTTTAAAGTATATTTAGAATATATTTTTACAATTTAATATAATTTTGGTCATTGGATGTAATTTCACATTTAAACCAGACATAAACAAGTGTCAATCTTTTGATAGATATTGTTTCTTAAAAACACGCTATTTGTTTTAACAACGGGATTTAATTATAAAATTAATTAATGCAACTTCTATGTTATGAATTTGGTAAAATAGACTGCATTTTTGAATTTGGAATATAAAAATATAGCTTAGGATGAAATTTTGGCATTGTTCTGAAAAACTTCAATTTTTGATGAATAGTGAAACTACTAAGTGGTAGTTAAAAAAATTAATTTTTTCATAAATCTTTATTTTACCGCTTCTTTGAATGGAATTTCAAAAATCCGAGAGACACGGTTGATGTCAGTAAGTAAAATGTGGTTCAATGAGATGAAAATAATTTTTGGTGAATAGTAACTTTTTACTTTTATTTACCACGATTAAAAGTAAATACGGTAATTAAAGGTAATAATGTTATTAATATTACCCTAACACATGTCCTAATTCTATTGGACAAGTTTATCTCGACCAAAAACAACCTTAATTGTAAAATATTATCATTTAGGCCCACTTGGATTAGATTAGGACATTTATTATTATTTAATTCAAAGAAGAGTTAAAAGAGCTAAAATCAAAGTTTATTTAATAAAACATTTTTAATATGGGGTTATACATAAGATAAATTCCACTATAAATATTCATTAGAAAGATAAAAAGATTTCCTACATAATGGTATTTTATTTGTAATTTTTAGACATCAAATAATTTAATTTATTTATGACACAAAGATGATGCAGTAATTATCTTATTAATGAAATATTGACATAATTGATGTTATAAACACCAAAATAAATGTAATTTGAGACTTTTTATGAATTCCAATAATTTTATAGGTTACTATGATATATTAGTGTTGATTTAATAAACTTGTTTCGAACATATAATTCTGTTATGACTTTCACAAAAATCATATATCAAATAGTGTCAAAATTGACACAAAATAGTTTTTAAATCAAATATTATATTACTAATTGTTATTTTCCTAAAAATCTAAGGTTCGGTCAAATGACTTAGATAAGGATATATATATTAATAATAAACAATTTGGGGTTCGTTTGGCATGTTATAGTAAGTGTATTAACCATATAGTGAAAGAAAACAAAAAGACACGGTAAAAGTTAAATTATTTAACTTAGAGTTAAATCTAATTGATAAGGTTAAAATAATACCCTAAACTTTTCTAAATCCTATTGGTTGATAGGATTTCGACCCATCCCCACTTTAGCTTCGAAATAAGACCCTTTGGAACCATTATAAACCGATTTTGACTGTAATATAAAATAATATTTTGAGATATTCCTAAGGTGCCCCTCTCCTCCCTTATAAAGGGCACCTCCTCCCCCTCCTCCTCACACCAATTTGAGCACTCAAGCTCGGCCAAACCCTGCCAAAATCCCTTCTCCACTTCCCTAGAATAATCCTAGAGGTCCTGGTCTTCTTCAAAGACCAATCATAGTTCCCTAAGTGTAGGATTCAAAGAGGCGTTTCAAAGAAGAGGTAATATCCATTACCGATCTTTTCAATTTCTTTCTTCTTCAACTTCTTCTTATTTAGTTGTTTCATGATAAAGTAATAACATCAGTATTACTTACATACTGATATGTTATTATAAATATTAAACAACCATAATTCACCTTCTATCCATCCTACGGAAAAATGAAATCACCGCGCGTGCGTACGTACGGAATACCGTCTCCACGCCGTGGTGTAATCTATTTTCCACCATCACCTTACAAGGATGGGTATAATGGTGTAATGAGTAACTATATATGATTATTATAAAGTGATATTGATACTTAAATAGTATACATACACTTTAACACAATTCCACGACCATGGGAACGATATCATCGCTCGTGCGTACGTACGGACTACCGTCTCCACGACGCGATGAGATTCATTCTCCACATTAACCATTCATGAATGATTATAAAGTATATATAATAAGTACTAATGAAATATATGAAATAATAATGATACTGGATTTATGTATATTTATATGTATGTCATCTACTTAATTCCATTCAATTCAATAAGGAAACGAAAACAGCGTTCATGCGTACGTACGGACTACCGTCTCCATGAACGGTTTATTTCATTCCATTTATAAATATATTATATATATGTATATTCTGAATATATATTATATATAAATCATGTTTTACATTCTGGATATAAGTAATCATGATCCAAGTAATCATATTAATAATTACAAGTTAAAAACACGAACAACAAATGAGACGATTTTACCCAAAACGCTACTTTAACATGAATTTACAAAAGAACGGGTAATATAAAGTCATAAGTGGACCATATATGATATAATAACAATGAATATTATTCTGTAATAAGTCAATAACATGATTTAAATCATTATACAGGAGGTTCGGACACGTACAAAGCAAGTCGGACCTAAGGTAAGGGAAATATCACAATCTCATTTTTATCCGAGATTGTTTATACTTTGGCATTTACTGGGGTGTATTTTATCATCCACATCCATGTTCCCTCAATATTTAATATTGTTTCCATCCAATTACAATAGTTTAAATCCGATTTTACCCTTTGGTGAGTTTTTAGTAAAGAATATGAAAGGAATCTTTTTTCGTTTTTTCGTATGAGGTACATTTTGACTTTTCCGACAAAAGTACGAAGAATGTTTTTTTTAACTTATACGGCATGAATGGATTTTTAAAACATTATTTCCAAGAAGCTTCCTTTACAAGTTTTCAAGTTTATTTTTAATCAACTTCTTTTATTTTAAAGTCGTGTGACATGTTATGAAAGGAAAAATGTTTTTGAAGTAGAAAGGATATTTTCCTCAAGAATGGAGTTCAAGTATTTTATCAAAATTATTTTCCATCTAAGATAATAAAAGGATTCTGTTTTTATCCCTATTATTACATGGATTTGATTATTTTGTGATGGAAATATTTTTATGAACTCCTTTATCTTATATGAATTGTTTTATGATGTCATGTTGTTTAAGAATTCCATTTTTATTACATGGGTTACACTATGATGTATGGTTTATGATTATGTGGCACACATAAGAAAGGATTCATTAAGAGATGGGTGGGACCTATATATCCCTCCAATGCATTGGGTAAAGATTTTATATCTCATGAGATAGACATGGCTAAAATGGTAGGTTATATCGGTTCAGTGAAACAGGACTGAAATGAGGGTTACTCGATTCAAAAAGGGACTTTGTCCACTAAGATAGTCTTGGAAATGAGGCTTGACTAACAAGAAATGATTCTCTATGATTATGTGTGTATGAAACAAAGTTTCATGTTTTAAGTTGTGATTATTGGGATTACATTTCACTTCTATGATTTATCCCATGTTATGATATTATGAGCTATTTTGCAGGTTAAGATTTCCAAAAGCTATGTTCTTATTTGTATGATGTGATTGATATTTCTTTTGTTTACCCTTACTGAGCATTTGAGCTCACCCTTTTATGTTTTTTTTCCAGGATATAAAGAAAGGTTTTAGGTAAAAAAAAGGGAAGATCTTTATAGGAGAAATTGAAGATCTTTCACCACGATTAGAAGATTACGTTCCGAGTTTCCAAAGACACTAAACTATTACGATCCTTGTGTGTGTGTTTTTGTTATGTACTAAGTATTCCGCAAATGTAATGTAATGTCAATGTACGTCAAGCTTCGGGTCTCTATAGTTGGTATAAGAGGAAAGGTTTAGTCAATCTTTGGAAACTAGGATGCGAAAACGTTAGTGAGATCCCTAGAGATATTTTTAAGGTATGTCTAGGGATGTCCCTAAGGATAAGTATACGTATAAGATACAGTCCTAGAACTACGGTAACGATCATAGAATTTAACCTAAGAAGTTAGATATTGAGGATACTCCCCCTTTATAATGTTGTTTTCCCTATTATGATTTTTGCCTCTCACACTATTCTTTTTGGGTTTTAGACGATGGCTGGAACCCGAAGGAACCGTGTTGATCAATGAAATGGACAATGCAATAATTGTCCTCCTGAACAAACAAATGTTATGGGATATGGAGTGAAAAATCTTATTGCTATACTTACAAAAGATATGAATCATTCTGGACTTCCAAATGAGCTGAGAAGTGAACAATATTCTATTGAGTCCTTCATGAGGCAACGTCCACCTTCTTTCAGTGGGACTTCCGATCCACTTGTTGCTGAACAATGGATCAGTACCACTGAAAAGATATTTTCAGTTCTTCAATGTTCTGAACATGATAAAGTCATCTTAGCAGTGTATCGTTTGGAAGGTGATGCTGATCAATGGTGGAATCTTATCAAGAATACGAGGCCAAGAGATGAAATTGAGTCCATGGAATGGGATGAGTTCAAGAACTTGTTTTTCAGTAAGTACTTCCCTCGTATTCTTCGAACAAAGATGGAGAAAGAGTTTCTTGAACTGAAGCAAAGGGATGATGAATCTGTTGGTACCTATGAATCAATTTTTACAATACTTGCAAGGTACGCTTCTGGTATTATCATCCAACCTGAAAGTAAAGTTGATCGATTTTTCAGTGGCTTAAAACCAAGTCTTCGAAGGGAATTAGCTATAAGAGACTTCAGTAGCTATGAAGAAATCGTGCGTTGTGCTATAAAGGTAGAAATGGAAGTTGGTGTTACATATCCATCTCATGGTTTTGAAAAGAAACGAAAGATGGAGTTCAAGGAGAAATCTCAGAATAATGGTGAAAAGAAGATGAATGTTTCCATATGCTCAAAGTGTGGAAAGAAGCATAGTGGAGATTGTCTTAAAGGGACTAGAAAATGTTTTAAGTGTGGAAAAGAAGGTCATCGAGCAGCTGAGTGTCGAAGTAATGGAAAAAGGGTTTCTAATGATGAGAATAAAGCAAACACTACAGAGAACGCACCACCAACACTTCAATGCTTCAAGTGCAAGGAAATGGGGCATTATGCTAATAAATTCCCTAATCCAAGGGTTAGTGATGATCAACATGAGCAACCACTTAAGGAAAAGGACAAAGGGAAGTCACATGCAATCACTATTGGCGATGTTGAATATGACAACGATGTGGTGTAATGATTAAGTGTTTATGTAATGGGATTCTAAAATAATGTTGTACCATAAAGTATTGGAATATTTATGTGTTGGTCTAATGTGGTATTCAAAGTGATTGAGATATTTAACAGTATTCATGAGCTCATGATTGATATAAGGACTAAGTGATATCATGGTTTGAGTATATAGAATTCTGAGGATTTTGGTATGTGGAAAGTGTTAACTTTTAACTGCATTCATGTTTTCACTAAGGTATTCAAGAGAATACCTGATTAAGGCCTTTGAATGTTTGGAATGTGACCAACAAAACATATCTTATGATATATGGGGATCAACAACAGTATTAAATCTCTGGTAATCGTTTTCACTATATTATGAGAGTGGACTGCAGTATTATGGATAAGCCTAAAGATTAGAATGGATTATGTTGGACATAAGATAGTATTGTTTAAGGATAGAAGATTTTCGATATTATTGATGGGATGTTATAGTAATGTAATTTTAGAAAAAGGAAAACCTGCAGGACGGGCGACAACCCATCGCGTCGGACAAGGCTGTGGGAATCGAACCCACAACCGAAGTGCGACTGGCCTTTATCGCCTACCACTGGCCTACAGGAAGTCCCTGTTTAGTAGAAACTAGTTTTATTATATTAAGCAGTATGATATATGAAGTATAAGTCCATTTTAGGAACCATATATGATTAATCTCACTATAGATTGACTTATGTATATAATTTTTGCTAACCTTTTTGTTTGAGACAGATGGAATGACCTGTCATTCTATCACATGATCTGCTAACACTTCACGAATAACAAATTCAACTTCATTTATTTAAGAGATGAAGTGGAAATTTTTCAAGGCACGAACAACAGTGAGATTGTACCAAAATAAAGTAAGTATTTATTCTAATTCAAATTTTCAACTTTAGGGAAATGATCTTGAAAACCAAAAATGTTGTCCTAGTGATCTTATACCTGATGAATCAGATGGTACCTTATATCATAAAAAATCTATGGATTTGTGATTACTGGATTTTCCATAGCCATGTTCTCTACCACTCTCCATCAGAACATGATGGTTAGATTTCTCTTCCATATCCATATTTTCACCTATGTGCAAACCCGGTGATTAGTTTATTTGGGTAATCGTTACATTTCATACTTTAGTTTTTAAAGCCAAGTTTTGGTATTATTTTTTACGATGTGGGTTTCTATTAAAGAAAATTTCTAATAGTAAACCATTTATAACCCCGACGAATTTCGAGGGTGAAATTCATTTTAAGGGGGGTAGAATGTAACAGCCCGAGATTTTATGAAAAATATTTTTTTTTAATTTTATTAATGTGTTGTCTTGTACGCTACACCAAAAGGAGCTTGCACAACACACATCCTTGACTTTCCTTGCATTACACGCAATCGCAACATTCCTCGATAGCGTATGTAGTACGCAATACTGAGTTTCACTAAACAACGATATGCTATTAAAATATTATTAAAACTAGCCGTTATGAATAGTAATAACCACTTTTTGAAATTTTGTAAATTTATTTTTCAAAATGGACTTCATTTTTGGATTCGGAATATCGAAATTAGATTAGGGTGAAATTTTGGTAATTTTCGAATAACTTTCATATTTTGATGAATAGTGAAAATTACTAAATTTTAGTTAAAAACAAATTTTTCAATCGAAATAATTAATAGTGATAAATTATTAATTTGAGTGGTTTTAAAGTATATTTAGAATATATTTTTACAATTTAATACAATGTTGGTCATTGGATGTAATTTCACATTTAAACCAGACATAAACAAGTGTCAATCTTTTGATAGATATTGTTTCTTAAAAACACGCTATTTGTTTTAACAGCGGGATTTAATTATAAAATTAATTAATGAAACTTATATGTTATGAATTTGGTAAAATAGACTTCATTTTTGAATTCGGAATATGAAATATAGCTTAGGATAAAATTTTGGCATTGTTCTGAAAAACTTCAATTTTTGATGAATAGTGAAACTACTAAGTGGTAGTTAAAAAAATTATTTTTTTCATAAATCTTAATTTTACCGCTTCTGTGAATGGAATTTCAAAAATCCTAGAAACACGATTTATGTTAGTAAGTAAAATGTGGATCAATGAGATGAAAATAATTTTTGGTGAATAGTAACTTTTTACTTTTATTTACCACGGTTAAAAGTAAATATGGTAATTAAGGGTAAGAATGTTATTAATATTACCCTAACACATGTCCTAATTCTATTGGACAAGTGTATCTCGACCAAAAACAACCTTAAGTGTAAAATATTATCATTTAGGCCCACTTGGATTAGATTAGGACATTTATTATTATTTAATTCAAAGAAGAGTTAAAAGAGTTAAAATAAATGTTTATTTAATAAAACATTTTTAATATGGGGTTATACATAAGATAAATTCAACTATAAATATTCATTAGAAATATAAAAATATTTCCTACATAATGGTATTTTATTTGTAATTTTTAGACATCAAATAATTTAATTTATTTATGACACAAAGATGATGCAGTAATTATCTTATTAATGAAATATGAACATAATTGATGTTATAAACACCAAAATAAATGTAATTTGAGACTTTTTATGAATTACACTAATTTTTTAGGTTACTATGATATATTAGTGTTGATTTAATCAACTTGGATCGAACATATAATTCTGTTATGACTTTCACAAAAATCATATATCAAATAGTGTCAAAATTGACACAAAATAGTTTTTAAATCAAATATTATATTACTAATTTTTATTTTCCTAAAAATATAAGGTTCAGCCAAATGACTTAGATAAGGATATATATATTAATAATGAACAATTTGGAGTTCGTTTGGCATGTTATAGTAAGTGTATTAACCATATAGTGAAAGAAAACAAAAAGACACGGTAAAAGTTAAATTATTTAACTTAGAGTTAAATCTAATTGATAAGGTTAAAATAATACCCTAAACTTTTCTAAATCCTATTGGTTGATAGGATTTCGACCCATCCCCACTTTATCTTCGAAATAAGACCCTTTGGAACCATTATAAACCGATTTTGACTTTAATATAAAATAATATTTTGAGATATTCCTAAGGTGCCCCTCTCCTCCCTTATAAAAGGGCACCTCCTCCCCCTCCTCCTCACACCAATTTGAGCACTAAAGCTCGGACAACCCCTGCCAAAATCCCTTCTACACTTCCCTAGAATAATCCTAGAGGTCCTGGTCTTCTTCAAAGACCAATCACAGTTCCCTAAGTGGAGGATTCAAGGAGGCGTTTCAAAGAAGAGGTAATATCCATTACCGATCTTTTCAATTTCTTTCTTCTTCAACTTCTTCTTCTTTAGTTGTTTCATGATAAATTAATAACATCAGTATTACTTACATACTGATATGTTATTATAAATATGAAACAACTCTAATTCACCTTCTATCCATCCTACGGAAAAATGAAATCACCGTGCGTGCGTACGTACGGAATACCGTCTCCACGTCGTGGTGTAATCTATTTTCCACCATCACCTTACAAGGATGGGTATAATGGTGTAATGAGTAACTATATATGATTATTATAAAGTGATATTGATACTGAAATAGTATACATACACTTTAACACAATTCCATGACCATGGGAACGATATCATCGCTCGTGCGTACGTACGGACTACCGTCTCCACGACGCGATGAGATTCATTCTCCACATTAACCATTCATGAATGATTATAAAGTATATATAATAAGTACTAATGAAATATATGACATAATAATGATACTGGATTTATGTATATTTATATTTATGTCATCTACTTAATTCCATTCAATTCAATAAGGAAACGAAAACATCGTTCATGCGTACGTACGGACTACCGTCTCCATGAACGGTGTATTTCATTCCATTTATAAATATATTATATATATGTATATTCTGAATATATATTATATATAAATCATGTTTTACATTCTGGATATAAGTAATCATGATCCAAGTAATCATATTAATAATTACAAGTTAAAAACACAAACAACAAATGAGACGATTTTACCCAAAACGCTACTTTAACATGAATTTACAAAAGAACGGGTAATATAAAGTCATAAGTGGACCATATATGATATAATAACAATGAATATGATTCTGTAATAAGTCAATAAAATGATTTAAATCATTATACAGGAGGTTCGGACACGTACAAAGCAAGTCGGACCTAAGGTAAGGGAAATATCACAATCTCATTTTTATCCGAGATTGTTTATACTTTGGCATTTACTGGGGTGTATTTTATCATCCACATCCATGTTCCCTCAATATGTAATATTGTTTCCATCCACTTACAATAGTTTAAATCCAATTTTACCCTTTGGTGAGTTTTTAGTAAAGAATATAAAAGGAATCTTTTGTCATTTTTTCGTATGAGGTACTTTTTGACTTTTCCGACAAAAGTACGAAGAATGTTTTTTTTAACTTATACGACATGAATGGATTTTTTAAAAATTATTTCCAAGAAGCTTCCTTTACAAGTTTTAAAGTTTATTTTTAATAAACTTCTTTTATTTTAAAGTCGTATGACATGTTATGAAAGGAAAAATGTTTTTGAAGTAGAAAGGATATTTTCCTCAAGAATGGAGTTCAAGTATTTTATCAAAATTATTTTCCATCTAAGATAATAAAAGGATTCTGTTTTTATCCCTATTATTAGATGGATTTGATTATGTTGTGATGGAAATATTTTTATGAATTCCTTTATCTTATATGAATTGTTTTATTATGTCATGTTGTTTAAGAATTCCATTTTTATTACATGGGTTACACTATGATGTATGGTTTATGATTATGTGGCACACATAATAAAGGATTCATTAAGAGATGGGTGGGACCTATATCTCCCTCCAATTCATTGGGTAAATATTTTATATCTCATGAGATAGACATGGCTGAAATGGTAGGTTATACCGGTTCAGTGAAACAGGACTGAAACGAGGGTTACTCGATTCAGAAAGGGACTTTGTCCACTAAGATAGTCTTGGAAATGAGTCTTGACTAACAAGAAATGGTTCTATATGATTATGTGTGTATGCCACAAAGTTTCATGTTTTAAGTTGTGATTATTGGGATTACATTTCACTTCTATGATTTATCCCATGTTATGATATTATGAGATTTTTTGCAGGTTAAGATTTCCAAAAGCAATGTTCTTATGTGTATGATGTGATTGATATTTCTTCTGTTTACCCTTACTGAGCATTTGAGCTCACCCTTTTTTGTTTTTTTCCCCAGGATATAAAGAAAGGTTTTAGGAAAAAAAAGGGAAGATCTTTATGGGAGAAATTGAATATCTTTCACCACTATTAGAAGATTACGTTCCGAGTTTCCAAAGACACTAAACTATTACGATCCTTGTGTGTGTGTTTTTGTTATGTACTAAGTATTCCGCAAATGTAATGTAATGTCAATGTACGTCAAGCTTCGGATCTCAACATATCCTCTTCAAAGGAGGGGGGAGCATCCTCGAAATCCTCTTATTCGCTTGTAGAGGATGGATCCCCAATGGGAGAAGCTTCCTATGGGTCGGAAGATCCTGACGAGAGGATGGCACCAGCCTGGGCAACAGTGGACATCATATCAGGAGATTAAAATGCTGCCAAAACCATAGTAATGAAGGCAGTCAATCTGATCCCATCTGGTCTTCGGCCCAAGGGGCCACACTTGATGATATCAAAGCAATAGTGGCGCATTTTCCTGAGCTGGTTAATTATAGCCTAGTGAAACAGACATGTATGACGCACTACTGTTTCCATGGGGTAGACATCCCGATACCTTACGGGGGTAGGATGCTCTGGGATCACCTAAGACTAATTTGTGTTGGAGTACAAGGTGATTTCCTACCGTCACTTTGACTTAGGCATATGCTTCCCCCTCGTACCAGAGACAACAAAACATTGACCCATTTCAGGGGTCATGGCCTCCAGTCAATGGATCAACAAGATGTAGGCATCATCCAGACCTTCCTAGGGGTCGGTTACAACCGTGATGGGTTCAACAACACTGACCTGAATCTACTTATCATTTCTCTTGTAATAGTTGGAATTCATGTAGCGGGCTTCACAAGAGGTGAAAGGAGACGCTTCACCTTGAAGTATGCCTACTCAACCATTGAGGGAGTACTTGAGGAATTGGTGATATAATGAGGGGACTGCCACGTGAAGGTGGAGCCATGGTCTGACCATAAATGCATTGTATGCGGTGTCCTGAGAGACAACCATAAACTCGGCGCTCACAAAAAAGCCATCGAACTAGGTCTTCAAACAGATCTTACCTAATGGGGTCTACTCCATCCTATCATATCCCTAGATTCTTAAATCGGAGGGACTCATATCAGCTTTAGATAACCCCAGCTTCCATAGTGTCTGTGTCGGGATAAGTTTAATCCCATATCCCGTGTCAACGAGATAGCGACAAACCTCCACGCCGTTAAATTGGTTAGTGATGTACAGTGGGAAGATGTGCCCATATATGGGAGAGCCTTCATCTTCTCCAAATAATTAAATGATGGCCTGACATTCAGAGTTCTTGACCGCTTCAGCATGAAAGGCTTCTGCAGCTGCTACCTCCGTCTCAAACTAGAGGGGGATTCTTAAAGCCTCAGTGAGGGCCTCACACATATCTGGTGATAGGCGAAGGGCCTTCAGGATGGAAAACCTCTCCGCGATGTCATCAAGGTTCTTGAGAACATCATACTTATGTTACAGGTGAAAGATTCTGTTTTTAGGAGGTCGTTCTATGATAGGAGGCATGGTGGGCCCTGTTGGCTGGATGGGCAGCTGGATGGTGCTGGGCATGTCTCGTTTTCCACTATTCGAAGCCCAGAGAGTAGCTTTCGGATGAGAACAGGACAATTGATATTGTTCTGTAGTAGGTCGAGGCTTGTCACGGCATGGTTGAGGTATCTCTTCTTGATCCAATAGCACAAACGGTGGTGGAGGCGGGCCCGATGACACCATATGAAGAGGCTGTGCGCGATGAGCTCTGCACTGGGCCTACTTTCTGGTCGTAGTGGCATGCAAATTCTAGATGGAGGTGCCAAATGATGTGCCTAGACAGCTTACATGGTCACGGATCCACTGACATTGGTGTTGGCTAGGGACGTTGGGGAGATTTGTTGGCGCTCCCCATCATCGGGAGTCATATAGAGATTTACCAACTCCACGGTATTAACCGAAGCGTACCCTTGACTATCACTTTCTGATTCATCCATTAATGGGTGGATTATGGGAGGAATCCCCATCTCTTGAGGCATGAAGTCTCCGATATTTCGGGATGATGGTGGCATCAGCAGGACGCGTTGCTGTCCATTATGTCACTGATGCTTGTTCTTCTAGGAAGGGGTCGGCTAGGACGACGATGCAGAAGCGGTGACTATAGCCTCTGAAGGCTCTAGCTGATTCATGCATTCATGAATGATACCATGGGCATGAGAAACCGTTTTTTGAGCCATCCAGTTGTCATACTTCTTCGACTCGCGGTTAGAAACCTACTGCCAGTCACCCTCGCCGTCGTTGCTGTTGTCTGGCCTTACGAAGACGCACGCCACTTGTGGTGGTGTAAGGACCAGCCTGACTATGTCATTATCGACCTATTATTGAATTCAGTATTTGAACACATATAAATTCTTGAGGGTGTGCCCCAGAATCTAATAATAGGGGCAGTAGTTGGGGCGATCAGTGATATTCGCCTCTTCCGGCCTTCTGCACTCAGGAAAGCGTATAATCCCCTACTCTAAGGCACTATGGAAGTAACCAGGGACCTAATTATCGTTGAAAGAGTAGGTATAGTTTATCCTGTCCGGGAAGGGGGGCCTTGGAGCCTAACCATGATGAGGAGGTGGAGGAGCCTGGTTGTCCCGCCTAGGTAGTGGCGGCGCATTTTGTGGGAGTACCTGCCAATTCTGAGGTGGACTCTGCTGAGCAGAAGGATATGCCTGAGGTGGAGGGACTCTACAAGGTTTTGGGGCTGGTGCCACTGGTAACAATTATAGTTTCCTAGGGGCTTCTATTTGGTCCACTGTGGTGGGCTCGGCTCTAGCAGACCTCCTTGCTGGAATTACAGGGGGCAAGAGACGTGCTAGGTTGTCCTATTGCAGGGCTTCCTCTATGAGCTGGGCCTTATCGGAGAAGTCTCAGAATCCTCCAGGGTTGTTCTGGGTGATTAGAGAAAGAGCCGGTTCCATCTTGACGTTCCCTAACCACATCGTCAGTAATTTCGTCTCAGTCAGTGGCATGTCAAGGGAGTATGTGGGCCCTTTCCACCAGGTGATAAAGTATGTGACATGCTAATTAGGCCTCTGTTTTCACTTGAAGAGGTCTTCAATTTTCATTTTCTACATGGTGGAGCCGAACTAGTAGAGGAATTGCCTACGAAGGTCCTCCCTGCTGGTTATGGATCCAACGGGGAGCTAGCTGTACCAGACAAATGTTGGCCCCTCCAATGTCTGAAAAAATCATCGTAGCTTGGTATCCTCCTACTGCGCTAGAGTCCCTAACATGGGCCCACACCTTGAGTTAAAGTGGGCCATTTGCTGTGGTGGGTCCCCCGTCCCGTTAAAGGGGGAGAAGGTGGGATTCCTGAAACCTAGAGGTGCCGGCATGTCATCCACCCAGTCTGGATATGGCTTGACATCAGGCGGTATCACCACCTGTCACGTTTCTAACGCCTCAATTCGAGAAATGAGTGCCTCCATTGGATCATCTGAGCGGGGGTCCTTGTTTTGATGGGGATCTCTAACCACAAGTGCATTTTCGGGTTCTTTAACATGGTAAACATGCCCAGTGGCTCGTGGAGCAGCTGGCAGCACGACGCTCGGGGTGGTTGGAGGAGCCCGAGCTGGGTCACATGGATTGTTGTTCCATTCAGGAGGGTTTGGAAAGACATACCTTGCCCTCTTACCGTAAGTTCCGGCTTCAGCCCTGTCCGTGGGAGTAGCATGATCAGGGTCGCCTGGAGGCAGCTCGCTGAGGGGAAGCTGTTCCTGCCCCTGTTGTATTGTCTTAGGATTTCCGTAGTTGGGTCATCGCTCTACGACGCGTTCATCCAAGAGTTCGTCGACCAACTTCTTCTTCTCAGCATGTTGTTAGAGCAACGTGGCCTTTTCAGGGTCTTCCTCCAGCTTCTGCACTAAGGCGGATGGGTCAGAGTGCTTGGTAGCTCTGATGCGCTTTTTACCCTTACTGGCATTTTGGCTGAGTACTAATGCCTCGATGGGCTTAGGGAGACCTAGAAGGTTCCTCTTCTGGAAAGTAAATCTCCTCAATGGTTTCAATAGTGGGGGAATGCTTTCATGGGGTAAGTACCTATCAAGAAGCTCCAACTCATCCTCCTCGTCCACTATGTTGGCCATATTGAATGTGATCCTTCCTGGGGATATTTCCTCGATATCGCCTATCAAGTCGAGCTCCCACTAGATAGGACTGAAGAGGAGGGTAGCATACTACCCCTATCCACATACTTGAGCATGGGGGAAGCCTCCTTGATGATTTTGTAGAGTATGTTGATACTCTGAACGCATTTCTCTTGGAGGGCCTTACGGCGGCCTAGTGACTCGGGGCACTGAGCCACAGGGAGCACAACCAGATCGACAAGACGGAATTGATTTCCAATGTATTAAAAATGCTCCTTTCTCCTGGGATAAACTATTCACTAATGATGAAGGTGAAAGTGTATAGCCTAGAGGGTTTGGCGGAAACATTCAAACTTCTCTGGGGTCAGGGATTCTGGTGCGTGAAAATTCGATGTTATCATGGGCTAGAACATATTGGGGAAGTGGTCCACTGTGAGGATGTTCCATAAGCTCCTCATCTTGGATTCAGGTTATATACCTTGATTTCCCCACTCATCAACTAGAGGTGGCTGAGGAACTGGCAGTGATACTAGGACAGACCACTGGGATGACAGGCTGGCCGGTGGAGAGTACGGAGAGCGGGCTGACTGGCGGCCAAATATCGGGCTGTCTTTCGAAGAGTGTAGCGACATGGCCGCCATGTTGCGATAAGGTGGGCTGACACCCACTGTTCCTGGTTAAGGGTCTAGGGCTACTGGCAATAGGCCGCACTGCTTCTCGCCCGCTATTGGTCCCCAAAATAGCTCTATGTGATCTCTTGTCGAGGTAGAGGGCGCTTCTGGTGACGACGGTGGTGATTTCACAACTGTGACCTGTGGGGTGTCCAGATTTGTATCCTCCTAGATATAACTATGGAGGGAGGCAAGAATTCTATGGACCTCAGATTCTGGGAGTACTAGGCTGATGCACCTCATTCCTGCCCCAACCCTTGACTCGGCTGAGCGAGAGGAGGGTTCCCGTGCTAAGTTTTATTCCGCTTCAGAGTATGAGAAGCAGACCGGTTTGATCTCTTTCAGGACCTCTCCAGAATACTTCATATGATGACAATGACCCACCTTTATGCCCTTGGGTGGCTCCTCAGGATAGGGCTGATTTCTGACATAGTCCTTCAGCTGCACTGGTGCTGAGGTGAAGAGGGTTTCCATCTGATAAATTCGGGGTGCGAGGAGCACTAGGAAATATTTCAAAGGGGACATGGGGAGGACCTCCATGGGTAGCACTAGAGCATGAAAGACCTCTTCTAGAACTGGCAGGAGCATGGGGAGGACCTCCATGCTTGTTTCCCCTAGTGGCCTTAGTATAAGGAAGGTCCTTATACTGGGCTAGCTGAACACGGGTAGGAACTCCATGCTGGGAATGGGTGAAGAGAGGTTGACCTTCATCCCTCTTGTTGATGAGGCGATAAGGACTTTCTCCAGCTGCTGAGAGGATGCAGGGAGTATCCCCACGTTGGAGAGAGACCGGATGTGAAACTTCCCTACATCGGTGGTTGGGGCAGGAGGAATGACTCCATACTCAGTATAATGGGCATGAGAGAGGCTTCCGTGCCGAGTATCACTGCCGCGGGGAAGACCCTCATTCAGATTGAGGGTGGCACATGGCAAAACTCTATGCCAATCCTCAAAACGGGGGAGGACCGTGTTCTTCATGGTAGTGGTACATGGAGGACCTATTTACAGGGTGACATTGCTATGATTAAGCCCACAACAATCACTGCTCATGCCGGTGACCAAGAGAGTCAACCCAGCCTTCCCTTGGGGCAGTTGGGGCCTCGATCCTGGTCAAGCATATGAGTGCCCCTGCTCAGTGTATGCAGGGAAATTATGATATGCGTCAGTGGTGTCTTGGTCCACAATAGCCGTCGACGTTGACACCCCCTGGTGGGTATCCTCCTTATCTTGCACCCGATGCTGGCATCAGGTCGGATGAACTGGGGTTGGTGGTGCAAGTACGTAGCTTACCTGCTCCTCTTCCAGCAAGACCGGGCGACGACACTGATGCGGCCTGGTGGAAGTCCTCGCTGGGAGCCCCTGGAATGGGACTCTGACCGGGCTAGGCCAGATGTCACCTAACTCATTAGCATAAGGTAGGGAGTCGTCAAAGTGTTCTGAGGAGAGGCTCCCGAAATGGTTGTATGTCAGCGTGGGGAGTAGCGGCTCCCTGTGCGACCCTTAAGGACGGCATTGGCGATGAGGTGCAGATGCCTCCAGATCTAGGCGGGCCATATCCCAGGTCGGGATTATGCCCTCCTCCTCGTAATAGCGCATGAGGTTGTTGATTACCATCCATTGAATGACCTCGGACGGGGAGAGGGGCATGGGCGCCCCATGGTCATAGATGTAGAGGCTATCATTGTAACATCCCAAGTAAGTAATGATTAATAGATATTTTTATCTATGTCTATTAATGAATTAGATAGTGTTTTAGAGGCTTAAAATGAAAATAAATCCAATCTTAAGCATGGAATACACTAATATTTTTAAAAGATTGTTTTTACTACCTTTTAATGGAAAACCATTTTTAAATCTATCTTTTGACAATTTTATAATCTATGTTTGTAAAAATAAACTTATTCTTTATGATTGGGACATCAAAATTTACTTTGTGTGAATTTTTGGTATTTTTCTGATAAAGTTCATTTTTTTAATGAATAGTGAAAATGTTGTATTTTAATTCAAAACCTCTTTTTAATCTAATTTATTTATATGAGTAGATTATCTTTTGAATTGGTTTTAAAGTTAAATTAGAATATATTTTTACCATTTAATCCAATAGTGGTCATTAGAATTAATTTCACTTTGAAATTAGACTTAAACTAGTGTCAATCTTTTGATACTTATTGTTTCATAAAAACACGCTATTTATCATGACAGCGGGAATTAATTATTAAATTAATTAATGTAACTTATATGATTTGAATTTTGTAAAATATAAATCATTTATGAATTCATAATACCAAATTTAGCTTAGGGTGAAGTTTTGGTATTTTTCTGAAAAACTTCAATTTTTGATGAATAGTGAAACCACCAAGTGGTAGTTAAAGAAACTGATTTTTCGTTTAAATGAAACTTTGTCACTTCTGTGATTTGATTTTCAAAAATCTGACATAAATGGTTATCATTAAGAAGTAAAATATGGTTCAATGAGATTAAAATAATTTTTTGGTGAATAGTAACTTTTAAGTCTTAATCGCGATTAGAGGTAATTAGTGTGGTTTAAGGTAAAAATAATGTTTTAATAATATGAGATGAGCTTGACACATGTCCTACCCTCATATTATGTGTCATGTCCGATCAAGACAATCCATGGGTCAACTTGGGGACCCCATGGAGCCACTTTGGTTGGGAAATGACATAAATAACTTTTTTATTTAATGTAAAAGTAAAAATAACACAAACATGAGACGTTTTACTAAAAAAAAATTTACATGGGGTTATACAAGTCATATTTTTGACTATAAATATTCATTAGAAATCTAAAAAGATTTCATACATCATGATATTTGTTTTATAATTTTTAGACTTTAAATAAATTAAATTATTTATGACATAATGATGATGCAGTGATTACCTCATTAATAAAGGATTTAAATAAAATGAAATGATAATGTAAAATCTATGACCTACACATGTCCAAAACATATTGTATGGGTAGATTTAGAACCCTTATCAACTTAACCTCGAATTATATCAATGTGGGACCTTTTGAATCTGAAACTCATTTTAAAATAAAGTAACATTTCTTTACTTTCCAAGAGTGCCCCTCCTCTCCTCTTATAAAAGGCCCCCACCTCTACCTCCTTACCCACACTTCCAAAGCCTTTGTCTCGGCCAACCTATGCCCATTTTGTCTCTCCACATCCCTCTATTACTCCTTGAAGCCGCACTTTGGGAAGAAGTCTTCCCAAGGAAGCCTTTGAGCTCAAACCAAAGGGAGTTACCCGATTTTAAGGTAATGTCTTCACTTGAGTCCTTTGGTTTTATTTTATTTCTCCAACCCCCTAAACTCTTTTTATTCATTTCTTTTTTAACAACTCCAGTATCTTAAATATACTAGGATGTTGTTATAATAAGGATTTTAGCTACACTTACACACACCTACATCTAATGGTTAAAGAACATACTGTTTCCGTGGATGGAAAATTTCTGCCTCCCGAAACGATGATTGTTCAAAATTCTTTTAACACCTTCAAAGGTGGCCATTATGATGACACCATATTTATATATGATATATAATATGTTTATTTTTTCCTTAAGCTTATGTATTTTTCATTTTGGGCATACCTTTATGGTTTCCATTATGGGTAAACACGATATCTTCATTTAAGGAAGTGCGGACTACCGCCCCCTCAAAGTGATTTGATTCGTTAATACCATATATGGGATGTATAAAGGATGGAGTTATGATATTATATATGATATTAAACTAGAATTATAATATACCTTTATATCATTATGATTTCATTCTATAAAATACGAAATAGAAATGAAAGTAGCGTTCATGCGTACGTACGGCTTACCGTCTCTATGAACGGTGCATTTAATTTCTTACCTCAAAATGATTATGTAATATTATAAATGCATGCATGTACTGGATACATATGACATATATGATATCTACATCATGAATACCATTCTGTATATAATGGATACATGAACAACTTGTAATTATAAAGGGTTTATTTTTTACTCAAGTACCAATGATCGTTAAAACGACCGTTATTAACTTAAATAATTACATAGTGTTCATGACATGGCAATAAGTGATATAAAAGGAATAATAAACTTGAAAAAGGTTCTTAAAAAAGTTTCAATTAACTCAAGTTTATTATTCAGGAGATTAAAAAAATGATCGAGTCATGTCGGACCCGAGGTATGGGACTTCGTCTCAATCTCCTTTCATTGAGGCATATTTTATTTTATACACAACCTTCTTTTATAAGGTGTATAAACCCCTTTGACTTTTACGTTTATCCAAAAGGAACCTCTTTTATACGAAGAGTTTTACTAAAAAACAAAAGGGAATGTTTTTGTCATACGTATGCGGCGACAACGACTTCTCCGCCACCGTGACCATTATTTGAGTTTCGGCTTCCTCTTTAATCCATATCTTTTTTTAAAAGAAAAATAAATACCATGTTTTACTTTTCTTTTGTTTTGGTATTGAAAATGGTTTTCATAATGTTTTTATATCAATGTGTTGTATTTATATCTTGTGATTGAAAGGTGGAAATGTTATGTTTCCTATATGCATGTTTTATGTGATACGATTATGTTGAGGTTCTTGGGCATTATTATGAAGACGGGTGGTTCTGTGATAAACTAAGGGTGGGTGAGCCTGATATAGCTCTCCAATGCATTGGGTAACGCGAAGGAGTGAAACATTAAGGTTTCTCCAAAGAGATTTAGGGAATATACTGTGATGGGTATTCCAAATGTAACCAAGAGGGTTACTCCCTACGTAAGAATGTTATGAATGCCTCAAGTTACCTTTGTGTCTTATGATTTCTATGATTTATTCATGATTTGATGAGGTATGTTAAAGTGCTTATGTTTTATAGGTAAAGTATGATTTCATTCTTATGTATATATGAACTTATGTTTCCTTTCCATATTTTTATAACCCATGCTGAGCTTTTTATGCTCATCCCAAGTTTTTTTGAAATGTTTTTCACAGGTCAAGGTAAAGGTACATGATATGATGATAGTGTCAAGGAAGTGTCAAGAATGAATCCGTGTTTTATTTTAAATATGTTTCCATTGATGGAAAAAATGAATACTATCTTTATGTAACCACTTTGTTTATATGTGGAATGTAATGCAAGTTTTATGTTCTAATTTTCTAAAACTCTAAACCTAAAAAGATCCTCAATGTGTAATCTTGTAATAACTCAAGATTAAGTAAGGTTTAAGGCTGGGGACTTATAGTCGTGGAAGAGGTGAAGCCATGTGGGACAGCCGTGTGGGCGCTGCCCCTGCCCCAGCGTCGATGGTTAGGCAGTGATCGCGTCCCTGGAGTAGTAACTTGATTCCTGAGAGTAGGGAGATTAATTCATCAGTGCTGAAAGAAAAAGGAATCAATGACCAATTCCCCAACTCCATCCCATCTTCCATGGCCGGTAAGAGGGATCCACGCCGACAAGTCACATAACGGGATGTCCAACGTTCTACTGTCCCAACTTCTGGTGAGTTTCACGCCAGGCCCAATATTTTCTTGGAAGAACCTGGCACCGGATAACTGGATCCGGTGACACGTCAATCTATTGATGCCTCGAGCACTACTAATCTCCAATTTGAGGAGAATACCTTCATGTCGGGTTCACCATTTCTATTTCTGACGCTTTTTCCGGGTCGCACGCATCCGTCCGTGGAGGACGCGCAGCTGTTGCCCCGCCTTCCCGCTTTCCAAAGGCGGGTGGAATCCATCACTTTTTCAGGGATGTTTTCTCCTTGATCAAAATGGGATGATGGGATGTCAGTTCCTCATTCATTGGATTCCTTCTCAGAACTCGCCACCTAGTCCGGGTATCCCTTATAGATTTAATACGTTGTTTGTGAAACTCTTCCTAGTTTCATATCTTCATGGACACCAGTTAATTACACTACTTCTATAGGTACATTCCAAGGGGTTTGGTCAGGGCAGTAACCTTTGTTTATGGGAGTAGTCACATTGGGCATCACTGACGTGTCTGGGCGCTAGTACACTGGCGCATCTGGGTTTCTTCCCCTTATTATAGGGCTTCTCGAGGGCGCGAAAGACCGAGGCATCCCACATCAAACGCAGGGAGTCATATTCTATGGGCATGTACCTGAGGTTTTCCTCAACTTCCCATGTTTAACACGGGGTATGCCACAAGTTTAACATCCAACGGAGACAGATCAGACTGATCAGAACACGAACTAGAGTGGATCAGATGGGTGCAACCTCTGGAGGCAACACTGATGTTGGGGCCAATGTATGGGTGACTTCCTGGTCACTGTTGTGGGGAATGGAGAATGAGATAACATGATTTTATCAGGATGTGGTAGCCCAGATAAGAATCAAGATGCATTATGGATGAATGAAGTGGAGGGGGAATGATATACGACCATCGCAAGGGCGATGGTGAATGTAGAGACCCAAATCTTTACATACATGGACATTAGATTACTTTTTCGGAATACTTAATACATAACAAAAACCAACACTAAAGGACCTTAATAGTTTAGTGTCTTTGGAAACATGGAACATAATCTTCTAATCATGGTGAAAGATCTTCAACATCTCCCATTAAGATCTTCCCCTTTTGTTTTCTTACCTAAAACCTTTGTTTATATCCTGGGGAAAATAAAACATATAAAGGGTGATCTCAAATGCTCAGTAAGGGTCAGTGTGGATAAAATAAAAAAAACCATATACATTTGAACTTAAAAACATGACCATAATGTTTCAACATCAAACTCTTGAGCAAAGACATAAATCTTGGAAGTACGTAAGCCATATATCATAAAGAAACGTCAATCATGATAAAATAGCATGGGAATAAAACATGTAATTGTGGAAACAATTAAGCACATGATATGATTTCCATAGTATCCAAGTCATTGCTTCCAAGACCATCTTAGTGGACAAAGTCCCTTTCTGAATCGTGTTCACTCCTCGTTCCAGTCCTGTATCACTTAACCGGATTAACTTACCATTCCATCCATGTCTATCTCATGAGATATAAATATTTACCCAATGAATTGGAGGGATATATAGGTCCCACCCATCTCATAATGAAATCATTCTTACTTATGCCACAAAATAAACTTAAAACATTCATCATAACCCATAGAAAAAATGGGTTTCCTAAACATCATCCCATCACAACATAATCCATATAAGACAAATGGATATTTCATCATAATAAAAGTGAAACCATGTAAATCATAGAGAAATTATACTTGAAACATACACATATGAAATAATTTCATCTTATATGGAAAATGGTTTTGATAAAACACTTGAAATGAATTCTTGTGGAAAATATCCTTTCTTCTTCAAAATCATTTTATTTTCTCAAAATGCCATGAAATTTTAAAATAAAGGTATCTTTTTGAAAATAGTCATAAAATCTTGTAGATTAATCTTCATGAAAATGAGGCGTTATAAAACCGAAAAAATTTGTTCATGCCGTATAAGTAAAAAATAACATTTTTCTTGTACTTTTGTCAGAAAAGTCAAAAAGTTCCTCGTGTGGTAAAAAAAAGTAAGATTACTTTCATAACATGTGGTAAATTTAAAAAATGGGTAAAAAGTACTTTAAAAATACATTAAAACATTTTTCAAATACATGGGTATGGATGATAACAACAACCACAGTAAATACTTACGAATAACAATCTCGGATAAGAATGAGATTGGAATAGTTATCCCTTACCTTAGGTCCGATATGCATCATACGTATCTGAACCTCATGTATAAGGATTTAAATAATTTCATTGACTTATTACAGAATCAATTCATTGTTATGATATCATATATGGTTCACTTATGACTTTATATTACCCGTTCTTTTGTAAATTCCATGTTAAAGCTGTGTTTTGGGTAAAATCGTTTTATTTATCGTACGTGTTTGGACTTGTTGTTATTGATATTATTATTACTTATATAATGTTTTAATTACTTACAGAATTTAAATAATGATTTATATATCATATATATTCATTATATATATATAATAGATAGATAAATGAAATGAAATACACCGTTCATGGAGACGGTAGGCTGTACGTACGCATGAACGTTGTTTTCCTTTCCTTATTGACTTGAATTGAAGTAAGTAGATGAAATATATATATATATATATATATATATATAAATCTAGTAGCTTTATCATGCCATATATTTCATTATTATTCATTATATATACTTTATGACCATTCTTGAATGGTTAACATGGAGAATGAATCTCATCGCGTCGTGGAGACGGTAATCTGTACGTACGCACGAGCAATGATATCATTCCCATAATTATTGAATTGAATTGTATTGGATGATATAATATCTCAGAATCAGTATGATTTTATAATAACTATATATAGTTATTCTTTACACCATTATACCCATCCAAGTAAGGTGGTGGTGGAAGAACAGATTACACCACGGCGTGGAGACGGTATTCCGTACCTACGCACGCGCGGTGATTTCGTTTTCCGTAGGATGGATAAAAGGAGAAATAGGGTTGTTTCATATTTATAATAACATATAAGTATATAAATAATACTGATGTTATTACTTTATAATGAAACAACTAAAGAAGAGGAAGTAGAAGAAGAAAGAAACTTGAAAGAGTCGGTAGAAGAGATTACCTCTTCCTCGACGCACCTCCTTCAAACTTATTCTTAAGGAACTAGAGTTGGTCTTTTGAGAAGACCATAAACTCTATGATATAACTAGAGAGGTTGAGAAGAGGAATTTTCAGGGGTTGTCCGAGCTTCAAGGCTCAAAATGGTGTGAAGAAAAAATTGAAGGGGTGCCCTTTTTATAAGGGGGGAGAGTGGTACCTTTGGAAAAACTTAAAATATTATTTTATAATAAAGTCATATTCGGTTTATAATAGCTCCAAATTGATTTATTTAGAAGATAAAGTGGGTATGGTTTGAAAGCCTTTCAACCAATAGGTTTTAGACAAGTTTATGTTACTATTTTAACCTTATCATTTAGATTTAACTCTAAGTTAAATAATTTAACTTTTACCGGGTCTTCTTGTTTTCTTAGAATATATGGTTAATAAACTTACTATAACAAGACAAACGAACCCCAAGTGGTTCAGTATTAATATATATAACCCTATATAAGTAATTTGGCTGAACCTTAGATTTTTAGTAATATAATAACAATTAATAATATAATATTTGTTTTAAAAACTATTTTATGTCAATTTTGACACTATTTGGTAATTGATTTTTGTGAAAATCATAAAAACATTATTAGTTCGAAAAAAGTTAATTGAATCAATACTAACATGTAATATTAACCTATAAAATTAGTGAAATTCATAAAAAGTCTCAAATTACATTTATTTGTGTATTCATAACATCAATTATATTAATATTTCATTAATAAGGTAATTACAACATCATCATTGTTTCATAAATAAATTAAATTATTTAATGTCTAAAAATTATAAATTAAATACCATTATGTATGAAATCTTTTTATCTTTATAATTAATATTTATAGTCGAATTTATATTTTGTATAACCCTATATTAAAAATGTTTTAGTTATTAAACTTTGATTTTAACTATTTTAACTCTTCTTTAAATAAAATAATAATAAGTGTCCTAATCTAATCCAAGTGGACCTAAAGGGTAATATTTTATTCTTAAGGTTGTTTTTGGTCGAATTAAATTTGTGAAGTAGAATTAGTACATGTGTTAGCATAATAATAACACCATTTTTACCCTTAATTACACTATTTACTTTTAGTTGTGGTAAATAAAAGTAAAAAGTTACTATTCAACAAAAAATATTTTTATCTTATTGAACCACATTTTTACTCCATGATATTAACCATGTCTCTTGGATTTTCAAAATTCCACTCACAGAAGCGGTAAAATTAAGTTTGATGTAAATTTTCAAATTCTTCTAAGAGGTGGGTAAAAGACGGTGAAAAGTTCAATAAAATTTTTATATATCTAAAATAATTATAAGATGACTCAAATGAATTAAATTGAACTTATATAGGAATTATGTATCAATTTGGACCTAAAATAAATTTAAATAAAAAAATAATTATTTAAATAAAAAGTCGGTTTTTAAATAGTAACCCAGTGTTTTCACTATTCATTAAAAATTGAAAGTTTTCAGAAAAATACCAAAAATTCACCCTAGGCTAATTTTGATATTCCGAATCAAAAAATGAAGTCCATTTTTAAAGAGAAAATTTATAAAATTTTAAAAAGTGGGTATTACTATTCATAACGTCTAGTTCATAATAATATTATAATTATATCTCGTTCAGTGAAACTTGGTATTGCGTACTACACACGCTATCGAAGAAGGTCTTGATTGTGTGTAATACAAGACAAGTCAGGGAAGTGTGTAGTGAAATCTCCGTTTGGTGTTGCATATAACATAATAAAAACTTATTTCATTTATACATTAAACAAAATCTATACTTAATGTTGCGTAGAATAATTTCCACAAAAATGAACTTGAAATTGTGTGTAACACGAGCCAAGAATAGTGTTGCGTATACTGCAGGATAATACAGTGTTGCGTATAGTACAAGCTAATCTTGGTGTAGGTATAATAGAATAGATCTAAGAAATTAAAAATAATATATCTCATAAAATCTCGGGGTGTTACATTCTACCCCCTTTAAAATGAATTTCGCCCTCGAAATTCGTCAGGGTTATAAATGGTTTACTACTTGAAAGTTTCTTTCAAAGAAACCCACATCGTAAAAAGAAATACTAAAACATAATTTTAAAAAGTGATGTATGTAACATAACGGTTACCCGAATTAACTCATCACTGGGTTTCCACATAGGATAACATAGGTGAAAATATGGATATGTAAGAGAAATCTTACCATCAAGTTCTAATGGAGAGTGGTAGAGGACATGGCTATGAAAAATCCAACAATCACAAAGCCATAAATTTGTGATGATTTAAGGTACCATCTGATTCATTGGATATAAGGACACTATGACAACTTTTTTTTTGTTTTCAAGATCATTTCCCTAAATTTGACGAATTTTTGAATTAAAATAAATATTTACTTGATTTTGGTACAATATTACTGTTGTTTGTGCCTTGAACAATTTCCACTTCATCTCTTAAATAAATGAAGTTGAATTTGTCTTCCGTGAAGTGTTAGCAGATCATACGATAGAATGATAGGTCATTCCATCTGTCTAAAACAAAAGGATAACAAAAGTTATTAAATATACATAAGTCCATCTATAGTGATATTGGACTTATACTTCATATATCAAACCGCTTAATATAATAAAACTAGTTTCTACTAACCATGGACTTCCAGTAGGCCAGTGGTAGGCGACAAAGGCCTTTCACACTTCGGTTGTGGGTTCGATTCCCACAGCCTTGTCTGACGCGACGGGTTGTCGCTCGTCCTCCAGGTTGTCCTTTTTCTAAAACTACATTATTATAACATTATAGAAATTATATCGAAAAAAGTTCTAGCCTTAAACAATACTATCTTATGTCTAACTTAATTCATTCCAATATTTAGGCTTACCCAAAATACTTCGGTCCAAGCTCATAGTATAAAGAAAATGATTACTAGAAAGGTCACATAATAAGCAATTGAATACCATCATTTATCCCCCATATATCCTAAGATATATCTTTTTGATCGCATTCCAAACATGTGAATACCTTAATCATGTATTCTCTTGAAAGATGAATACCCATTGAACCTTAGTGAAAACATGAATGCTGTCAAAAGTTAACTCTTTCCACATACCAAAATTCCAAAAATTTTATATACTCAAACCATGATATAACTTTTTCCTTATATCAGTTATGAGCTCATTTCATTTTTTCTTTATCGCTTCATTATGCACATATCATCTTCTTTCCAAAAATATTTCAATCACTTTTCATGGTTACCAGTACTATATAATTATTGAAAACCAATACATCGATATTCCAAAATTCCACGATGCCATAAATGTGATTCCATGATACTATTTTGAAATCCCATTACATAAACACTTAATCATTACACAACATCATTTTCATACTCAACATCACAAATGGTGATCGCATGTGACTTCCCTTTATCCTTTTCCTTAAGAGGTTACTCACGTTGATCATCATTAACCCTTGGATTAGGGAATTGATTAGCATAATTCCCCATTTCCTTGCACTTGAAGCATTGAAGTGTTGGTGGTGCGTTCTCTGTAGTCTTTTCTTTATTCACATCATTAGTAACCCTTTTTCCATTACTTAGACACTCATCTGATCGATGAACTTCTTTTCCACAATTAAAACATTTTCTAGTCCCTTTAAGACAATCTCTACCCTGATTCTTTCCACACTTCGAGCATAAAGAAACATTCATCTTCTTTTCACAATTATTATGTGATTTCTCCTTGAACTCCATCTTTCATTTCTTGTCAAAACTATGAGGTGGATATGTAACACCAACTTTCATTTCTACCTTGATAGCACAACACACAATTTCTTCATAGCTACTGAAGTCTCTTATAGCTAATGCCCTTCTAAGAATTGGTTTTAAGCCATTGAAGAATTGATCAACTTTACTTTTAGGTTGGATGATAAATCCATATGCATACCTTGCAAGCCTTATAAAATTCGCTTCGTATACACCAACGGATTTATCATCCTTTTGCATAAGCTCAAGGAACTCCTTCTCCATATTTGTTCGAAGAATATGAGGTAAGTACTTATTGAAAAACAAGTTCTTGAACTCATTCCATTCCATGGATTCAATTTCATCTTGGGGACTTGTATTCTTAATTAGAGTCCACCACTGGTCTGCTTCACCTTCTAAAATATAAACAACTAAAATGAATTTTTCATGCTCAATAAAACTAAGTATGGAAAATATCTTTTCAATGGTACTGATCCATTGTTTAGAAACAAGTGGATCAAAAGACCCACGGAAAGAAGGTGGGCGTTGCCTCATGAAGGACTCAATATAATATTGTTCCTTTCTCTGCTCATTTGGAAGTCCAGAATGATTCAAAGCTTGTGTAAGTATAGAAATAATATTTTTTACTCCATCTCCCATCAAATTTGGTTTTTCAGGAGGACAATCATTACATTGTCCATTACATTGATCAACACGGTTCCTTCGGGTTCCATCCATCGTCTAAAATCATGCTAGGAAAACAACATAATAAATGGGGAGTACCTTCAATATCCAAAATCTTAGGTTTAATTCTAATATCGTTACCATAATTCTAGAACTATAACCTATACTTATACTTAACCTTAGGTAAATCCCTAGAAATACCTTAGAAATATCTCTAGGGATTTCACTAAAAATTTTGCATCCTAGTTTCCAAAGGTTAACTAAACCTTTCCTCTGATACCTACTGTAGAGACCCAAAGCTTGACATACATGGACATTAAATTACTTTTGAGGAATACTTAATACATAAAAACAACAACACTAAAGGACCATAATAGTTTAGTGTCTTTGGAAACATGGAACATAATCTTCTAATCATGGTAAAAGATCTTCAACATCTCCCATTAAGATCTTCCCCCTTTTTTTCTTACCTAAAACCTTTCTTTATATCCTAGGGAAAAGAAAACATATAAAGGTTGAGCTCAAATTCTCAGTAATGGTAAGCATGGATAAAATAAAACAAATCATATACATTTGAACTTAAAAACATTACCATAATGTTTCAATATCAAAATCTTAAGAAAAGACATAAATCTTGGAAGTACGTAAGGCATATATCAAAAGGAAACATCAATCATGATAAAATATCATGGGAATAAAAAATTTAATTGTGGAAACCATTAAGCATATGATATGATTTCCATAGTAGCCAAGGCATTGCTGTCAAGACCATCTTAGTGGATAAAGTCCCTTTCTGAATTGAGTTCACTCCTCATTCGAGTGCTGTATCACTGAACCGGATTAACTTACTGTTCCAGCCATGTCTATCTCATGAGATATAAATCTTTACCCAATGAATTGGAGGGAGATATAGGTCCCACCCATCTCATAATGAAATCATTCTTACTTGTGCAACAAAATAAACTTAAAACATTCATCATAACCCAAAGAATAAAATGGGTTTCATAAACATCGTCCCACCATCACATAATCCATATAAAACAAATGGATATTTTATCATAAGAAAAGTGAAACCGTGTAAATAATAGAGACATTATACTTGAAACATACACATATGAAATAATGTCATCTTAGATGGAAAATGGTTTTGATAAAACACTTGAAATTAATTCTTGAAGAAAATTTACTTTCTTCTTCAACATCATTTTCTTTTCACAAAATGCCATGAAATTTTAAAAGAAAGGTATTTTGTTTAAAATAGTCGTAAAATCTTGTATATTAAGCTTCATGAAAATGAGGCGTTATGAAACCGTAAAAATCCGTTCACGCCGTATAAGTTAAAAATAACATTCTTCTCATACTTTTTTCGGAAAAGTCAAAAAGTTTCTTATGTGGTAAACAAAAGTAAGATTCCTTTCATAACATGTGGTAAATTTCATAAATGGGTAAAAATGACTTTAAAAATACATGAATTTTTTTTAGAAAACATGGGCATGGATGATAACAACAACCCTAGTAAATACTTACGAATAACAGTCTCGGATAAGAACGAGATTGGAATAGTTATCCCTTACCTTAGGTCTGATATGCTTCATACGTATCCAAACCTTCTGTATAATGATTTAAATAATTTCATTGACTTATTAAATAATCATATTAATTGTTATTATATCATATATGGTTCACTTACGACTTTATATTACCCGTTCTTTTGTAAATTCCATGTTAAAGCAGCGTTTTGGGTAAAATTGTTTTATTTATCCTACGCGTTTGGACTTGTTGTTCTTGATATTATTATTACTTATATCATGTTTTAATTAATTCAAGAATTTAAATCATGATTTATATATCATATATATTCAGTATATATATATATATATAATAGATAGATAAATGAAATGCAATACACCGTTCATGGAGACAGTAGGCCGTATGTACGCAAGAATGCTGTTTTCCTTTCTTTATTGACTTGAATTGAAGTAAGTAGATGACATATATATATATATATATACATAAATCCAGTATCTTTATCATGTAATATTTTTCATTATTATTCATTATATATACTTTATAATCATTCTTGAATGGTTAACATGGAGAATGAATCTCATCGCGTCGTGGAGACGATAATCTGTACGTATGCACGAGCGATGATATCATTCCCATAATTATTGAATTGAATTGGATTGGATGATATAATATCTCAGAATCAGTATGATGTTATAATAACTATATATATTTATTGTTTACACCATTATACCCATCCAAGTAAGGAGGTGGTGGAAGAATAGATTACACCACGGTGTGGATACGGTATTCCGTACGTACGCACGCGTGATGATTTCATTTCCCGTAGGATGGATAGAAGGTGAAATAGGGTTGTTTCATATTTATAATAACATATTAGTATATTAATAATACTGATGTTATTACTTTATAATGAAACAACTAAAGAAGAGTAATTAGAAGAAGAAAGAAACTTGAAGGATTCGGTAGAAGAGATTACCTATTCCTCGACGCACCACCTTTAAACTTCTCCTTAAGGCACTAGAGTTGGTATTTTGAGAAGACCAGAACCTCTATGGTATAACTAGAGAGGTTTAGAAGATGAATTGGTAGGGTGTTTCTAATCTTCAAGTCTCAAATGGGTGTGAAGAAAAGATGGAAGGGGTGCTCTTTTTATAAGGGAGGAGAGGGGTACCTTTGGAAAAACTTAAAATATTATTTTATAATAAAGTCATATTCGGTTTATAATAGCTCCAAATTGATTTATTTTGAAGATAAAGTGGGGATGGGTTGAAATACTCTCAACGAATATGTTTTAGACAAGTTTAGGTTACTTTTTTAACCTTGTCATTTAGATTTAACTCTAAGTTAACTAATTTAACTTTTACCGTGTCTTCTTGTTTTTTTACACTATATGGTTAATAAACTTAATATAACAAGCCAAACGAACCCCAAGTGGTTCATTATTAATATATATAACCCTATCTAAGTCATTTGGACAAACCTTATATTTTTAGGAATATAATAATAATTAATAATATAATATTTGTTTTAAAAACTATTTTTAGTCAATTTTGGCACTATTTGGTAATTGATTTTTGTGAAAATCATAAAAACATTATTAGTTTGAAAAAAGTTAATTGAATCAATAATAACATGTCATATTAACCTAGAAAATTAGTTTAATTCATAAAAAGTCTCAAATTACATTTATTTGTGTATATATAATGTCAATTATATTAATATTTCACTAATAAGGTAATTACTGCATCATCATTGTGTCATAAATAAATTAAATTACTTAATGTCTAAAAATTATAAATAAAATACCATTACATAGGAAATATTTTTATATTTCTAATTAATATTTATAGTCTAATTTATATTATGTATAACCCTATATTAAAAATGTTTTAGTTATTAAACTTTGATTTTTAACTATTTTAACTCTTCTTTAAATAAAATAATAATAAGTGTCCTAATCTAATCCAAGTGGACCTAAAGAGTAATATTTTATTCATCAGGTTGTTTTTGGTCGAATTAAAATTATCCAATAGAATTAGTACATGTGTTAGGATAATAATAATATCATGTTTACCCTTAATTACCATATTTACCTTTAACCGTGCTAAATAAAAGTAAAAAGTTACTATTCACCAAAAAATATTTTTATCTTATTAAACCACATTTTACTCCTTGATATTAACTGTGTCTCACAGATTTTCTAAATTCCACTCACAGAATTGGTAAAATTAATTTTTATGTAAATTTTCAAATTCTCCTTGTAGGTGGGTAAAAGACGGTGAAAAGTTCAATAAAATTTTTATATGTCTAAAATTATTATAAAATGAATCAAATGAATTACATTGAAATTATATAGGTATTATTTATCAATTTTGACCTAAAATAAATTTAAATAAAAAAATTAATTATTTAAATAAAAAGTCGGTTTTTAAATAGTAACCTAGTGTTTTCACTATTCATCAAAAAATTGAAAGTTTTCAGAAAAATACCAAAAATTCACCCTAGGATAATTTCGATATTCCAAATCCAAAAATGAAGTCCATTTTGAAAGATAAAATTTATAAAATTTCAAAAAGTGGGTATTACTATTCATAACGGCTAGTTCATAATAGTATTATAATTATATCTCATTTAGTGAAACTTGGTATTGCGTACTACACACTCTATCAAAGAAGATATTGATTGCGTGTAATGAAAGCCAAGTCAGGGTAGCGTGTAGTGAAATCTCCATTTGGTGTTGCATATTACATAATCAAAACTTATTTCATTTATACATTAAACAAAATATATACTTAATGTTGTGTAGAATAATTTCCACAAAACGAACTTGAAATTGTGTGTAACATGAGCCAAGAATAGTGTTGCATATACTGCAAGCTAATACAGTGTTGTGTATAGTACAAGATAAACTTGGTATATTGTATAATAGAATACATCAAAGAAATTAAAAATAATATATCTCATAAAATCTCGGTGTGTTATAGGGAAGTTGGGATTGAACCTCGAAGAGACTTCCTACATATCCTCGTGGTAGGGAATCAAAGTTCACATAGTACATCTTGACAATGGCTTACCTCTGGTTAGAGTTCCAACAACTTACCACTGAATGGAGTGACAACGGCCTACCGCTGAAAGAGGTTGTCAACGGCTTACCACTGAATGGGGAACAAAAAGTGGAATACAATTTAACGCCATGCAGGACGGGGGTGGACCGACGTGAAGTGGCTGGGGCCATTGGTTGTTGGTATTGAACCTCAGGGGAGACTTTTTATGTACCCTGCCTTGGAAAGGATCAAAGTCCACATAGTTCAGGTATGGGGAAGGAGTCAATGAACCAATGTGAATAAGGACCTGGGGTCCAGGTGAATAGTGGGATTAAACCTCATGGAGTCTTCCTACGTACCTTGCCTTGGAAAAGATCAAATTACTTGTAGTTAGAATGTGGGGCATGGTGTGCAATGACTTATCACTAACTGGGGAAACAATGACTTACCGCTGATTGGAGTCCATAGTTTAACGTCATGCAGGACGGGGGTGAACCGACGTGAAGGGGGTCAGAACGACCAGATGTGGGGATTGAACCTCAGGGAAGCTTCTTATGTACCTTGCCTTGGAAAGGATAAAAGGCCTCATAGTTCGGGTTATAGGGGGCATTTGGGGGTTACGCTCTGGGGTGGCCCAATGTGTTGGTGAACTGACGTGAATGGGGTCGAAGCGACCAATTGGTGGTGGGCTTGATCCTCTTGGAGGCTTCTTATGTACCTTGCCTTGGCAAGGATCAAAGAACTCGTAGTTCATGGTGTGGGGCTTAAACTCTAAGCTTCCCAAGGTGTTGGTGAACTGACGTGAATGGGGTCGGAGCGACCAATGGGTGGTGGGCTTGAACCTCATGGAGGCTTCCTACGTACCTTGCCTTGGAAAGGATCAAATACCTCATAGTTCATGGTGTGGGGCTTATACTCTAGGCTTCCAAAGGTGTTGGTTAACCGATGTGAAGATGGTCGGGACCAATGGTTGTTGGGATTGAACCTTATAGAGGCTTCCTACGTACTTTTCCTTGGAAAAGATCAAAGTCCTCATAGTTCGTATGGTGTGGGGCTTATACTCTAGGATTCCCAGGTAGGATGGCATGGTTGATGCTTAATCTAAGCCCACGTGAGTCATGATCGATGTGAGAAACAAGAGACAACAAAGGCCTGATGATCAAGTCACGAAAGGTGCGTCTGTGGGAAGTGGAGTGGGCCTTATACACGATCACAACCCAAAGAGGAAACACGGGGTTACACCTAGTTAGTGGCCCAAGGAGAGAAATATTGGGACTTACTCCAGGATGGAATCCCAATGGTGACAAAGCCCAGTGGGAGGGGGATTTGGTACCGATGAATAAAGGGATCTCGTATCCATCCTTCCCCTCTTTGTCCTTGGGACTGAAGAAGAAAGGAGGAGAAGGGATGCTGCCTCCTGCAAGAAAATCTAGGGGCTTACACCGAGATGGTCGCCCTTTCCTCCAAACAGACATCGCTCCGATGAAGAGGATCTCATTCCAAGTGAGGAATGATTTCACTCATGTGGAGACTAGTGGGCATGAAGAACTTCCATGGTGGGGGCACCCCGCGTATGATACATGGGGTGAGGTCACAGTTTAACATTATGTGCTGAGGATGATGGTGCTTGGTAGTTTAACGTCCTGCATCTCGGATGAGGTGGATTCACTCCGTGCCCCTAGGACTTACATAACCGGTACCATCTGTACCTTGGTGAAGAGAGGGGAAGGCAACGCCATGGGTGGGGGGTGTCATGGAGCGAACCATTGGGGGGTCCACGTTAGCATGACTATGCGAAGAAGCAATAGTCATTAGCATGCCTATGCGAAGAAGCATGAGGCAAAGAAAAGAAATGGGTAGTATCGTCCAAGGGACTTTGAAGTTTCTTCGTGAAAACCTGAAGGGCCACACAGGAAAAGGAGTTTCAGAGCGAGAGAGGCCATATGTGTAAGCCTAGTGAAGATCTGGTGCTCCATACAATGGAGGGGCTTCGCGAAGGGTTGTGCTCTATGAAGTGAAGTTTCCTAGGCTAGGCATAGGGAGTAGGTGCCTATAGGAGGAGATTCGTGAAGTATAAAGGCATTCACGAAGCAATGCCTTGGGAAGCAGGGGTGCCTTACAAAGCGTATCATGGGAAAGTGATTTGTTTCACGATGAAAAGTGACCCAACCTTGGCACTTGGGTTACATGAACATGGGGGGTGCTTTGAGAAGAATAAGTGCTCCGCAAAGACCCGAGTACCCTTGAGGATATCCTTCCTTCGCAAAGACCCGGGGGCTTCTTGAAAGGCATCCCTCTCGGAAGAGGGTCTCAATTAACACCAAGGGGAAGGTACTCCGTGGAGCAGAAAGTACTTTGAGAAGCTCATGGTTCTCAGAGCACAACTGCTTAGTGATTTGGGAGCTAGGAAAAGGAAAGGTCAGAAAGTCCGTCCTTTGGGGTTGAGGGGATCCTTGTATTTATAGGCATGAGGCGCCACGAAGCAGCGTGCACTTGGCGCGCAGCGAGCTCCGCAACCACTCAAGAACGTCACCTGCCGTCACGGAGCAGTCCCACCTCCTGGCTTCGTGACGGCTTGCGAACATCATAGGGCTCCACAGAGTGGTCCCACCTCCTGACTTCATGAGGGCTCGTGAACGTCAGAGGGTGTTGCAGAGTGGTCTGGCCTCTTGGATTCACGAGGGATCGCAAACGTCAAAGGGCGTCACAGAGCGGTCCCGTCTCTTGGCTTCGTGAGGGCTCGCGAACATCAGAGGGCGCTGTAGAGTGGTCCCACCTACTCACGTTGCGAGGGCTTGTGAACGTCAGAGAGAATCGTAGAGCGGTCCCACCTCCTTGCTTCGTGAGGGATTGTGAAGGAGCTCTCATGTACTGACTGAAGGGCTCTAGCAGCTTCACGATCTCTCTTTGTGAGGTAAGATTTAATGTTTTCAGGATATTTTTCTTACATCCAATTTTGGTGTCAGTAGAAGGTAAGATAAGTAAATAGGAGTACTCTAAAACTTGGTATAAGTTGGTAGACTTCTTTTAAGTCTTCATCCATGAAAATATAGATGTACAGGTTCACTCTATTAACTATAAAATATTTAGGGAGGAATTTTCTAATAGGCTTATGTTCTGTTTCAATAATATTGTGATTTCTTATAAGGGTTTCCCTCCTAGTTGAACATTGCGGTTTCCCACTTTTCCTTAAATTTTTTTTCTAAAAAAAATTAATTTTTAGTCAAAAATAAATCTATAGTAGTTTTACTATGATTTCATAGAAATCACATGTCATTTTTTTGTTTTTAATCCCTTGATGCATGTTCTTAATGAATGTAATTTTTTTAAAAACTACTTATTTAGTCATTATTAGTACAAAACACATTATATTGATGTGTATTCTACTCATACATATAAAAAATAATTCAAAGAAAAATTTCCTATTATTTCATGTCCATATGTGGTGCCTTTATATGATTTTTACAATTGCATGAATGTTTTAGTGTTTTAAAACACTAAAAAGAAATTTTCAATCATCTCAAGAAACCAGTAACTGAAATTAACATGTCATTGGTTACTATGTTTTAAAAATTAACATAAGATTGTTTTCCTTTGATTTAATGGTAATATGATTTCGTTTCTCTTGGTTTTAATCCCCTAGTGCTTGTTTTTAAAGGTTGCCAAATCTTTGAAAATTGTTTATTCATGTAGTCTGGGTATTGTGTATGTTGGATTGGAATTTATTTTACTTTTATAAGTCATAAATAATTTAAAAAAATCCCAATGATTTCACATCAATATGATATTATTTTTTAAAGTTTTTTACTATTAAATGAATATTTTAGTATTTTAAGACACTCAAAAGGTCTTTCCTTCCATCCCAAGTATATGACTACTCAAATTGACATGATATCATTTCTTACATTTTAAAAATAAACTACGATTATTTTCCTATGATTTCATGGAAACTAAGGTCATTTTCATAGTTTTGACCCCTGGTACACATTTTTAGAGACTGTTAAATATTTAAAAACTATTTATTTAGTCATTATAAGAACTCTTCACATTGGATTGATGTTATTCTTACTTGTAAACATAAAAAATAATTCAGAGATATTTTTACTATGATTTCACATCAATATGAGGTTGTTTTCTATGGATTAGACCATTATATGAAACATCACCCACAAGTGACATTAATTCTCTCAGGAAATATCAAAATAAAAATTTATAATCACCTGAATATACTAACTACTGAATCATAGAATAGTGATGATATAAGGTCAGTCTGACAGGGAAAAGATTTATAATCATTCAATAGTTTGGATGGTTTGTTATTATAATTTAAATAAAAAAAATACAAAAAATTATTAAGAGGTGTGTCTTGGACTGAGTCAAAACAAATAAAAACAATGATGAAGAGAAGTGAGTTGATATTGAAGGGTGGTTTTTCTTAAAATTCATTAACCCTGAGATTTATTAAAGTATCTACCATAGCCACTCAAAATTATCTTGATCTATCTGAATTAGTGGGCTACTCTTTCAATGTCGCCTCACCAAATTAGACACATGATGTATTATCTCAAAATGAAGGGTAAAGCTAAGCTCACCTCTCGCTCTCCCACTTCCTATTATTTCTTTGAGTTTTATCCCCTAAATTTCATCACACTACTACAAATAGGTCTTTAACAGTGCTAAAAATAGCCTTTATCAGCAACAGAGAAGTGTTGGCTGTCGGAGTGAGATTAAAAGCCATAGGATTTTATCAGTGATAAAAATTGATGATATAGGGGTCCTTTATCAGTGATTTTATTTGTCACTGATAAAGGTAACCTCTATTGGTGCTTATAGAAGTTATAATAAAGGGATGTACTGTAGTGTGCTATAATAACACACTGAAGCACTGAAAACACTAAAAGATATCAACAAAATCATGTACCAATACATAATTTAAATGAAATGAAATTTAAAAAAAAATAAAAAATACAGTATATAATAGACATTTTAAGAATTTTTTTCATAAAATTACATAACTAAAAATTATTACATACATTCTAAAACATAAATGTTATTTTTTTCTTTTGATCCTTACCCCGACTCATACGATTTTTGAAAAACCACCCCTGGTCAAGAAAAAGAATGCACCTATATAAAAAAAATTATTTTAGTAATATTTTAAAGAAATAAATTAACAGAAAGTGTTAATTTTAAACTAAACATTGAGTCATACTAGGAACATTGTGTATCATATTGAGTTGTGGTTGATTCTTACACGTCACATCATTTCTTGTGCATGTTCAACTATTATCTCTGTGAAAATTAATTAAATAAGTATAAGAAAAAAATTATAAGAAAATCAATTAAGTAATAGCAGATAGAATAATGATAAAACAATCTAGGCTGATTTTCTTGGTTTTCGCAATGTGATGTGCGTTTTAAACTAAAATGACACTTATATATTGAAAATAACTCTGACTCATACCTGTTACACTATGCATCAAATTGAGGTGTGGCTGATTCCTACACATATCAAATGACTTATGGATCATTTAACTAACTTATAAAAACAATATCAATGCATTTGATCGATTTTGATTACACCACTAGTTTTTTTTTTACTAAAATGTCATTTTTAAATTGGAAACACGCACTTTGAATCATACTGATAACTGAAACTTTGAGTCATACTGGGCACATCATGTATCATATTGAGGTGTGGCTGATTCCCACCAATAAAAAATGACTTATGGATCATTTTCCTAAAGTATAAAATAATATGAAGGTTTTTCCTCAGTTTTGAGTTGTCCAGTTGTCCTTTTTACTAAAATTGGTGTCACTTTTAAATAAAAAAGATACAATAGGAGTCATACCAATCACACATTACATCGGATTGAGGTGCAGATGATTCTTAAAAATATCAAATGACTTATGGACCATTTTACTAAAGTATCAACAAAATATGATTGTGTTTTCTCAATTTTGAGTACATCACTTTTCTTTTTTACTAAAATTTCATTTTAAGCAGGAAACACACACTTTGACTCATACTAAAAACATGCACTTTGAATCATACTGATCACATCATGTATCAGTTTAAAATGAGACAAATTACTACACATAAAAGACAATTTATGAATCATTTTAAAAAATCATTAATACAATCTGAGCATGTTTTCTTAGTTTTTAGTGAGTGACACTTTTTGAACTAAAATGTCGATTTTAAACAGATAATGGACAATTTGAGTCATATCGGGCACATTATGTATCTAATTGAGGTGCATACAATTCCTACATGTCAAAAAAAGGATTAAGGATCATTTTAATAAAGTAGTAAAATAATATTAATGTGTTTTATCAGTTTTGAGTAGTTCAGTTGTCCTTTTTACTAAAATTGATGTCAATTTTAAATTAAAAGATGCAGTCAGAGTCACACTGGTCCTACTTTGCATCTGATTGATGTAAGGCAAATTATTACATATATAAAATGACTTATGGATCGTTTTAATAAATTATTAAAATAATATTGATTCATTTTCATGTTTTTCAGTATGCCACTTACCTTTTTTACAAAAATTTCATTTTAAACTAAAAACACTCGCTTTGACTCATAACGGTCACATCGTGCATCCTTTTAATGTGAGACTGATTATTACACATCAAAAATTATTTATGAATGTTTTTCCTAAATTATAAAGGTTATATTAGTGTGTTTTCTCAGTTTTTAGAGTGTGACACTTTTTGAACTAAATTATCGATTTTAAACTGATAAAGGAAACTTTGAGTCATACCGAGTACATTGTGTATCAAATTGAGATGAGAATGATTCCTACACATCAAAAATGACTTATGGATCATTTTTATAAAGTACAGAAAAATATGAATGTGTTTTCACAATTTTTAGCAGTTTAATTTTCTTTTTTACTAAAACTAATATCAATTTTAAATAAAAAGAAGAACTTGGAGTCATATCAGTCACACTATATGTCATATTTAGGTGAGGCTTATTCCTACACATCCCAAATGAATTTTTATTATTTTACTAAATTATAAAAACAATATTAATGAATTTTCTCTATTTTGATTACATCACTTATTTTTTACTAACATGTCATTTTAAACTAGAAACACACACTTTGACTAATACCAGTCACATCGTATATCGGTTTTATGTGATACCAATTCTTACATGTCATAAATTATTTATGAATAATTTTTGAAAATTATAAAGATAATAAAATAATTTTTTATTAGCTTTCAGTGAGTGTCACTTTTTGAACTAAAATGTAAATTTTAAACTAATAACAGACATTTTGAGACATACTAGGAACATCGTGTGTCAGATTGATATGAAATTGATTTCTAAAAATCACAAATGAATTATTTATTTTTCTTTTAAAATATAAAAACAATATAAATATATTTTCACAATTTTGAGTACTTCAAATGTCTTTTTTTAATAAAATTAATTTCAATTTTAAATAAAAAGGAGCACTTGGAGTCATACCGATCACACCGTGTATTGGATTGAGGTGCAACTAATTCTTACATGTCCTAAAGTATCAAAGAAAGGTAAAATGTGATAACATTGGTAAAAAGGAAAATTTTAACTCTTTTTTGTCTTTTTTTATATAATTGAAATAAAAATATTACTTTCTAAAACATTTGTGAAAAAAACTAAATAAGTATTAGGTAAAAATGATAAGGAAATTAACTTACAAATAATAGATAAAATGATGAAAAAATTAATTAAATAAGTTATATGAATTCACCCTTTCATGATGATTGTATGAATTCTTGACACATTTCATTATTTGTATTATCTTAGTTGTAGGCTTAAAGTCCAATCTCTCACGAGCAAGAGCAGCTTTGAACAAACCACCACAACTCAAACAAAAGAATCCAACTTTATAAGAAAACAATTATTATATGAGTATTAGTAAAAATAAATAAATTAAACATAAATATTAAATTATTCATTAATTATATGGAAATTGATTTTACTATGAAAATATCAAGATTACCTATGTGATTGAGAAGTGGAGGGAACTTAAAGGAAAGTAATCAGTGCCAACACTGCACGGGTGAAATTGTTTTGAGGGAGAATAAATCTACTGAAGTTTTGGTGAAGAAAGGAACGAATTATGGACAAAAATCTTCTAAAATAAAATAAATTTGAAAATATTACTTCCCAAAAGATCTATGAAAAAACTAAATAAGTATTATCTAAAAATAATAATGAAATTAACTTACAAATATTTGATAAAATGGTAAAAAAATTAATTAAATATGTAGCAAGAACTCACCATTTAATGATTTTCATATACATTATCGACCCATTTTCTTATTGTCATTATCTTAGTTGCAACCTCAAAGTTCAAGATCTCATGAGTATGAGCATATTCAAAAAACCACCCCAACTTGAATAAAATAATCCAGTTGTATAAGAAAAAAATTCTTATGAGATTAATTCTAAAAATAAATAAATTAAAAATAAATTTGAAATAAAAAATTAATTCTATGGATAATAATTTTACTCTACAAACATCTAGACTACCTCTATGATTGACCCATTGAGAGAACTTCAAGGAAAGTGATAAATGTCAACACTGCAAGGGTGAAACGTTTTTGAGGGGGTAGAAGTATGTGAATGTTTTTGTGAATAGAGGCATGAAATATGGATAAAAATATTCTAAAATAAATGAACTCTATAAGGAAGAAAGATAATTAAATCAAAATTTCATTATATAATTTTTTAGTAAAATAGAGAAATTATATCTTAACATTACCTTTACATCTTCCCAAAGGGTTTCTTTCATTATATTTTGTTCTTCCATGGGATTTGTAACACCATCATGTATAGAAGACATTTTTTGCATGAGTAGTAAAAAAAATAATTTTGATTATGTTAATGTAGTAGAGGATAGATAATATTATAAGGAAAAACATAGTATATTAAATAACACGTCTCCCTTCTCATTGAACTATGTTTATTTTTTAAAGTTGTTAGGGATTTGGTTCCTCTATTGAGAATCCCAATTACCTGTTTTTGGTCCCCTCTAATGTATAATACATTGTATAAATTTGGACCATCATGAATTGATTGTGATCTCCCAATGAAAGAGTTATCCTCGATTGAATTTTCATTTGACCAGAAAATTTTCTTTAGTCACCAATAGGAAAATTGACCCATTATTATTTGTTAGATATAAGACATAAAATACTTGCACTTATTATGATTCCATTATGAATCAATCATAATTTTTCCCTTCCTCACTAAAATTCATCTTCACGCTGCCCATTTTATCAAATTTCACCACACTCATATTGGAAACAAATTTGTAATAGAAAATAATCACCTGAAATTTTGTATAATCTAACTCATATACCTTTTTGATAATTCCCAAATATGACACATATTCATAAATTGGATTTATATCCTTGGAACCAGACCTTTGAATCACTTCTACCACAAGCGTAACACCACTGTTTTTCATCATACTGAAGTAATCGTGTTATTTTGTATAAAACATATAGTCATTGGTTACAAAACCAGTGTAATATATAACATTTGAATTTGGTCCCCTAGCTATCCATCGAAGTCATTCAATAATTTAATTCATATTTTCTGATAACTCCTTATAAATTTGATCTAATAACCGTGCTATAAACTATGTATTATGTGTATTTGATATCCATACTTCAACCCTTGATGTATTCAAATCATTAATAATTTCTTTATGGGATTCAATGTATTGATCAACATCTTCACTATTATGTAAAATATAAAGGTTCTCTTACTCCCACCCTGTCAAGGTAATTGTAACAACATCTCTTCCATAAACCCTTTCTCCCATAGGGTGTCTACTGTGAAGAGACTTTGCGAGACTGATGTTGTCAACATCTGATAGGTAATCAGTACATAATTCAACCAATTCTTCAACAATATATCTTTATGCCATAAAACCTTCTGGCTGAATTTGATTCTTAACATACCCTTTCAAAATCTTAATATACCATTCATTGGGGTACATACATATGTAATGGATAGGACCACATAGTTGAACCTATGTAACTCAGTAAACCATCAGGTGGACCATTATATCAAAGAATGATAGTGGTAAGAAAATCTCTAATTAATATAATATGACTGTAACCTCCTTATTAATGATTAGAAACTTTATCGTGTCTATAACATTATTTCACATGCCTTTGAAAAAGAAACTGAAACTTGTTAATTTATTCCATACATTTTTAAATATAATAAAACTAAAGAAACATGAATAAAATATTGTATCAAAACATGGAAGTCATGTGATTTTAATCCTTATAGCTTTAAATTAGTCATTGACATGTCATTCTTAATATTTGATGAATACTCCAATATAACTTTTACACTATTAAGGAAAAGACAACATTGTAATTTTTCATTTCTGGATAGAGTGCAAGATATTGGAGGAAGAAAAGTATGCCCTTTAACCTTCCTCGGTTCCAACTCTTCCCCAATTCCCATGCCAATAATGTCCAACCTAGCCTTGATGGCATCTTTCATTTTTTTTCAGGAACATTTAGTAATGTTCCAATAAAACTATCAAATAATTTTTTTCCTATATGTATGACATCAATAAAATGAATAACATATAAAAAATTACAATACAATAATTCAAAGAAAATAAATCTCTTATTCCAACCTGATTTTATAAGGTTTAAAAATGGTTTATTGAAAAAGGTGCCAATATATTTTACTTTATTGATTAGTAGATCACCCATTATTGTAGATGGTGTCGTACTTTGTTTGATATTCTCATCGAATGTTGTCATCTAGGATTGGTATTTATTTCATTGAGGTAAAAATTTATGATTTCCTAAAATCATAGTCTTTGAAGAATATTTCAACCGAACTAAGTGTGTGCATTCTTCATAAATGGGACACCCCAAAATTCTTTTAATGATATAGTCTGATAAATTTCCACAAGTAGGGAATTAATTTATCATCTTATTCAACATGAACCTTCAATTTTATTCTTCACTTCAATGAGCATCATACATTGTAACACTTGTATCCCACATAAATTTCATATTTTCAATTAATGGATCCAAATAGACATCAATATCATTACCAAGTTTCTTTGGTCCAGATATAAGCAGAGACAACCTAATGTATTTGCGCTTTTTGCATAACCATGGTGGAAAGTTATAATTTACCAACAAGAAGATCCATGTACTATAAGTACTACTATATACACCAAAATTATTTATTCCATTTGTAGATAAAGTAAGATGAACAATCCTCATCTCATTTCCAAAATCAAGATATTCGTAATCAATTTTCTTCCACTGAGGAGAATCTTATGGATGATGTAGGTTCCCAACATTAATTCTTGTATCTGCATGATATGTCAATTGTCTTGTAGTTTCTTAATATCCATATATTCTTCTAAAGTGTGGAATGATAGGAAGCTACCATAAAAATTTTGAAGGACTTGATTCATTTTCCTTGAATCAAGATGTGTCACACTTAGGTCATTTTATGAGTGATTCATGGTCCTTGAGAAAGAATATGAAATCATTTGGACAAGAATGTATTTTATAGAGATAATTCCCATTGAATGTATAATTATTGTAGCATCATATGTTTGACAAGGTAGTTCATTTTCTTCTGGTAGCATATGATTCTGGAGACCAAGTAGTTCTGTAAAGTTGGTGTCACTCTATCCACTGCCAGCTTTTAAATTATATAACTTCAATACAGCTAAAAAAGTAGTTAATTTAGTAAAACCGATATAAAATACTCTCTTAGAAAAACTATTTAACTGCTCAAACAACTTTGGACTATCATGAAGGTCATCCTCAATTTCCATTTTCATTTATTCCATGTGATCTCCATCGTCATTTACACTAGTATTCATATCAAATGATCCATAGAGTGTAGTGTTATCCCAATCAGTGTCCACATTCTGTTTTTTCCCTATGTTTAGTTCATTATTTATAGCTCTGATCTATTCTGTGATAAATAAAATGTACTTCCAACTCTTCTAGACTATTTTTTCTTAAATAACAATTACACAAACACATAAAAAGGATTTGATAAGGGTCATATGCATGCCATTTTGAAAACATGATGAAATATTTAACTCTATTTTCATACTCTTGTCAAATGATTAGTGTGCATCCATTTTTTATTCATATACATCCTATTAGGTTCATTAAATATTCATTTTTTATAATTTATAAATAAATACACATGATATATTCATTATCAAGGGAGAAAGTTATAGATAATTATAATAAGGAAAACCCAACATTTTATTATTTCAAAGAATTTCAGTATGCTTTAAAGAAAATGGGTAATTTAATTTAAGAAAATAATTATTCCACTATGGAATGTTTTATCCTATGAATTCATCCAAAAATAAAAGATATAGACAACTTTCATCCTCATTAGCTCATCTCTTGAATAATTATCATTTCATTTTGTTGTTTGACGCTCATCATCCATATCTTGTAAAAATGCACCTATTATTCTTGAAATAATCTAATAAGTAGTCATCCATGAGATGATTACTGATCAAATTAGTACAAGCAACATAAAAGATATGAGGGATGAGTCTCAAGAAACAAATTACAATAACAATTGTTCAGGAAATGAATCTGATGAGAATGATAGTTTTACTCCATTATGTTCTCTAAAAGGGGTGATGCCTCTTATTTGGGATAATTACACCATTGACACTAGTTATTAACTTATGGCCTCTTTAAGGTGAGTTTTGGGGGGTATACATGTTATTTTATGTGATTAAAGTGGTCTCAATGGGGACATGTTATGATATATTAATCCTTGGGGCCTCTATGAATTCAATATTTATAGGAGAAACCCCACTTTTAATATTTTTTATTCTATAACTAAGACTAATCCTACCTTTATTAAAATGATCCATCAAGTCATTCTTAAATACCCTAAATAAATGAAAATATAACATTGGAAGTTAAGGAGTAATAAGAAACCAAAATATGATAATCAAGAATAATATACTATCATTCCATCAACTAGAAGATATAAGAATGTATTGATAAAAAAATTAATAAATAAAGAGTTATTTCATATAAATGGATGGTAGACATAGACTCCTACGGGTGGAACAAATTCATGTAGACCTAAAATGATGAATACCTAAAAATAATTTCATATAATTATTCCAACATATATAGATTTGGATAACCACCATTCTATTTTTTTTGGAAAAGTGATGTAACAACCTAAGTAATTATTACATTTAATATTAACGGTATATAAAATATTTGGAAACATCTCAAAATTATAATTTGTATTCTAATTGAAAATCAATAAGTAATGGAACAAATAATTTTAGGAAAAGAATATACCTAATAACAATAAATGTTTTAAACATATCAAAATTCTTAGTTGATAAATTGATTGAAGAATTACGTCTAGACAGGTTGAGAATAAGAATTATTTTCAAGCAGAAGAAGAGTAGGATTTATGAGAAAATTTCATTTTCTTGTCTATTATAGGTTTTATTGTTATTTTTGAAACATAGTATAAAATTTTAGTCATGAGGAGATAAATAATAGTTATTATGGAAGATATAGTCTTTTTAAGTTAAAGGCGATATGCCTCACTCTTACAAAAATAGTTTTGAAGTGAGATGAATCTTCATAAATAAAATTGTATGATGAATTCCAACAATTGAATGAACTCTATTGAACATGTGATAAATTAAACAGTTGTATGAATGATTTTAAAGATTTTATAAAAACATAGATGAATGAGAAGAAAGAATTATAAATGTATTATATGGAAAAGAATGGAATGTAAAAGGAATTTATTATTGATGTCACATTAAAGGATTTATAAAAGAAACATCCTTTCATATTAGATATTGGTTTTTCATCTCATATATGATGGGTAAATTGATGTAATTAAATATTTTTGACAAGTTCAAAGGGTACTTATTATTTTAGAAATGGTGGATCTTTTAAGATAAATTATTTTCAATTAAAAGATGTTGGAAATAAAAGGCAATGTTAAAGAATGAACAGTTTTTTGATGGATTAATAATTAAAATAATAAATTAGAGATTTAAATGAAATAACCCTTGGAGTTTATTCACTATGATATATATGGACTGCCAAAGTATAAATAAATCCATTGTGATAAGTATTTAAATTCTCCCATTTATAATTATACTCTGATCATATGTATTATGTTTTAGTCATATATATATAATTCTCTAAAGGGAATTGCAGTTTTAAGAAGTATCAAGAATGAGTTTCATTATGTGGTAGACAAATCTATATTAGATTATGGAATTTTTGTCAAAGGTGTGCGCCTTAGCGCACCTAGGTGTGACGTTAGGTGAGGCGTGCATGGTGCACCTCACCACTGGTGAGGCGGAGTGACCTCACTGAGGTACGCCAAAGGTGATCACCTCGCGCGCCAAAGGCGTAGGCCTTGTGTGTCAACTCTAGAGGTGTTGTAGCGTGAGGTGCAGTAAAGGCGTACCATCGGTTGCTGAAATCTGGGGGAACATGGTGGAAAAAATAATGGGTGTAAGGGTGGTAGAAATCAAGGGAAACCTAATGGAAATCGGGGGTGGTGGTGAAAATAATGACAATAAAAAAATGAAAATAGTTATCACCAAATAAGTAATCAATGATTTAGGAGGAAAAACTAACATATCTTGAATTGAAGCTTTGAATCGTCCAATAGAAAGTAGATATATTTCCAAACCAAGAATTTGTTTGAGCCTTGGTTTCATTCGACCCTTGAATCATCCGAACCTTGGATTTGAGTATTGGAATTGTTTGAGCCTTGATTCGAGCATTGATTCGAACTTGGATTTGACAAGGAGGAGCGCCGAGAGCAGTTGGATTCCACGGAATGCTTTAGATATCGTGATTTGTTTGTGATTTCTAGGGTTCTTAAAATAGATAGGGACCATTTTATGAATGCTTTCAAAAAGCATTTATAAAAATCTCTTTTACTATCGCTAAACTAATAAGTGCTGATAAATCTCTATCTTTATGAGTGCTTATTACTTTATCGTTGATAAAGGATTTAGAATTATAATTATAATAAAAATATTTGTAAAAATATTTATATAATTATATATATATATATATTTAATAAATATATAAAAATATAAATATAGTAAATATATTCCTTATTTAAATATATTTATTATGAATTTATAATTATTTAAATATATAACTTTTTATTTATAATTATATAAATACTTTTTTAAAAATAATATTTATATATTTATGTCATTATTTATATTTATATAATTATATATATGTGTAATAAATATAGTAAATATATTCATTATTTAAATAAATTTATTATAATTTTATAATTAAATAAATAAATATAATTATTTATTTATAATTATATAAATACTTTTAAAAAAATAATTATTTATTTATAATTATAAATTTATAAATTTATAAATATATAAATTTATAAATATACACTTATACATATATTTATATATAAATATTTATTTACAGATATATTTTTAACCTTAATAATTAATATTTAATTTTAAGTGCATGCATGTAAAAAATGAGTGAAATTGAATAATTAAAAATGAGTACACTAACAATATTGAAAAAATGAAAAAAAATTATTAATTAAATATAAATTATTAAAAAATATGGATATATATTGAAATAAAGAGGAATACATATTGAAAATATTAAAACATAGTAAAAATATATATAAACAAATAATAGAAAATGATTAAATTCCCAAAAAAAAGATTAAAAATGAATTAATAAATAAGTGTAATAAAATTATAAATAAATAAATAAAATTCACTGATTAGAAACATGATATATTAAATTTATCATGTTATAATGAAATTCTAAAATGAATACTAAAATTTTAATAAATTACATAAATATTATGTGTATGTGTTTCTATATAAGATTTCATTAATTACATAAATTTTTGTGTGTGTGCGTTTTATATTTTTTTTAAAGGTTGAGGCTGAAGCCTCAATTTATTATTAAAGCAAAGACCTCTTTTTAGTCTGGGTAGAAGGAGACCCATTACATAGCCTGAAGGCCCAAGTCTAAGTGGCCTGAAACAAGGCTTGAAAGCCAATTTTTTTGCCCAAAGGACCCCTTGGTAAATTGTATTGCTACAGTACCTGCTACAGTACCACTGCCGCTATAGTCTCGCCGCTGCTATAGTACTGCTACAGTACCTAAAATTTCTTCCCTGCCCAGATTTGATCCTGGGACATTTGGTTGCGTTATATATAAAAATGCATGAATTGCGTATATTTATATGAAATCAATATAATACATGTTTGATAAATATTAAATTAAAAAAACAAATTATATTCAATTATTTCCATTACTCAATGCAATTAGTCAATTTTTTATTCATATTAATTTTTAATTATAAACCATTATTCACTAAATATATGACTATTTAATGTAAAGCGTAAATATTTTTTATTATATAAATCATATTTATATACATTCATATATATCTATATATTTAATATATACTATTTATTGATATTATCACTAATTATTTAATTAACTAATTGTTTAATATTTTTCTTTATTTACTTATTTTTTATTTTTTATTTTTTTAATTTTAATTTTACATAAATATATGTATTTAATATATACTATTTTCTAGTGTTTATAATTTATATATATTATAATCAATTTATTGATTTTTTCAATAATTATTTAATAATAAAAATTTTAATATTTTTTTAATAAACTCTTTTTTATTTATTGAATTTATTTCATTATATTTTGAAACTTTATCAGTGATAAAAATAAAGCAATGATAAAAGGTAACTTTTATCTGTGGTAATGAAAAGTGTTGATAAAGGTTGTCCTTTTTCAGCTAAAAAAACGATGATAAAGAACACCTTTTATCATTGCTAAAAAAAATTCTGATAAATGGTTCCTTTATCACTATTTTTTGCTAGTGCAGATATATACTGATACTTTTAAATTCATGATTTGTAGTAGTGTCACTTTATCTGTTCATTTAAGGGATATGATTTTGATTAATTCAAAGTTATATTAATTTAAAACAATGGTACACAACCTTTTTATTGAACTTTCCCTTCCCTTTAATATTTAACCATCCATGGAAAGTCACTCAACCAATATGAATGAACTAAGTATTAATGAAAAGGGAATAGAGAATTAGTGCTAAAATAAATGTGCACTGTAAAAGTGGTGACTCATGTGCATTACTCTTATAACCAACACAATATTTCATAATTAAAATTATGAAAGGATAAAAAAGAAAACAAATCCTAAATTAAGCAGCCTCGTGGTTGATGATGACTACGTTCCTCCATCCTTACCTCAGATTTAGGGTTGAGATCACCCACTAGTCTCCTACGTTAGCAGTGGAACCCCCCAACCTTATGTAAAAATCTATCACAGGTTATCCTTTTTCTGGATCTAGATCCTCTGGTGTGTGTATAAGAACTAAAATTTATAGAGAGGAGTCTATCTATTTGTCTGCTGAAATTTCTCTTCCCTCGATGGCATTTTATCTTTCCTTATATATTTGAAAAACTTATCCTCCATTGTATATTTAATTATGCTTGACCTAGTATTTATCAAATAACCCTGAGGTTTGTTCTAACTTGTTTGAATTTTCCTTGATTTAACGGAGAATTAAAACACCTATAGTGAAACTGGTCATCCACAACATAGTGGGTCTTAAAAGTATAGTGGTTACCTAGCTTCAACCCTGGTGACTCCACAGAGCAGTGGCTTAGCTTGTAGCACTGAAACAGTGAGTCTAAAAGTTTCTGGTGGTATTTTAGTGTAACGAAGGTGGCGTGCACCATAGTGTGTCTAGAGGAAATGTCTGAGGAAGAAAACTCTACCTTGGATGAAACATAAACGTTTATGTAATTGAACACATCCCACATAGAATCCATAGAGAGATGGCCACTCCTTTAAATATTAAACTATTCTCTATTGCTTACGTCAAGTCAGTCATGGGCCATAAGACAACATGCACCATCCTAGGTCTCCCCATTCCATTAAAGTTTTCCTAGAACCATCTTATTGAGACACTCCCTATGTTTTTTTGTACTATTACCACTTAATGCATTCCCAACCCAACATAAATATATCTAAACAAGTAATTCATTTTATTTCTTTTTTTTCCAAAATAAAAAAATTCAATTAAAATATGGGTCTTCTTAATTATGAACATTAGAAATTTAAGATTTTAAAATTTGAGATTTTAAAATTTAAAATTTATACACAAATATTTACTCATCAAACCACCCCACACTTAATCTGTGTTTTTTATAAAGTATACATCTCAACTATGAATTCAAAAATACAACCCTCTTTTGCCAATATTTAAAATTCAAAATCAATGAAATAAGAAAAATTATGAATGGGGGAAAATGAATTTCAAGTGTCACATAAAGAAAATGATTTCAACTGATCATTATACAAAATGTATTTGAATTTCCCAAAAAAAATTATAGAACTTCTCATTTATTCCATTCAATCCTTTTAACTTATCATTATTAACATGCCAATCATGATTTACCTTACCATTTTTTTCTATCTCATCACTCAAGTTAAAATTTAAATTTGAACTTTCCCTTATATCTTGAGTAAATGCACCAAACCTATTGATTTGAAAATGATCTAGTTTCTCCACTTAGTAGAGAAAAATTTCACTAAATATCAAGAGCACTTTGAAACTTAGGATCGAATGATCTCAAGGAATAAGGATGGTAGAAAATTTATTTATAATAACCAAGGATTGAAAAGTAATCTAATCTATAATTATAATGAATGATAAACCAAGTAAATCTGAAGAAATTATCCTCTTCAAAAAGTGACATTTTTCCCCACTCCCATGATTAAGTAAGTCCATGATCAAAATAAGCATAATGAATGAGTTTCTCCTATATTTTTTTCACTTTTTTCATTTTTTTTATTTTTTTGAAAATTGATATAGGATAAATCTCTAATTCATCACCCAAACCCAAATAATAAAAATCATTGGACAAGTAATAGTGATTTTTGGCCCTCCATAACTCAACCCAAATTTTTATCATTTTTTCTGGAGGGGTAAACAGTAAAAATAGTGAAAAAGATACATGAAACTTTTCCATTGAAACACCCATAACATTTTCCTTCAATAAAGCATATGAATCATTCCATGAAATCCCCCCCACAGACACACTTGAACTTTTAACATCATGAAAAACATTTGAGTATGAGTAGGAATGGATAAATTGGCTTGAAATGTGTCTATTCCTAATAAAGGCCATTTATGGCCTCTAAGAGATAAAAGGGAGATTAATGTTAGGTAAGTCTCAAGGAAAGTGGATAAATCAATAAAAAATAACTCAATAATTCTTAAAGTGAATTTTTATAATCATCTCTTTGATAATATCAAAAATCAAATCTTAATAGGTTGCATGTCCCAAGTTTTCTCAAGAAATTTACTAAAAGGGATTATTATAAAACAATTTCTTATAAACATCTATATAATAAAAGAATATAATTAAATAAAATAACTCATGGAAATATTCATAATAATAAACAAGAATTTTTGAAAATTAAAGCATGAAAGATGGAAGGGAATTTTCAGAAACATGTGATTAAAAAGAAAAAACATGATTCATTGATTTCAAATTCCTATTCTTCACTCTTATAATCCAATTCCCCATTTAATTTGTTCAATTCCAATCAATCTAAAAATTAAAGAATAAAATCTTGGGGTTTATAATAAATCTTAAGTATCATTGATCAAAAAGTAAACACTAATCTAAGTGTGGCTTTCATATTTTCTCCTTAAAACTAAAAAACAAACATATTCTCAAAAAATGTATAGGGGAGTAGAAATGAATACTAAAAATTATATTATACTGTCAATTTATTTTAAAGATATTCCTTCTATTTTTGGTTTCATTAGGGTCTTATCCCAGGATCTTCATGGTCTTGAAAAATTAGTAAGAACTATGAAAGCACATAGTCCATGAATTAAAATTTATATAATGTTGGGAAGGGGTCCACTACTTATAAAAAGTAAATCATAAACTAAGAAATAAAATAATTAAAAACTCAGTTTGTATATCATAAAACACTTTTACTAAGGTCGTTAAGCTTGACCTTACCTTTTGGATCACATAATTGTAGTAGGGTATAGAGCCAACTGTCTCATATTGAACGTAATTTTTCTTTTATGGAAGTCTGGTGTAGCTCTTCTACTGTTCCTCATTCATGAAAAATAATATTATTCTTATTGTTGAGGAAGTTACCCACCAGTGGTGGAAAACCCCATTATTTGGATAAACAACTAATGGGATGTCCAAACAGGGTATGACTCTTATGGTTTTTCTTGTAGTGATCGATGTGCATCAAATTCTACACATAACCTTAAAACTTTAGCAGACACTTTCTCTTTTATTCTTCTTCTTCTTTATGGGGATTCTCTTCCATGAGATGAAACATGTCATACTAAATGTTAGAAGATCCTTCACAATCCTCCTCCTTTTAATCTTTTTTCTTCATAATAAGAGGTTTATTCCTCTTTTTATTTGAAAATGGTAGGGGTAAAAAAATTCCATATAGGTGTGAGCATAAGATAAATAAATTAATATATATCCAAACTTTGTAACCTTATATTTCTTCATCTTTTTCTTCCTTGGGATTTATCATGTTTGGTGTTAGAGGGACCTATGTTCAGCAGGTTTTGGATGTTCCCCTTCCATCATGTCAATCATGCTATCCCATAATTCAATAGCTCCCACCTTTTTATTTTCTTCTTCTTTTAGTATAACTTCTTATTCCTCCTCAACATGGAATCCAATTTCAACATCTCCCTCCTTGAACTTTGAATCCATGCTGAGGAGTGAGTTTTCCAGAGTTGGTTGTGGTTATGGACATCTTGATTTTCCTTTGTGCTCCCATTATTTAATGCGAATATTACTCTTGAATTCCTCAATTCATTTTGAGAGGCTCAATATCTTGATTTAAAATAGGATGTGATATTTCATCTCTCTTTATTCCAGAGATTACAAACCAAAAAAATAGTGTGTAAAAAGAATAAAAGTAAAAGGAACCTAATCTAATATCAATAAAAAGGAATTGGGGTGATAATTATTGTCTAACTATTGAATTTTATAAATTCCTAACCACTGGAAATGGTTCTGTTTTTTTTCATCACCTATGAGAATTGGTACTTCTCTCAATAAATAACAAAAGAAAAATTTATAATCATCTAAATATACTAACTACTGAAGTGTAGAATAGTGATTTGATGGGGTCAATCCCATGAGTAAAAGAGATATAAGCATTTAATAGTTTTGAAAGTTGTTTGTCACAATTTAACTAAAACTAAAATACCAAATTACTTAAGAGGTTTGGATTGGATTGAGTTAAAATAAATAAAAATAAGGATGAAGGTATGTGAGTTGATATTTATGGGTGGGTTTTCTTAAAAAAATTTAACCATGAAATTTCCTGGAGTATCAAACATAGCCTCTCAGCATTGTCTAGAACTATCTAAATCAGCAGTATTCTCTTCAAGGTTTCCTATCCAAATTAGATTCATGATTTATAATCCCTAAATGAAAGGAGAAATTAAGGTCGACTCTCACTCTACCACTTCCCTTTATCACTTTGACATTTGTTCCCTAAATTTCCTCATTTTCACTATGTATTTAAGTGATATGATTTTAATTAATTCAAAGTGATAATAATTTAAAATATTGATACACATATTTTTTTATCAAACTCACACTTACCTTTAATATTTATCCATCCATGATGATTATCTCAACCAAAATGAATGAACTAATTATTAAAGAATAGGGAATAGATAACTAGTTCTAAAATAAGTGATTAGTGTAAAAGTGATGAATCATGTTCATTAATATCATAACCAACAAAATAATTAAGAATTATAATTTTGAAAAGATAGAAAATGAAATAAAAACCAAAATTAAGAAGCCTCATGGTTGATGATGACCATGTTCCTCCACTCTCTCTTTATATTTTAGGTTGAGATACCCCACTATCTTCCAACATTAGTAGTGGAAACCTCACTGAACTTGTGTTATAATCTATCCTCAGTTCCCCTCCATCTGGATTTGGATCCTCTCATGTGTGGAATTATCTCAATTTATATAGAGGAGTCTCTCTATCCATCTTCTGAAAATGCCATTCTCTCATTGGTATTTTTCTTTCTTCTTAATTTTCCAAAACTTATCCACCACTGTTATTTAATTCTTCTTGACCAAATATTTCTCTAATATTCCATGAGTTTTCCCCTAACTTGGCCAGGTATTCCTTGATTTAAGGGGGGCATTTAAACTCTTTCTTTATTGGGGAGGCCCCCATGTACCTGTTTTTTTATTTAAAACTCCCAAGGGAAGCCTATTTAATTGCGTGGATAGCTCGAGATTCCTAGGTATTTGAATTTGCAGAAGCTCTTCACTATGTCGTGTCCCTTCCCCCTATGGTGCAGTCTATGAAATTCCATGCATACCTGTGGTAAAACCAAAAATTCATGGAACAAACCCACTCCCTTCACTCACTTTTTACCTATGAGAACCCTCTATGGTCCATTAGAATGACTATGATGCAACATTTTTTCTACATTTTTCTTGGTGTGCATGGATATGGTGCAACTGGGGTGACAATGACTAAAAAATATTCTTCAAAAATTTAGGCTAACAACAAACTATGGTGGAATGGAGAGAGGATAAACATATCCTATGCATGGCTCTGACACTACTATGTCGTATAGGTGTAGATAAGGAATAGTGTGTCTCAAAAATCCTGTGGTGTTCGTGCTTCATCCATGGTGACTCTATGGAACAACGGCTCAGATTGCAGTGCAGAAAACGGTGATCATGGTAGTTTATGGTCGTAATGTGCCATAGAAAAGGCATTGTGCACCATAGTGTGGCTGGATGAAATATATGAGGAAGTCAACACGACCTCAGGAAAAACCAGTGTGTTTATGTAAGTTCACAGTGCACCTAGGTCCATACATGTCCCGCATTAAAACTATGGTGGCCACTCCCATTTGTTGGAGAATTCAGAAGAAGGGAAAAAAGGAGGTGTTAGCAAAAAATTCATAGGTTCATCCTTTGGTGGGCCACCCATAGGATAGGCATGTAGCCTTTGTTGAAGCAGCCGATGGTGGGAGAAACTTCAAAGGTTGATGAACCAACTCCAACTAACCCTTGAGAGACTTGATTTCCTTCATCTTTAAAATGGGATTACGATCCCATGATGTGGTAATAAGAGAAACCTAATGTAACACTCTGTGTATCCTACGAAACATTCATTCGGAGTGGAATAAAGTGTTGGCCCCTAATCTTGTGGACGTAGGCAGCAATTACCAAATCATCTAAATCTCTCTATTGATTCATTTTTATTCTTCTTTTGTGTTCATTTTCACCGCCATGATGCTCCGCTACCCCCAAAAAAGTGGTATCAAAGGGTTCAGGAGTGAAACGATGATGCATATCATGACACCAGTGACATTCTGGAGACTTTTCCAACCACTGTTCTAGAACACCATGTCAGTGCCATGTCAGTGGTCAATTCAGACCATTGAAACTGTTTTGTCCATAAATCGGCCAATCGGAGCCCATTTTCAGCGATCCAGGATTCGATTCCAGGTATTTCGGCCATTTTGGACACATCCATAAGGTTAGATTTTTAAAATCTGCACTCTAGAACTCAAAAAATACTTGTAATATGATTAGACTCACTGTGTTTAATTATGCCATCTGGAAACTGAAAATGGAGGACCTTTTATATATTAATGATTTGTGGAATCCTATAGTGGAAACCACTAAGCTTGTTGCAGCGCAAGCAGAAAAAACATAAACTAGCAGTAAAACCGATGAGAAAATGTTCGCCAGTCCCCCTCCAGTGGATGTGGAGTGGTTTTTATTCAATAAGAAGAGCGCTTCCCAAATCAGTTAGTAGATCGACAAGAGCATCTTCCAAAAAATTTCCAATGAACGCGACGCCTCTATTATTTGGTGAAAATTGGAAAAGATGTATGCGAGGACAACCTAGAAAAACAAAGAAAGCCTAATACATCGTCTTGTCAACGTGAAATACAAATACGGTACCAATGTATTAGAGAACATGAGCGAGTTCCAAGGTTCTGTTGATCAGCTTAATTCTATGAAAATGATTATTGATGATGAGTTGTATACACTGTTTATGTTGAGTACTTTACGGAAGATGTGGGACACATTAGTTGTGTCGGTCAACAGTTCTACTCCAGATGGAACTCTCACAATGGAGATGATGAAAGACAAAATGTTGAATGAAGAGTCCAAAAGAAAATATGAGGGACATACACCTGAATCAGAGGATCTTGTCACTCAAAGGCAAGGGAAGCAGAAATGGCAAAGAAGAAGCAGAGGAAGAGAACCTCGCGACCAAAGTCTTCAAAGGAGTAAGTGATCGAAATCTCGGTAAAGATATGACATGAAGTGCCACCACTATAGAAATCCCAGAAACTTCATCCAGGAGTGTAGAAGGCTAAAAAAAGAGTAGTGGAATCAAGAAGGTAAGACCCAAAATAACTATACTGTAGTTTTCAATAAAGAAATCATTATTGTTCAAGAAGACAATAAGGTAAGTATTGAAATCCAAGACTCAACATGGGTGATTGATTCTGATTCCACCTACCATGTCAACACCAGAAAAGATTTCTTCTCATCTTAACATTCAGGGAGTTTCAGACATGTGAAAATGGGAAATGATGGCACATCCAAAATTACTAGTATTGGTAATATTTTTATGGAAACTAATGTTGGATACAAGTAATTTTTGAAGGATGTGAGGCATGTTCCTGATATTTTCCTCAATCTAATATCCACTAGAATTCTCGAAGATGAGGGATATGTCAGTTCCTTTGGTGATGGGAAATGGAATCTTACGAAAGGTAAATTGGTAATCGGTAAAGGAAATAAAGATACCTCTCTTTATCTCACAGATGCAAAACCATGTAGAGGAAAAGTAAATTCATCCAGGAAAGATGTTCTTGATGAATTTTGGCATAGGCGGCTGGGTCACATGAGCGAGAGAAGAATCAGAATGCTCTCCCTGAAAGATCTCTTACTAGTAATAAAAGGTACATGTTTTGATACTTGTGTTGATTTTATCATGGGAAAACAACACAGAGTATCATTTTGTATTTATATACCATCTAGAAAAGAAAATGTTTGAGATTTTATTCACATTGATATCTACATGATGAGAACTAAGATGATGAGAAGTAATATTTATTTTATTACCTTCAAAGATGAATATTTCAGAAAGTCAGGGCCTTTGCTTTGAAAACTAAAGATCAAGTATAGGATGTTTTCAAGCAGTTTAATGTGAAGGTGGAAAGAGAAACAGGCAGACGGTTAAAGTGTGTGCAATCAGATAATAGATGATATTATTGTGGTCTATTTGAGGAGTAATGTTGGAGTTTTGGCATTAGACTGAAAAAATTAGTACTGAAGATGCCTCAGTATAACATTATTGTTGAGAGGATGAACAAAACAATTTGAGAGAGAGTAAGATGTATGCTCTGAAATGAAAAACTTCCAAACACCTTTTGGGGGGAGGCAATGATGACTTCAATTGATCTTATCAACCTTTACCTTAAGTTCCATTGAACTATGACATTCTAGGAAGTTTCTAAATAGGTAAATATGTTTCATACAAACACTTGAGAGTATTTGGATGTAAGGAATTATTTCACATGCCGAAAGATGAGCGACAAAAGATGGATGGAAAAGGGAAGAAATTTATCTTTTTGGGATACAGTCATAACGACTTTGTATACCGAATCGGGGATCCTATTAGTAAGAGGATCATTATAATCATATATGTGGTGTTTCTTGAGTATCAGACGATTGAAGATTTTGAGAATCCAGAAAGTGAAGAGAAGTCACATCCTGAAGAAATTCTGGTCAATACGGAACCAGTCACACCACCATCAGTACCAGCTAGTGAGAGAGAGATACGTGACACTGATGATATATCACTACCAGGTAATATGTCTCCATCTATTGATATGTCTTCATCATATGGTATTCCAGAAAATATCCCCCCTAAATAATAGTTGAGGAGGTCCACCGGAGAACGAAAACTGAGTCATAGATACTCACCAACTGAGTATGTGATTCTCACTATTGGGGGGGGGAGATAGACAGTTTTGATGATACGATCAGAATTTAGTAGAAGATGGGGTGGAAGAAGGCCATGAAAGGTGAGATGAGATCCTTGCACAAGAACCGTACATTTGATTTGGTATAATTTCCACATGGAAAGAAGGAACTCAAGAACTTGTGGGTGTAAATAATTAAAGGAGAACATGGTAGCTCACAACCGTGCTATAGATCTAGAATGGTTGTGAAGGGATTTTGTCAAAGGATATGTATTGACTTTGAAGAAATTTTTTCTCTTGTGGTTAAAATGTCTTTTATCAGAGTTGTTCTTGGATTGGCGGCTAGTTTTAACTTGGAGTTTCAACAACTGGATTTAAAGATAATGTTCTTACATGGTGATCTTGAGGAGGAGATATACATTGAGCAGCCAGAGGTATTTAAGGTGAAAAGGAAATAAAACCTAGTATGCAAGCTTAAGAAAAGTTTATATGGTCTGAAATAGGCACTGAGGCAGTGGTACATGAAATTTGACTAATTCATGGAGAGAAAAGGAGTATAGGAGGACGACCACTGATCACCATGTTTTTATCAAATATTTTGCTAATGGTGATTTTATTATATTGTTTCTTTATGTTGATTATATACTGATTATTGGAAGAGATATCCCTAAGATTGAAAGGTTGAATAAAAAGCTGAACAAGTATTTTGAAATGAAGGAATTGGGAGATGCTACTCAGACTCTTGGTATGACGATTACTCATGATAAGAGGAATCATAATATTTTGAAATCTCAGGAGCAGTACATTGAGATGTTTCTTAAAATATTCAACATGGGCAAGGCGAAACCAGTTATCACTCCACTTGAGAGTAATTTCAGGCTCAGGACAAGTCTGATTCCATCAACTGAAGAGGAGAAAGAGGATATTGAAAAAGTTCCTTATCAGTCAGCAGTTGGCATTCTTATGTATGCCATGGTGTGTACTAGACTAGATATTTCTCACATTGTTATCATTGTGAGAAGGTTCTTATCATATCCAGAACAGGAGCACCGGACAATGATCAAATGGATATTGAGGTATCTCAAAGGTACATCTAGTCATTGTTTATGTTTTGTAAGTGATAAATATATTTTAGAAGGATACATAGATTTAGATATGGATAGAAATGTAGACGTGAGGAAATCCATATTTGGGTACCTGATATCATTTTCAGGGGGAGTAGTCTCATGGAAATCATGACTTTACAAGTGTGTTACCTTATCCACCACAGAAGTAGAATATATCATGGTCACTGAGGGCTGCAAAGAGATGCTGTGGATGAAGAAGTTTTTACTAGATCTAGGACAGATTTAAGAGAATTATATTCTCTATTCCGATAGTCATAGCACAATTCATCTCAGCAAGAACCTGAAACTTCATTTCAGGTCCAAATACATTGATGCGAGATATCACTGGAACTGAAATGTTTTGGAATAAATATTCTTGAAAGTTGAGAAAATCCACACCAATTATAACGCGGCAGACATGATGATGAAGGTTCTACTGAAATAGAAGATTGACACCTGCAAGGATACTACAGGTCTGGCTTCTATCCCAATTTGTTCATGAGAGGGAGGTTTGTAGGGGCCACTCCCATTTGTGAGAGAATTCAAGAGAAGGAAAAAAGGAGTTGTCGGTAACAACTCCACAACTTCTTCCTTTGGTGGGTAGCCAATAAGAATGGCATGCAGCCTTTGTTGAAGCAGCCGATGGTGGGGGAAACATCAAGGGTTGATGAGCCAACCCCAAACAACCATTAATAGACTTTATTTCCTTCATATTTAAAATGGGATTAAGATCCCATTATATTATAATCATAAAAACCCAATGTAACACTTTGTGTATCCTCCGACGCATTCATCTGGAGAGGAATAAAGTGTTGGGCCCCTTCTCCCATAGATGTAGGAAACAATTTCAAACCCACATAAATCTCGCTATTGATCCATTTTTATTCCTCATTTGTATTCATTCTCATCGCCAAGACCCTCCACCGCACCAACAGAAACCATAGAGCAGTGGATCTCCTTTAAATATCAAACCATTCTCTCTTTCATCTGTCAAGTTAGATGGATAATGAAGGACCCCTTCTACCACCTTGCACCACCCCATCCCCGGTAAACCCATTTTCTATCCTCCACACCAAAATTCCATGGGTTTTGGTTTGTTCGAACCCACATGTATCCTCTTCTATCCCCTTTCCACATGGTTGAACTTTTTAGGCCCATAAGTTGAGGGTTGGCCACCTATTTTTTTGTGTAACTTCCATATATGAGACAAAACATACAAATACTTAAAATAATAAAACCATGTATTTTTAATTCATTTTATTTCTTTTCCCCCCAAATATTTCATTTAAATATAAATGTATGAGAAAATAAATAAATTCAATTAAAACATGGGTCTTATTAATTGAAAAAATTATACATTTAACAATTTAAAATTTAAAATTTATTTACAAAAACTCACTCATAAATATGCACATTTTAGTGTTTTAAAACACTAAAATGACATTTTTGGTCATCCTGAGTAGATGATAACTTGAATTAATGCACCGTCAATTCTAACATTTCACAAATAAATATACAATTGTTGTATTATGAATTCAAGGAAATAAAAGGCACATTTTCGAGCATGATTCTCATTATAGAAAAAAATTATTCAAAATAAAATCTACCAATTATAGATATTGAATAGAACATGTTCATTATCATTCAAATATGATGTTCATCTATATGAATGTTTATAGTCATCCAAATATGATTATGAACTATAAGATAAGTTTTTGATAACTTATTTCAATGAAAAAAGAGTACAAATATATGGTATATATTAAAATAACTAAAAACTGATACTGTAATTCATCTTGTGATGATAAAGAAAAATTTTAAACTATTGTAGTGATTGGGTAGTTGGAATAGACAAACACCACATAATATATAGTAAACTACTATATATGGAAATTTCAAAATAGAGAAATTCCTAAATTAACTAAAGTGTTGCATTAGTCTAACTGAAATCACTCATTGTTAGACATGTAAAACCCAAACCAGAAGTACCCAAAATATTAAAGGAATACAAAAAAATACCTTACATATTAACGGTGAAATTTATTCACACAATGATAAGAATAAAATCTATTAAAATTAATTATACAGTGAGGGTATGAGGATTCAGATCAGATAAGTGAGTTTTAGGTGTCTACTCACTAAACAGAATACACATTTATTCTTTAGCAAAACCCTAATAAAAGAAAACCACAAATTTTGGAAAACTGGTTGAAAAAATGCATACCACTTTTGGTAAAAAGTAGAGGAAGGGTTTTTTTAGAAGCATGTAATTGGTTTATTGACTGGATTGATGAATTCGAAATGTATATTAGATATACATGATAAAATAGATTCATCAAAATAAACCATGTACTCACAATTTTGGAAACAAAAAATGGTTTGAAATTTGTATGTTAATATTAATAAAAAAACAGTGCAATCATGTCATCAATAAATAGGTATATATATTGGATTATAATTTACTACCACAAGAGGCTTAAATTTTAAAATAGTATAACCATTATATAAATTTAACATGTGTCTTGACGTTCGTCCATAATTCTATTAATTATACATAGAGTTCCACTATTCTGGAACTTTCATTCCATAAAAGAATATAAGTTCATATTGAAATTTATTGAATTATATTTTCATTCTTTTCATTTAAGAATCCAATGGATAAATATTTATCTAAAATTATTTTCTATAAAAAATAAGAACATGAAAAATCAATTTTTATATATAAAAACCTTGGTTAAAGGGAGAGAAACCTTATTTGAGTCAACTTTCAAACTGACACTTACTGAGGGAATATCCAAATTTTGTGGTAAGAGTAGGTAAGTAAAAAATTCAAAATCAGTGATTTATTATATGTCAAGATATTTCCATATCAGTTATAAAAAATAACATACTTAGGGTTGAAATTTTAATTTCCTCAAAGTTTAAAATGAGAAGATAAGTTAAATCTCTAAATATATATCACTCTTAAAAAACTATAGATTACCTAAAAAATAATTTTCATCCATTTCAAAATAAAAAAATAAATAATTAAAAAAATTATTTAGAATCATAAATCCAATATCCATAGCTTTAGTATCTCTTAAAACTAAAATTTATTTCCTAAAGAATACATAACAAGAGAAAAAAATAATTTGATAAAATAATGAAGATCCAATTTTATAAAAACAACGATGGAAGATACAAATAACCATCCATGAAAAAAGAAATTTATTTTTTAAAAAAAGAAATTTATTTTTTAAAAAAAGAACAAGTGATGTTCCATGATTCAAGGGTAAAAAGAACTTAATAATTTATAAATACATTGGATGAATAAAATGAATATAAGGTATTATAATATTTAACTTGAAATGCATCCCAAAAATACTCCCCTAATAAATTTAACTCTAGGATGCAACTATTACCTAAAATTTAAATTAAGAAAACAATCACTAATGATATCTATGTACAATTAATTATAATTTTTTAGCATACATAAATCACACACAGGAAGGGATGAGTAAAAATTGAAATAAATTATCCAATAATTAATTTTAAAAAAATTAATATACAAATGTGTATAAAAAATATATTGTATTTAAATTTCAATGGATAGGTTAAAGTAAATGAAAATTTAAAAATATTTTTGCAGATGAATTTAGAAAAACATATGACTAATAGTATTAGTTTATTTTTTATACATACAAGGTGGTTGAATAATTGAATCTTAATGTTTCATAATCAAAATTAGGAAGATAGCTTCTATTGATAATAAATTATGGAAAATCTATTAACAGTTATCAGAATGGATATAAATATTACAATGATTTGCATAAATTGAGATAGAATAAATGGCTACAAAAAATAGTTAGATTCCACCAAAACAAAGGAAATTTTCATTAATATAAAATTACATTGAATGCATAAATAGAGAACACTATGATTTTAAAATAATTTCAACAACATAAAAATTCCATAATAATTCTATAAAGACCCACACATTTTTGTGTTGGGATTTTCAAAGTAATTTTGAATTTTTGGTTTTGGAGAGGAGTTTGTTTTGAGAAATGGAAATCATATCAAAGTTATGAGTGTTTATACATATCAAGGTGATGATTTTGGAAATGGAAGAAGGGTTAGAAAGTGTTTTGGGTGCTTGAGTTGACTTTATAGTGATGTCGGGTGTACTTGTTTCTTATTTATGGTGTAGGTGACCCACTATGGGGAGAACCATGATGTGGGGGACACAGTGATGGAGGGTGAAATGAGCAATGTAGGAGGGCGTGGCACTTGGGATGGGTGTGGCACCTGGGAGATCAACATATTGAAAACGAGGAGCCTTAAATGGGTGTGGTGTAGCTTGTGATTCATGGAAGATGGAAAGGGTGGATTCCCTATGTCATATGGCTCATCGTGGTGGAGCTAGGTGACCAGTGTGGTTTTGGAAATTTTGGGAGGGCGTATAGCTTTATTGGGCTTGGATATGGGGCATCCCACCATGTTGTTGTGCCATGAGATTGGGTGTTTCGGTGGGTGAGGTTTGGGTATGGATTACCTATCTGAAATAACTAAGAATAAAGGATCCATGTCATAGGGATAGGCATGTCAGGCTCTTTATGGGATACCTGGAGGTGCACCATGATGTGGTGAATGCTATGGTGCATCCCATTTTCCTCCCACCATGGATTAAAAGTTTAAGAAATATCCTTTTTTTCCATGATCCCCTCCTTCTTTCCTCCCTCACACATGTATGGGCCAACCAACCTCCTTCTCTTCTCTCTCAATCCCCCTTTGTGTGGGGTAGATTCTAGATGAAATTATTTGGTGACTCAAGATGAGTTCTTTCATTTTCTATTATTGTTGGTTTCCCTTTCACCGTCGTTGAATTGGCATGATCTGGACTATGGTTTTTGAGATGATTCTGCAAGAGCATGTTAGAATCATCTCAATATGGTGGTGGTTTTGTGTGTGATGTGTAGTGAATGTCCCAAGGTGTTGATCACACACTATTTCACATCATTTTAGTTGAGGTATGTCACTGGATAAATTTATTTTGCATTTTATTATTAAATTATTTTATTTTATTGATTGAATTGGTGCTGGTTGATAATGATATTGATCAGGATAGTGTGAAGAGTCCTTAGTGGACCAACCACGGGTGGTTGGTCGCAGTTTCGATGCAACAAGGTCACTCGATGACTTATCGAGTGATTATTCCTAGTAAATTTAAATTGAAATAAATCTTAAGTTGTTATAAATAAATTGAATAATTAATTATAATTATTTTATAATTAATTATGAGATGTTTTGTATTGAGTTAGTTTATCGGGGTGTTGATGCATACTTGGGTGGCTCGGGTGAGAGATTTTAGTTTGTGACAAAAATGTAATAACTCGAGGTTTTAAGTAAGTGGTCACTTATACATATCCCTTTGGTATTATGCTTTATTTATATGGCATGTGATGTGTGCAGTCTTGCCACTTGGAGTGATCAACCTATTTCAATTTGATAAATTGTTTAAGTAACAATTGAATGCCTATGAGGGAGTTAAACCAAGCATCAAGGGATATAAAGGACTCTTTTGTAATGGCATAATGACTTAATAATCGATGGTTGAGGCCTTGATTATGATTATGTGTTTCATTATACACTTAGGCCCTAAGATATGAGAATTAAATGAATGAGATGTAGAGGTCCTAGTGATAGGTTCCCTTAGTGATCTATAAGTATAAGAGGGTGTTGGACTGAAGTGTTTAGACCGAGTAGGCCATGTGAGAAACTTGAGATTCATTAAAGCTTTATTATTAGTTGTGATGAGAATAGGGGAGAGTGATCCTCCCCTATGAGATGGTAGTGCCTGGATGGGTAGACCGTATGGATATTGTGGATGGGTTGAGTGGGAGGATCAACCTGAGATGACTTGAAATGTGATATGGGCCTTATGCCATCTACTGAGACCAATACCAATGATTCTTGTCCTATGAGGCCAATGAGGTTGTGTTGTGATGACGATGATACCAAGGGATGTGATGTCTTCCAAGTCATGGGAATTGACCTAAGAGTTTGAATGTGATAGAGGATCTCATGTGGGGTGTTTAAGATATGAAGTGTGTAGGGGGCCTTGGTGGCATTGTGAAAAAAAATACTATTTAGCGGTGGTTTAAACTGCCGCTAAATTGTTTCACATCTGTTTTCCAATGTTATTGTGAAATTTGATGCCGTGAAACATTTCACATAGGTTTTTAGAATTGTTGCATATCATTTAGTGGTGGTTTTTTTATTTTTTATTTTTTTTATTTTATTTTATTTATTATTTATCCTGTCATGCATGAATATGTCATGTATACAATGCATAAATTCAATATATATGTGTGTTGGGTGAGATTTGAACCTATTGCCACATAGTTATTCTATTAAGACTTTACCACTTTAACAAGCTCTTCATGTGGTGAGTAAACATAATATAATATATATATATATATATAAATACATATAAATACGGCTACATAAATAATAATATTAAAGAATAATAATAATAAATAATAAATAATACATAATAAATAAATATCATATAATAATAAATAATTTATAAATAATAAATACAAACGAAAGATTAATAAATACTAAATAATGAATAATAAAAAATAAAATATAAAAAACAAGTAATAAATAAATAAATAATATGATAATAAGTAATAAAAACTAAATAATAATTTTTAATTTTTAATTCAAAATTACTAACTAATAAGCAATAAATGAATAATTAATAAATCAATGATAAAAAAATAAAAAATAATAAATCAATATATGATAAATAATAAATAGTATGTTAATAATAAAGTAAAAATAAAATAATAAAATAATAATAATAATACAATAATAATCATATAAAAAATAAATAAAATATAAATAATACGTTAATGATAGGTGAATAATAAAAAATAAATGAATAAATAATAATAAATAATTAATAATTATAATCTATAATAATATATAATAAATATTATATAATTAAATAACACATAAATAGTCAATAATAAATTGCTATATAATAAATAAATAATGAAGAAATAATAAATTAATAATAACAAAATGAAAATATATTAAATAAGAAAAAATAAAAAATAAACACAAAATAATAAACAATAAACAATGAACAATATATATATATATATATATATATAATTACATTTAAATTTATTAGAATACAATTACATATATCTTATAAAAATATATTAATATAAATAAATTTACCATGTATACAAATATAAGCACGAAGACACACACACACCAATGGACAAAAATACATATATTTATATATCAATATCATATATATAAATATACATTAATGTATATAAATATACATAAATGGATATAAATATCAATAAATATATATAAATATAATGAAATTTACATAAAATTATATAAACAAACATTTATATTACATAAATGTATATAAACGCACACACATATATAATTGTACAATATATATATATATATATATAAACACATGTAAATATAAATATCTATCTACAAATATAACTACATAATATATAAAAATATCAAAACATAAATACATATAAATATTTATAAATGTATATAAATTTTAAAAAATATGCATAAATACATATAAATATCTATGCATAGATACAATTATATATATTTAAAAATATTGATATATATATATATATATATATAACATACATAGTTGGGGGTTTACCTGAGTGGTAAAGGCTCCCTGTAATTCTGCATCAGACCCGGGTTCAAATTCGGGTGCGAGAAAATTTTTGCTGGCAGGCGGTGATGCAGACATGACGCGGGCAGGCAGCGATGCAGGAAGTGATGTAGGCATGACACAAGAAGATGGTGACACAAACATGATGTTGCACTGGTCCTTTAGACCAGTTTGTTGGTCTTTGGTCTATGTAATGGGCTTCATGCCCATTGGGCCTTTAGGCCATTAACTGAATGAATAAGACTTTATGGATGAGTTATCCCTTAGGGGGATATGATCTGCCTTTCTGGCCTGTCTGTGTGGTGTGTGTCCCCAAGCACCTAATATATATATATATATCACAGATAGTAAATCACCAAAAGAGAGAAAATCACAACAATTGCAATATCATCAAATTAATAGGATTTTAAATCCATGGAATAAAAACATAGTTGACCTAACAAGCATATGAAGAAACTCTTAAACAAAATTAAAATCACATTGAATGTTCAAAAATCATGGTATTTGAACAAAAGAATCAGTTTTGAAGGCCTTATGGGCCTTTTTTATCTTGAAAAAATAGTGAAAAAGGCCCTAGTCATCCTGAAATAGATCTATTTATAGGATTTAATTTTATATCTTATGAATCCCAAATAGACACCTAGATCAAAAGTTATGATCGTTTGAAGTTGGTGTTCGGTTTTTAACTTCTCTTAAAATAGTAATAAATTTTATTCTATTAATTATTAACAAATTAGTATCAAATTTCATTGTATTTCTTTTCATAAGCTTTGATTTTATTGGTTGTTTATCAAAAAATGGACACTTGAATCAAAAGTTATGGTCACTTGATGATGAAGTCTGATTTTCAACTTATCTTAGAATTAATTTAAGTTTCAAATAACTACTAATTAAAAATTATAAATAATTAATAATTAACACGTAATAATTAAATAAAACTAAAAATAAAAATAATAAATAATAAATAATAGTAATAAATAAATTTTAAATATTTAATATTTAATATTTTTCTGTTAATTAAGGGATAGTTTCTAAAAACAGCCTCTAAAAATAAATTTAAAAAATTTAAAAAATTATATTTAGGGGTGGTTTTTTTAAAACCCCCAGTAAAAAATAAATAAATCTAGGAGTAGTTTTTATAAAAAAAATCTCATTTATATTTATGAAATACTTGGCGATGGTTTTCAAAACTACCAAGAAATTTATTTTTTCTTATAGTGTGGGTTCCATAGTGAGATATTAACAAGAGAGGGGGTGCTTGGGAAATAGGTATTGATGATTGTGGGTGTCACCTTTGTTGGAGTTGGTGTCATAGAACCAACTTTTATATACTTTATAATTACCTATATTAGTTTGTTTTGTATATTTATAAACACTTTATCATATCATGATTGTTCTTATGCTTGACGTAGTACGTGATAATTTCCTAAGAGTAAATCTCACATTAAAAGGTCATAGCAGTTCCCCACTATTATGAGAATATAGAAGTGTCACGTTAGTATTCTTAAAATATATATGTCATATATCCAAATGATATCATTTTCCGGAACATAAATGATATAATCTATTAGTGGTAAAGACTCATAGGACTTTGAGGAACTTCCTCATATTGTACACCCAATTTCTAGTGTAGGAGATTACGAGAATATGACCCGCCAATAGAGAATCCACATTTACATGTGTCATTGCATGTTCCAATATATGGGCAGTTGTATTGATCCATAAAAGTTAATATTATTATTAATGAATATTACGATTCATGTGCTTTGATGTATTTATGAAAACTGTGATGGCATATTCTAGTAGTGAAGTAATATATATTGGGTGTGCCAAAAATAATATTACATTAATGAATAACGTGAGAAAGGATTTATACCTTATGTGATTAAATGTAATTTGGTATGTTTTTTAATTTTATGGGAATAGAATAGCCTAATTTAATCCATAACTATGGTGATAAAAATATGTTATTTATTAGAAAGTCAAAGAAATAGATAACGGGTACATGAGTTGATGACACTAGCATGAAACCTACATGATATGATATATTGTGATAAAGGGATTATATTACATAGTAAGCATTTATATGAGGTTTTATATCATTTTGACATTAACTTCTTCATATATGGATGCCTTAGTGTGTTTCTATATGTTAACCTTGGACTTTGGGCAGCTCTGCCAAATGCCACTAAGAAAGAGGACTAGATGATCACATACTAAGTGTATCCAGAACCTCAACTAAATATTAAATATTATTTATTATTTAACATGTTGAATAAATATTATTCTCATATATTTTTTAATTTTTACTCATATTTTCTTGATCACATATATTCAGTCATAATTTATTCGAGATAATATTTCTAAGTAGAGTATTTAATACATATTTATTTTTCATTCAGTGAATATAATATTTATTTATTTATTGGAAAATAATGTAGTGATATTTATTTAAAAAATAAATAGTCATTATTCAAGGGAAAATAAATATTGTGGAAGAATGGAATACTGATCTCAAATGTCCAATGATATATAATATATATTAAATATTATTTGAATAAATTTTGATAGTTATATTCAAGAAATAATATTTAATTAATTTTTTGGTTTTCCGCATGTCAAAAAAAATAATATTATTATAGCCATAGGGTTCCTTGGGGATTAATTAAATAATAAGGTCATATTTGAAATTGTTTTTTTCAAACCCTAGCACTATTTGAATCCAATTATATTATTTCCAACTGAAGATCAAGCCATTTGTTTGGTTTTATACAACTACATCTAGAGAATCCTCTAAATCTCTAGAGATCCCCTCTACAATAATTATCTCTAGAATATAGAGTTATCATCCTCCACTACTCCCATCAATCCTAGAGAAAAAAAAGAGTCCTTCTTTGAATCGATTCTCATGGTGATCAAAGATGAACAGTGAAAGCGTTATGGTTATCTATCCTATTAATCAGAGATTTATATGGAATTTATTAGAGTTTTGTGGTTTATGTGTGGATCAATTATAGAGTGAATCTACAATTTATTTCCATGACAAAAATATAGTACAACATATATGTGTTTTTAGATTCATCAATGAAGATATAATTCATCACAATGTAATTCTTTTTAAGATCATGGGTTTTCTTCTGAGGTACAAATATTTTTGTTTTGATTAAACCCTAGTTTAAGTTTTGTTTTTAGATTAGACCCTAGATTCAAGACATGTAATGATTGGGTATTTTTGAAAAGGAATGGGTAGTAGGGCTATAGGTTGGTTTCAAGACATTTACAGGTCGTGTAATCCGAATACATGGCGTGTATAAATTACATGACATGTAATGGTCTGGCTAGAAACTCTCCTATCATGTAAAGGTTTTTTCCTATGGAGGAAGACCCTGAGATTTACCTGACATGTAAAGAATTTAAAAACTATGTAAATTCCTAGGTGAAGTTTTTTAAAATAATAATAAGGGCCTGTTATTTTGTCTGAACCCTACCCCTACCTTATCTCTCATGTAGGAGCACCTAAGGAAGCCAAAACATAGGATTTGTTTCCATTTTGTGATCCAAACTCTATTTCTTCTACCCTCGGTCCTGTTAGATCCATGCTGATAAGTTCTTTACTAATGTTATTTTGTTCTATATTTCTCTTATCCTCAAAAAATTTATTATGGTGCAGGCTCTTATGCCCTATTTTCATGGTGTCCGTCTATTATTTAGTTTTCTATCAATGTAGATAGAATCATAGGTCGATATTGGATGAGTACTCTAATACTGACATATGGTAGGTGTTATTTATATTTTCTTTCTATTTTTGTATTTCATATAGCTATATTCTATTATGATGCACACCAAACATTCCAAGATTTCCCCTAAAATGAATTGAATGCCCTGGTTAAATGAATTGGAACCTGTTAGGTTACCGATTGATCACCTTTGAGATTGTTGTAGGTTGATTCCCTAACCTAGACAACCATGGGGTGTGCCTTTGTATTTTAACTTTGTTAAACCACCCATGGGGTGCATCTAAAATCACCTAGTTAGATGGATCCCATTTATAATTGATGATAATTGAATTAAATGATTAAGAGAGAGTTGTTGCCTCTTTTTCCATGTGTTGACATGATGTGAACTATTTTAATTGTTTAAATAGATATTATAGAATTTGTTAAACGAGTTCAATGAAATCGTGTAATGTTTATAGAATGTGAATGAAATGAGATGATAATATGATTATGGTAGTGGATTCCTTGTTTGATATACCTTGGATCCAAATTCTATAGGACAACATGGAAATTTACACTCCATGGGACTTGTTTATGGTAGTGGTTGCCTTGGAAATATTTAATACTTGGATCCTAATTTTGTAGGATGCCTTGGGCCTTAATACCCATTGGATCTAGCTTTCTTGGACTCGTGTTCGACATGCTATATTAACCTACTCCAAGGACTTGCACTCATATCCTTATCAAGTTTCCATCGAGATGATCCCAGTACTCAATGAGGATTCCTTGGTCTTATATACCTTGGGTCTATCCCTTCATGGTATAAAAATTTTGATTACAAAGCATGGCCATTGTGGATGACAATTGGTTTTATGGCGTGGACATGGTGGATATTTTCTATTATTTTAGACAGTCCTGACATGGGTATTTGACTCTTGTTTGTAGTCTAGATAGTATCACTTGTTTATTTTTTTCTTTACAATTGCCCTGTTTGTATGATCTTGACTATTGTTTGTCGGGATCCTTGTTTGGATGGACAATATCACTTGTTTATTTATACTTTATAGTTTCCCTTGTTTATGGGATCTTGGCTGTTGTTTGTAGGGAGCCTTGTTTGGATGGACAACATCACTTTATAGTCACTACTTTTTCCATGTGCATTCCACTCATACTAATTCTATAAATTTTTTATATATTTAACTCGTCTTAGATCGTATACATAGACTAGATTTGTTATAAACACTATTGGTGATGGCCTACTAAGTGTTATCTCACACCCTTTTTGGGGCACCATTGGGTACCCAGATAGACTTCATGGATACATGTAGGGACCAGGGAAATCACCCATTGTATGATGCTTGATTTTTGATATACTTAGAAGAAAGGGATTACAAGACCGAGCTAGGATCCTGATGCTATCTGGAGATATTCCTCTTCGGTATTTTGTACATTTATGTACATGTATTATACTAGATTATTGTATACCCATTTTCCCTCTTTGTAGAGACATGAAATGATCATCATATTATACCTTAATACTTTTGGATTATATATTATCGTAGTCTTAGAGATGTTTATCTTCAGTCAGTTATTTATCTGCTTCTGCTATTGACTATTGTGATTACTGTCATTTTTCTACACTCTGACAAGAGGGAATAGTCTCCCCACAAGCACACCCAAGTCCCTCACTTCAATTCGATACCCTCTTCTATATGGGGAGGCTCACTTTAGTCCATGTGACCCACCATATCAAGGCACCATTTCATGGAATCTGAGTCAGTGTGTTACAATGTGGTATAAGAGTTGTTTTCATTTTGGGATTTACTATTTTCAGATAATAGGTAAAAATTTAGGAAGTGTTTAAATTTGGTAATGAGTTATTCCTGGGAGTAGCTAACCCACATATAGGAAAAATCCAAATTTCTGAGAATGGAACATGTTTTTATGGATTTTTCCTATTATAGTTGATTTGATTCCACTGTTGGGAGATGCACTTATTGTTTTATGTTCCTAATGATTATGGGTTTAATTGTATCCCAATGAGATGAGGGTATTAATCTCATGCATCATTTTAGGAAACCATTATAATTCACATGCCATGTATTATTCCATTCCATATAGGGTGTATTACTTGACTACATGACATATTGATGTGTTCCTTGCATGAGATATTTGTGCTTTGATAGATGATAAGTGCAAGGAATTTAAAATATAGTTTGTACTAAGATATCTTTCCATAACCTAAATAATATTTTTCTACTTAGGGTATAGTAATAATCCCAAGAATCCAACTATGGAACATTATTTCATAGACCATTAGTCGAGTGGACAAGAATGTGTTATGGATTGGATTAAGTGGTTTCCCTATTTAGGTTTATGAGGTGTACGATCCCTTATATATCAGAAGTGGTGAACCATTTTTTTCAACCATTTAAAGAGAAAAGTGAAATAAATACAAATTCAAATGTAAATTTAATTTGTGAAATACAGAACTTGACCATGACTTAGATTTTGAGTGGTTAGTAGGTAGTTTCTCTAGTGATGTTTATGACTATTTATTTTTACCCATTCCTAGATTTAGGAGTTTGAAGATAGGTTTGGTTTGTTTATAAGAATGTTTTGACCTGTCCTATTCTTTAAAATGTAATATTTTTTTATCGATACTTTTAGAGGCATGTGTTTGGAATTGTAGAAACATGCCTCCATTATGACCACCTATGGTACGATAGGAGGGTTATGATGAAAATGCTCTATAAGTAGTGGGAAATGGGATACAAGTAGATAATTCTGTAGTTCCAGCTAAGGCACTAGTAGTTTTACCAGATACAAGTGCTGAATCACTTTTCCAAGAGTGTTTTATGTGATTCATGCGTACCATTCTGGGAGAAGCACAACACACCTTGTCTATGAAAGAGATGACTCGTGTGTTCCAACAATAGAATCCACCCACATTTTCGAGGGATGGTGGTCTGTAGGCTACTAAGCTATGGCTTGATACTAATTTTTCAATATTTGATAATCTTGAGACACCTCATGAGAGGAAAGTAGAGCTCCTGATATAGATGCTTTGGGGAGAATCTAAATATTGGTGGGATGTTTAGAACTAGGAGTACATGATATGTGATATAGTTTAGATGGATTTATAATAAAGTTTTACAATTATTTTTTTATTGAAACCTTAAGAATTGAAAGGGACAATGAGGTTATTTGTCTGGAGTAGGGCACGATGACAATTATAGAATATTTGGAATTATTTACAGAGCTTCAGTGTTTTGCACTGATATATCTTGTTAATTATACATATAGGGAGAGATGATTCAAGGAAGGGCTCATGAATTCCATTCAATTGTAGGCCAACATGTTCAGGTTGACTACTATTGATAAGATAATGAATCAGGTGCCTAATGAAAAATAGAACCTCAGGGAAGCTATGGGCACAGAGCAGGGCAATTCAGTCTCTCAATCTAGTGGTTCAGCTTCTTGTGGTAGGAAGTGTAGTTTTGAGGCCTCTCATGAGGTGAGTATCAGCTAGGTTGTTAGTGATGGTAGATCTATTTTCTGTTAGTAGTGTGGAATATGGGGTCATATGAGTAATCAGTGTGATCGAGACCCAATAGAGTGCTAGGAATGCATTAGGATGGGCCAAATATATCTTTTTTGAAGGACCTTCTATCCTACAGTTTATGGAAGGGGGTCATCTCTGACTCTAGGTTTAGGAGAAGGCTTCGTAGCTTTGAAATAGGCTGGGAGCTAGAGCATCGTTATTCATTTAGGATAAGGTGGTGGTCATGGTTGAGGCATTGGAGCACCAGTTTTACCTAGACAATAGATTTATCCTGCTTTTGGTATTGAGGTTGATTCATAGGGCTGCAATTCAGGTCAGATATATTCAATATAGCCTAAAAATAAAGAGCATGGAATCAAGACATCTATGCTGATAGGTACGGTCTTAGTAGCCTCTATGCTAGTTTTTTCTCTTTTTGATATAGGTGCACCTCATAGTATCATATTTATTCCTATGGTAGAGATCCTTAGAATCATTGTTCAATTTTTTATCAGTGTTATGACCTTGGAAACCCCATTGGGGACCAGAATAGAGGTTGTATTCCAATGTACGTAGTTCCACCTTAAGTTCATTAGGTGTCACTTCATATGGGATATTTTTCCCTCATGATGATATGGTTTTATGTCATACTCAAGATGTAATGACTAGTTTCATATTGATCTCATGTCAATTTCTATCTTTATAGGGTGACCTTCACATCACTAGAAGGAATATTTTTTTTTCACAAGCATGAATGATATGTACAGGAAGGTATAGATGGACCAGAGCATCATTGGATTGGCGGGATGACATCCCATATTTATAGTTTATTTCTGGATGGCCATGGATGATGTCAGGTTGATTTTCCTCAAGTAGTTGATCATTTCTGGTATATTTTACAGGATTACTTTTCTGGTTTTTCTCTAGAGAGAGGGGTTGAGTTCTCCATAAAACTAGTTCTAGGATCTTCACTGGTATCTATTCCTTCTCACAGTATAGATACTAAGGAGTTTTAAGAACTCAATAGGTAGTTAAAGGACTTAAAGTAAAAGGGTTTTATACAATCTAGTACTTCTTTATGGGGTTTCTTGATCCATTTTATGAAAAATATAAATGATAACTTCGACATATGTTTGGATTATTACAAATTGAACCATTTTATGGTTAAGAACCCATTTCTGTTTCCATGGATAGATGAATTTTTTGATAAGTACCAGGGAGATTTGATTTTCCTGAAAATTAATTTGAGATCTAAATATTATCAAGTGTATGTTCGACCAGTAGACATACCATGTACAAATTTTCATATAAGGTATGGTCTATATGAGTATTTTTCTATGTCATTCAATCTCATGAATGTGCCAAAAAATTTCATGGCTTTGATGAACCGAGATTTCCGTCCTTATCTGGATTCCTTTATGGTGGTATTTATGGATGATATCTTGGTTTATTCTCACAATTGACACAAATATTAAAAATATCTTGAGATCATTTTGGATACACTGAGAGAGCATCAGTTATATGATAATATCATGTAGCGCCACTTCTGGATGGATAAAATTTACTTCTTGGGTCATATTATCTCAGAGATAAGAGTATCAGTTAACCTAGAGAAGGCTAGAGCGGTAGTTTTTAGGAGAATCCCAAGAAATTATTTGATATTTTAAGTTTCTTATGGATAAGAGGATATTAAAATAATTTCATGTAGCACTTATCACACTTATAAGTGCCTATGATGGGCTTGACTAAGAAGGGTGTAAAGTTTTTATGGACAAATACTTATGAGACAAACTTTTAGGAGTTGAAAGGGAGACTGAATTCAGCAATGATACTGATTCTACCAAAATCAGGAAGAAGCTACATTGTGTATTGTGATTCATCAGGTATCATTCCTGGAGTAGTTTGATGTAGGGGGATAGAGTCCTGGAATACAAGTCTAGTCAGTTGAGTGCACATGAGAGGAACCACCCGACACAGGAGTTTTTCATTCTTGGCACTATTGTTGATATTACTTGTTGGGAGAGAGTTTTTTGGTATACATAGATGAAAAAAGTCTCAAGTATATATTTATATAGTGTGATATAAATTTGAGGTAGTGAAGGTGGGTTGAGTACCTATAGTATTTTGAATTCGATATTTCCTATACAACTGGAAAGGGCCATGTAGTTGACAATGCAATGAGAAAGAGGACACATATACAAGCAGTTCAGAAGACCATTAGTGTGTGGAAGTTTATGGGTATACATTCAGAGATGAACGTGGAGGTGTAGTATGGTTATGGATAGAACTTTATTTCATATTTAGATGTGATCTTGACTCTTCTTGATAGACTGAGGCTGAGAGAACTTTATGATGCTGAAGGCATATTCCTATGGGAGAGTGTTAAAGGAGAGGACCTGCCTCCTGGTTGGAATATGTGTCAGGATGAAAATTTTCATATCCATGGTCATGTTTGGGTTATAGAAAACATAGGAAATGAGATGATGTGATAGTTTGATACCTCATATTGATCAGTACATCCCGAGATTATGAAGATGTATCACGAGTTACATCGCATGTATTGGTAGCCAAGGATGAAACAAGAGGTAGCTAGTTTTGTTACGAGGTGCTCCACCTATTAGAAGTTAAATAAGGAACATCAGAAATTGACTGGGTTGTTACCGTAGTTACCTACTCCCAAGTTGAAATGGGATGAAATTATGATGGATTTTGTGATCAATTTTTTAAGGTCACCTCAAGTAAGTGATGTTGTGTGTGCTATTGTGGATAGGATCATGAAGTTTTCTCATTTTTTGTTGGTCAAGGGGACCTACCTAGTAAATGATCTTGGTAATTTTTATATCCTTGCGATAGTGATAATTCATGTTATTCCTTAGACCGTGGTATTAGAAAGGGGTGACTCATTTATTCCTCATTTTTAGAAGAGTTAAAAGAGGTTGTTGGGTACACTGGTGATTCTATGCACTGCATACCACCCTCATAATGATAACTAGTCAGAACACATGATTCAGGTGCTTGATGAAATGTTGAGATAATGTGTCCTATATTTTGGGGTCTCTTGGGAGAGTTATATACCCTTAGTTGAGTTATCCTAAAATAATAGTTATCAAGAGACTATAAAGATGGAGTAGTAGGCTAATAAAATCTCCCCTACTATAGTTAGAGGTAGGTGGGGCAGTATTGATTAGACCTCATCTCATGTAGGAGACTTTGGAGTAGGTTTGTATTTTTTTGGAAATAGATGGAAACTACATAGTGTAGAAAGAAATCCTATATCGGTCAATGTTGAAGACATATAGAGTTCAAGGTCTGGGATCATGTCTATTTACACTAAGGTTGAGACACATATAGATTATGATACATGGTAAGATTTAACCATGATGTGTTGGGTCGCTTATGATTATGGAGAGATTCAGGTCGGTTGCCTATCGGTTATAGTTACCTTAGAGGTACCAGGACATGCATGACATCTTCCATATATCTCAGCTGTGATGTAATCACTCAGATTCGTCTCACACTTAGAATCTGGATGAGTTTGAGTTACTGGTATATGTATACTGTGTGGAGTATCCTATTAGTATCATTTATCAAATCACAAATGTTATCCCATTCTAGATAATTCCTATAGTATGGGTGTTATTGAAGTACGATTATCTATAGGATGAGACTTAGGAGTGGGAGGCTGACGTACATGCTCAGTGCCCAGAGTTCTCATCCAATTCCTAAGCACCCTTAGAAGGCTAATTTAGGAATGAATTTTCTTATGGGGAGAAGATCATATGATCTTGGGGTTTTCATATGAGGTACATGAATTTTTAATATCATTAAATTATGTTTTATGTTTAATTTTTGGATTAGCCCCAAAAGTTAGGTCATGGACCATTTTGGTAGTTTTGGAAAGGAAGGGGCAAAAAGGCTATAGGTTGGTTATAGTCTAATTACTTATTTTGTAATCAGAATACGTGATGTGTATCAATTACGTGACATGTAATGGTTTAACTAGAACCCTTCACATCATGTAAAGAGGTTTTTCTAGGGAGGATGACATAGAGATTTACATGATTTGTAAGAAATTTACACATCATGTAAATTCCCGAGTTCAATTTTTTAAAATAAGAGGAAGGGCCTTTTATTTCAATAGAACCTTAACCACTCCCTTCTCTCTTGCATAAGAAAATCCATGGAATTCATGACCTAGGATTTAGTGTCATTTTGAGATCTAGACTCTATTTTTTCCACGGTTGATCACATTTGATCCATACCATTAAGTTCTTTACACATATTTAACTATTCTTAATTTATCTTCTCCTCAGAGGAGTTATTTTGGTGAAGGATATTATTCCCTATTTTTAATTAATTCTTCTATTCTTCATTTTTCTCTCGATATGGACTGAATCAGAGGTTGACACTGGATGATTAATCTACTACAGATGTAAGTTAGGTGGTCTATACATTTGTTCTAATAGTTTGGTGTTTTATATATCTTGTTTTAATTGTGTCTCACACCGAAATTTTCAACATTTCACCTAAAATTAATTTAATTCCTTGGTTAAATGAATTGGAACATGTTAGGTTTCCCACTAAGTACCTTTGATTTTTTTTGGAGATTTTCCCCCAACCTAGGACACCCATGGGGTGTGCCTTTGTATTTTCCATTTGTTATAACACCCATTGGGTGCGTTTGAGATCACCAAGTTATATGGGGGCCTTTATAATTGATGATAATTTAATTAAATTATTAGGATAGAGTTTATTCCTCTTTTTTCCATGTGTTGACATGATGGGAACTATTTGAATATTTTAAATGAATTTTATATCATTTTTTATATGAGTTGAATGAACTCTTGGAATGTTTATGGAATTTGAATGAAATGAGATGATAATATGATTAGGGTAGAGGATTCCTTGGTTGGTATACCTTGGCTCCTGATTCTATAAGATTCCATTGAAATGTATACTCATTGGGTATTGGTTACAGTATTGGATGCCTTGGACCTATTTTCTCCATAGATCTGGATTCCATAGGATGTTGTGGGCCTTGCTACCCCTTAGATTTTGATTGCTTGGACTTGAGTTGGACATGATCTATTGACATGATCCAAGGAATCCACCCAATTAATGGCCAAGTTTGAATAGAGATGCTCTGACGACTTGGTAAGGATCCCTTGGTATTCTATACCTTGGATCTAGCCCTTCATGGTCTGAAACTTTTGATTACACATCATGGAAACTATGGATGACATTTTTTTATGGCGTGGTTGTGGTGGATATTTTCTTTTCTTTTAGATTGCCTTGGAATGAGTATTTGACTCTAGTGGGTAGACTAAACAATATAAATTGTTTATTTAATATTTACATCTACCCTTGTTTATGGGAGATTGACTGTTGTTTGTAGGGATCATTCTTTGGATAGACATTATCACTTTATTATTTATACTTTACAGTTTCTCTTGTTTATGGGAGCATGATAATTTTTTGTAGGGAGGCTTGTTTAGCTAGAAAGTATCACTTTATAGTTATTAATTTTTTCATGGGCATTCCAATAACACCACTACTATACCTATTGTACATATTGCACACTACTTATCTAGTATACGTAGACTGTATTTGTTTTAGAAATCATCGGTGTTGACCTACCGAGTGTTATCTCACACCTTGTTAAGGTTCGTCATTGGGTACCCAGACATATTTCATCAATGCAGGTAGGGACCAAGGAAAGCACTCACTATACGATGCATGATTGATGATATTCTTAGAAGTTGGGGAGAAGAGGACCGAGCTATCCTCATGATGATATATAGAGATAATATTTTTGTTCCTTTGTACTTTTTGTTACATGTATTGTATTATTTTAATGTATTCCTATTTTCCTACTTTGTAGATACATGACATGATCATCATATTATACCTGACTATTTTGGGATTATTTATTACTATAGTCTTCTAGATGTTTATCTTCTATTAGTTATTTATCTACTTTTTTATTGACTATTTTGATTATTACCATTGTGCTATACTCTGACATGAGTGAATAGTCTCCCCACAGACACACCCTAGTCCCTTTCTATTAGTAAAAAGCCTCTAACAAATGGGGAGGTTGAATTGAGGCCATGTGACCCATTGGCTTGGGGTACCGTTTCATGGAATCTGGGTTGGGGTGTTACATTCTTTAACTACTTAAATTAATTATAAATCCTTATTTGCTGATATTTCATTTTAATTCTAGTGTTATTTCATCAATTAATCATTGAATTAATTTATTTGTTCATGATTTTCTATGTCATGTAAATCTTGAAATAATCATTGATTAGGACAAAATCCAAGTTGTGCATGGAAAAAAATGTGCTTCTTCTATGCCCATAACCTTCAAGTAGTATCAGAGTGTCCGAATAAGAATTTATAATTATTTAAAGTTGTTGATTGATTTACTCATATATCATTATTTTTCAATTTTTGTTTAATCATTCTATAAATCTAAATCATGAGATCTCCTATTATTTCTCATCATTCTAAAAAATATAATAAAAATTACTTAATTATGAATGACTAACATTATAAGAACTCATCTGGAGGTGCCAAGGATTCTTTCTAGATAGTAGAAGAATACATGGGTTGTAGCACATAGTACACATTATAAAATCATGTTTAATGCACTTGGGTGACTCACGAATTAATTTTGGGCATCATGCATTTGTTTTACATGGTGTGTAATTAATATCAAATATGTGTTGATCAAGCTAGCTAGATGCATTATTATCATGAATACACTACATGTAATTTTTGTACTAGACTTGTAGTCCATTAGAAAAAGATGATCCATGTGTTTATTATACACCATGTGTGACTGGTAACCATGCAACTCAGAGATCACATGACGTGTATCCCATGCACATGTCATATACTCCATTAATGTTAATGAAAATCCAACACGCCCAGTCCCTTGGCATGTGTCATGGATAAACTTCTAAGAACTATACATGAAATGTATCTAGATAGTACACACCATGTATATTACCTAGTTACATAGAATTCAAAATTAGTTTATTATACCACTTAAACCTTACCAACATGTGTTTTGTGTGTCATTTAATTGACTCATACACTTCATTTTATGGGTTATATATATACATATTAAATTTCTAATTAATTTCTAATTAATTTTATGAACTATATATCATATATAAGTTGTAATACATAGATTACTCTACATGCATTGAAATCATAACACTAAAAGTAAATAACATGTGTTTTTGTGTCATTCAATTTATAGTAAACACCATGAAACCACATGATAATATGTGTATTCTACATGTAATTTGAGTAAAAAATATATGCATATCATTCATATTGGGTAATTTTGATGGGTACGCACCATGTTTCCTCCAAGGTACATGTTTTTTCTTGATAAATTTTAAATAAATATTTTAATTTTTCTAAAATAATGATGGATAAGAATCACTTGAAAATTTGGACGAGAATTAAAATAAAATAATTGATTAATTAATAAGGTAATTAATTGATTCAAGTGAGATTTATCTTAAATAAGAATGATTGGGAATGAATGAAATTTTATTAAATGCGTAATTTATTGCATGTATGTGGATAATAATGAGCATATACAAGATCAATGAATTTGATTTTTTTCCTTTTAATTTATTATTATTATTAAATTCATTTCATTTCATGCATTTCATCCATCCTGACATTATGTAAGATCCCACTTTCCCATGATATCCTTTTATGAAAACCCCTTAAACCAATTCCTTAGTTCACCTCACCCACATGTGAGTAAAATCTTAGGTAATTGAAGGATATCCTAGGAAAGGGGAGGGAGTTCACATTTAGAGTCAAGGAAAAACTAATATAGGAGACACATGGGAGGATAGGTGGAAATCTATAACATGAATTAAGTTGTGGTTCAATGTGTTTTCCCCTTTGACTGAGTGTTAGTTTATCATTTTCTAGATAAACTAATCATTAAGAAAGGATCATGATCATACCACATACTATTATTTTATTTATGTCAAGTTGCATATTTAATTTCAGTATGGATGTTCTATCAAAATCACATAAATTAATAAATTAACAAGCATGAAATATAGAACTAAAATAAATTTGATTATGTGTAAAATTTATATAATAAATGGTTAATCACTTAGTAAACCCACTTAATATTAACCTGTGTGTAATAAAGACAAAATGAATAATTTAAAAATAAAGATAAAAAATCCTCCAATGATATATATTAAGTTGGTATAGTCTTTCACCTCCTATGTAGGAATTTATCCATTATTTAAAGTGCTTGACCAACCTACATTGGGGTGCTTTCAACTATCAAGGATTTTCAATCTTGAGTTTTTGGTGGAGTTAACATCATTCACATTATGGGTTGATAACCACCAGGATAATTAGTTTAACTAGTAGGAAAAGTGTTGAGAAAATCCTTATTAATGATTTTAAGATTGGGGAGTCCACTCAATAGATTAAGGATCTGTGAGGTAATGCAATTGGAAAGTTACACCTACCTAAATACCTTAGAATATATTTACATTCCTCCATTTGGGTTATGAGAAGGGGAATATGTATCATTGTCGCTATAATATCCTTGAAATAAGATAATATAAATTCAATATTAACGGATATTGGGATTTAATAAAATAGTAGTGTATAGATAAATATATATTATTAAATTTTATCAGACAAATTACTAAAATTATGCTCTTCGTAATTGTAGAAACAGAGATCCACATGAATTAAACCATATCTTTGTGATATATAATTGGTATGAATAACATTATCATCAACAGTAATTTCCAAAAATGGGAAAATAATTTTTATATTATTATACAGTAAGAAAGGAAATTATATGTGTTGGAAAAACTCATTTCTGAAGCACCTATCTAAGAGGCTTATGAGGAAGAATTGTATCTCTACATGAAACTTTTGGAAGATGCCACAAATGTCCAATGTCTCATGATATCATCTATATATAGTGTTCTTTTAAATAAACCTAAGGATATGGACATGTATAAAATTATGATTCACCTTTGTGATCTATATTAAGAGAAGGTGTGAGAAGAGATATATGGGATCTCTAATAAACTATTCACATGAAATTCTGGAGATTCGGTACTGACCGGGACTCATGTAGTAAAGTTAATTAGATATATCGAGTGCTTAGACATCTTGGGCATTAAATTATTTTATGAACTACACACAGATATCATTTTTCCTCAATTTCAAAATGCTTATCCAATTCTATTTTGAATTAAAACATGAAAAATAGCAAGAATAATTTTTTATAATTTATTCTTTCATTCACCAATTTGACAAGGACATAGGGCATGAAAACCCCACAATCCTCATGGTGAATAAGAAAATGAAGAAAAATGAAAAGGGGATTAAGGCTCATTACTAATCTAAGACTCTCGAACACCATCCTTATAAGAGGAATAAAATTAAAAGGTAGGTTAAGGAAAAAGGTGCAATATGTTTTGTATGTTGAAAGCTAGGACACTAGAAAAATAACTACACCTAGGATCAAGGGGAAGATAAAGTTCTGTTGGTTATCAAGTTTAATATTTCTATATCTACACATTGGGTATTTTATAGAGCATGTGGTGATCATATATATATCCAAATGAAAGAACTATATAGAGTTAAAAATATTACCAGAGTAGAGGTGGATCTTTGAGAAGCTAACGGAGTGCGACTTACTGCTTTGGCTATAGAAGACTAAAAACTTTCATTTCCAACTGGAATAGTGTTGGTGAAAGTAGGAACCATTTATTTCTTGAAATGGTGAGTTCAATAATGAGTAATGTAGATATTTCATCACCCTTTTAGGGATATGAATTAAATGCTATTGTATGAATTCTAAAATGAGTTCCAACTAAGGAGGAAAGTGGAACACCATATGAATTATTGTTTGAATTTTTTTATTGGAACACACTCATGTGTGGGGTTGCAAGGAATTTATTAAATCCATATTAGAAAACAAACCAGAACCATGAGGAATGAAGTGAATATTTATAGGAAATCTCAAGGAAATATTGGGATACTATCTATACAACCCATTAGATAAGAAAGTAACAATCACAAGACATGTCATCTTTCTCAAGAGGGATAACATACTCAAGAAGGATAGTGGGATAAAATTGACTACCATTAAGTTTATTATTAAGATACATTAGATTTGGTACAATAATAGATTGCATAGATATCCATAAAATAAGTTATCCCTAAAACAAAAATACTCCATATGATCAATAGTGATGTAGGAGGACCAAAAAGATATATTTTTCTAGTCATTGAAGATGTTGAATCATTATTTATTGACAATAATGAACCTCCCTCCTAAAAAATGAAATAGAGAGCTCAGAATCTATAAGATGAAAAGAATCTATGAATCTTGAGATAGATTTCATATATCATAACCAAGTTTGGATTATGGTAAATACACTAGTTGATGTAAATATTATTGGGTGTAAATGGATATTAAAGATAAAATAAATCATAAAAGGTAAACTAAATACTTAAAAAGAATGAATAGTTCCTATAGGGTTTAAAAACAATAAGAAATTTACTATAATGAAACTTTTTCTCTGATTTCCATGTTTAATTGCATCAAAATTATACTTTTTATAGCATCTTGCCATGACTATGAAATTTGGCCAATGGATAGATTTACTTTATAGGAACATTCGTGAAGATATCTATAAGTCCCAACTAAAAGGGTCTATAACCCTAGGAAATGAAAATATATACAAGTTATAGAGATTCATTTATGGATTGATGAAAGTATTTAAAACATGGAACTTCATTTCTATGAAACTATAAAAGATTTTGGCATAATTAAGAACGAATATGAGCCATATACTTACAAGTGTTTTAGTATGAGTGTGTTATTTATCCAAGTATTATATGTTGATGACATATTACTAATTTTAAATGATATATTAGTCTTTCAGTTAGTTAAATACTGGTTAAAAATGATTCTCCATGAAGGACAGAGGTAAATAAACCTACATTATAGGGATTAAGATCATTATTGATAGTTCCAAGAGGCTACTTGGACAAATTCAAGGTATATACATTAACTATATATTAAATATATTTAGTATGGAACAATAAAATAGGGAATTGGTTCCAATTTTACATGGTATACATCTTTTCAAGATAATGTTCCCTCAAACACGATAGGAGAGAAAGGATGAGTAAAATCCCATATTCATCTTTGATAGAATCAATAATGTATTCCATGTTATATAATAGACATGATATGTCCAAGTACTAGAACATAGAGGGAAGATTTTAAGCTTATCTAGGTGAATAATATTTGTTTATTGTTAAGTTTATCCTTAAGTATCTGAGTATAAATAAGGTTATGTTCTTGGTGTATGGAGGAGATGAGGAGCTAATCATTAGTGGTTACACCTATACTATCTTTTAGATAGATAATAATGATATGAAGTTACTATAAGGATATTTTTTCAGTATTCATGGTGGATATGTGCATTGTAATAGTTCAATGATTCTAGTTTTCACCGATTATAATGTGAAGTATGAGTATATAGAGGCTTCTAATGTAACCAAATAAAATTTTTAGATACCAAAACCTTTTCCAATATCTTTATGTGGTTCCTAATAATAAATACCCTCTCACATTATATTATGACAATACTCTAGTGGTTCATGTCACTAAAGAGTCGAGGTTATGCCAACAATCAAAGAACATACTCCATAAGTATCACCTCTTGAGGAGTTTTTTATTATAGGGGTGAATATTCAGTGAGTGTATTTTATATTAATGAAAACATGATGTGACCCTTGAATATTGCCTTAGGTTAGTAGAAGCATGAGTATCATATGAGAGATAGCGGTCTAAATGTTGTTAATAGATGACTCTAGTGTAAGTGTGAGTATGTTGGAGTTGGTACCATATAACCAACTTCTATATAATTTATTATTACTTTTATTTATTTATTGAATATTAATAAACATATTATCATATCATGATTTTTATTCTATGTGATGCAGTATGTGATAATATCTTAAGAGTAACTGTCAAACTGAAAGGTCATAGAAATTCTCCGCCATGATGAGAACCTAGAAGTGTAACGATAGTATTATTTAAATATATATGTTATATAAGAAAATGATATCATTTTATGAGAAATAAATGATATATAATAATAATTGTGGATAATCATAGGACTTTGAGGCACTTTTAATAATCATTGGATGTTACTATCTATGAACATGATCACTGATAATTAGAATTTATATTTTTATTAATTAATATTATGATTCATATGATTTGATGTATTGATGAAAATTGTGATGACATATGCTCACAGTGAATTAAGACACATTGGGTGCACTATGAATAATATTTAATTATTGAATAATTTGAGAAAGGATTTATCCCTTAAATAATTAAACAAAAGATGATATATCTAAACATTTGATGGGTATATAATAGCCTAATTATATCTATTTCCATGGTGATCAAATGTAGGTTCATTTTCAAAAAGTCAAATAAAGGGATAACAAGCACACAGGTTAATGGAACCAACATGAAATCTATTAAATATAAGATATCACGATAAATGGATTATATTAAACAATAAATGTTTTTATGTGGTTGTATTTCATTATAAAATTAACTTCTTTGTCTATTGGTTCTTTGATGTGTTGTTAGATGTTAACCCTAGACTATGCACGGCTCTGCCTAATGCTACCGAGAAAAGATTCATATATGGTTACACACTAAGTGTATCAAAATCCTCCATTAAATAATAAAAATCCTTTTTATTTAATATATTAAATAAATATTATTCTTGAATGTGTTTTAATAATTATCTTTATTTGATTGATATTATATATTAATTCACTAGTTATTTGAGATAATATTTTTGAGTAAAACATTTAATAAATATTTATTTTCTATTCAGTGAATATAATATTTATTAATTTATTGGGGAATAATGTAGTGGTATTTATTTATTAAATATATAATTATTATTCAAGTATTTATTAATATTGTAGAATAATTGTAGACTGGGTTTAGAGGTCTAGCGAGAAAAAAATATTAAGTATTATTTGAATAAATTTTAACAATTTATTCAAGAAATAATATTTAATTAATTATATGGTTTTGTTCATTTCAATAAATAATAATAATAATAATAATAATATAGACATGGGTTTATAAAAGGATTAAGGAAATAATAAGGGTATATGTGCAATTATTATTTACTAACCCTACCACCATTTAAACCCAGTTATATTTTTTCCAACTGAATATCTGGATATTTTTTTGGTTGTACACAATGAAATTTGGAGAATCCAATTAATCCCTAGTGATGAAAATGATTTTGAAGGCACCGAGTCAATTTCTTAGGTGGAGGAGTTGGATTTTAAATTCTTGATTATGCAAGGTTGATTAAAGATTTTGAATTCTATAATGGGTGTGCATCTCGCTTCATTAAAGGAAAAATGGATCGCACCTTACATGGTGGAGAAAATGAGCCAATTAACTCGTTTATTCAATCCTAAACATGATATTTAAATCTTTACCCATATGGTTTCAAAAAATTTGGAATTCTTTCCCACATACATAATTCTAGAATGGCATTTTTAGACACCAAAGTCAAATCTGATGGTCTAGGCACTCAAATTCCAATCCAATGGGCTATAGTTGGAAATTTATCTACTACTTCTACCAAAATTCATTGTTAGACGTTATCTTTTTTAATTCAAGGGGTAGAGGTAGGTTTAGATTTATGAATTTAGGTTATTAGACCATTTACTATTGTTTCATCCCTTTGCTATAAATATCCACCCCCATGGAACTTGTAATTCATTTTATATTGTAATAGATAGCATATGCTTCATTTCCCTCCATTGTGTGAGGATTGTTCTAGTTTTCTACTTTTCTCTTGGGAATTATTTCCTTTTTAATATAAAAGTTATATTGGCGATCCAAGATCATAAAGCCCCCAATTCTATGCCTAAACCCAAGTAAATTTTGCGGGGATTGGCCAACACATCCCTATGTTGAGTGTATTGTCTAAGTAGTAGGAAATGATTTTTATAGCATTGATAGAGTAATTTCATCCATAATCCATACCCATCACCCACCACTTATCCCCAGACCACATCCTTCATCTTCTACCCTATGTCGTGAAGATCAAGCCACCTCATTCATCTTGCATCAATTGGTATCAGACCTCCAATTTAAATAGTAGGAATTGATCACCTGTTTTCCATTTTATTTATCCATTACCCTTTTTATCTTACAATATTATCCACCCATTAAAAATATACAAAAAAACCATTTTCATTGAAAACCTTCAGAATTGGCCTACTCTGTGCAAGATTGAAATATTTTACAATGATCCAATTTTTCATCAATCTTCTTTTCACATTTAATTCACTATATGTGACTTATATCTGAGAAAAATAAAATTCTCTCACCTCATCATTTTTTTTCAAAATTAACCATATCCTTTATTTGAGAGATTTAAAAAAACCTTACACTCTATTCATTATCTTGTACTTTAAAAAACTAAGCACAAATATTTTGGGGATATTTGAAAAAAAGAATATACAGTTAATTATTCTTAGTGCTTTACACTATTAGAACTTTCTATTTCCATATATCACTTTATACATCATTTTACTCCATCACCATATCATGTTTGTCTCACGTTTTTGTTACATTTTCTTATATTTCACAATTGGTAAAAACCCATACACCACACCTTTCTACCCATTTTTACATTTTACACATATTTTATACCCTTGTTTCCACCCTTTCCCATTTTGAAACACTTTTCCACTCAAAAGGGTTTTTTAAACCACCCCCCTCAACATAATTTTAATTTTTTAATGATTGGTGTCATGTGATCACCCTAAAAAGTTATTATATAAGATGTTGGGATTGGAATTTAGTGTTGATATTGGAGATAAATAATCTAGAAAAAGTACATTCTTATGTGTGTGAGTATGTATAACTTGTGTCTGTGAGTGTGTATCCTTTTTGTGTGTGAGTGTAAGTGTGAAAATCTTGTGTGTTCATGTGTATAAGTCTACATTATTATGTGTGTGTGTGCATATCATGTGTGTGTGTGTGTATCCTTGTATATACATGTGTTTCTATTCATATGTCTGAGTGTGTATACCATTGGGTGTGTTTATCCCTATGTGTGTTTTTGTTTGTGTAACATATCATGGTAGAAGATACTCGGACGATAATCTCTCAGGATAGTGATGCAATAATCCAATGTATATCTACCACGGTAGAAGCTTTTAAACTCCAAATGAAATATTTTGTGAGCCATTTTGAGAATCTTTTTGATAAGAAGTTGGATGTGCTACATGAGAGGATTTATGACCTAGAGAATAAACCATGTCCAAGTAAAATCTATGTTAACTTGTGATTCACTCTAGCACCACATCACCCCCACATCATGGAGGAGGAGATTGATAACTTTGATGAAAATTTTGAGGATGTCCCAAAAAGGAGGAGGTTGTTCCAACAACCTGTAGTAGGCCAATGAAGACCACAAGATGATTAAATCCTTGGAGGTATTAAGGTGAAGATTCCCTCTTTTCAAAGAAAAGTTATCCAAAATCATACTTGGATTGGGATATTCGGATTGATAAATTTTTTTCATGCCATGCATATTCTATGGATAAAAAGGTAAAGTTTTAAGCCCCTAAACTCATTGATTATGCATTAATATGTTGGGATCAAGTTTAAAAGGACATATCCCTATATTGAGGATGTATTATACATACTTGGGAAGACAAGAAGTTTACCATGAAAAAGTGGTTTTCCCCTTCACACTACTATATAGATATCCAAAACAAAATTCAGTGGATCACCCAATGGAGTAACAATGTAGAATATTGATATAAAGATATGAAAATTTCCCTGATTCTAGAGAATGTTGACTAGGATCTGGAGGCAACCATGGAATGGTTTTTACATGGGATTAATTATAATATTGCTGATCAAGTGTAAATTTACCACCATGTAGTGATATAAGATATGATCTACCAAGACACTAAGGTGAAGAAACAAATTAAATGTAGGAGAAACATGAGGAAACCCACTACCCTATTCACTATATAGAGAAATTTGAGGAATAAGATTGGGTAATCCTCAAATCCCAAATATATAGTTGATCAAAAAAGTGACAAGGTTATTATTCCACCTAATAATCCTATTTTGAGGCTAACCAAACAAGTAATCGGGATATTTGATGTCTCAAATGTAAAGGAAGGGTTCACATTTTCAATGAATTCCCAAACTAGGGCATCATGAACATCAATTTGTATGTATAATGGGGGAATAATGGGGGGATCTTTGAAGTGGAGGATGAGGAATCTCCAAAAATTGATAATGGATAATTTCTAAAAGATAGTTAGATTCTTATTACTATGAGAGTTTTAAGAGAACAAATGACTATTGGAGAGAAGGATCAGTGAGAGAACCTTTTCAATACATTAGGAAAGATCAATGGGAAGGTATGTAGTGTTATTATTTATGAGGGAAGTTTTAGTAATGTGGTGAGCACTGATTTGGTGGAGAAGTTGGGACTCCCAACATTGACGAACAAATATCCATACTGGCTTTAGTGGTTGAATGGTTGTAGAGAGTTGAATGTCACCAATAAAGTGAATGTATTTTTCTACATCAGTATGTAAAAAGATTAGGTTTTGTGTGAATTTTTCCTATGAATGTGTTCTATTTATTTTTGGGTCAATCATGGCAGTATGATCAGCGTGTTACTCATGATGGGTTCTTGAATTGTCACACTTTTCTACTATGAGGGGAACCTATATCCCTCAACCCTATATACCCGAAACAAATTTTTGAAGAGACCATTTTTAGAGAGAAGAAAAAAATGAGTGTTGAATAAAAAAAGAGTGAAATTTAAAAAGGATAGAATGAGGGAAATAGAGAATATTAGGGAATAATATAAACTGAGAGAAAATAATAATCATGAAGGAAAAAAATTGGGAGAAGAGAAAAGTGTGATGTGGGAAATAAATAAGGAGTTTAAAGAATATTTTTTTATAGAAAACCTTCCTACTAATTATGTACAAAGATTTGTTTCTAAACACTAATGACTTACCCCCTTTTCCAAATGTTGTTGAGTCCTTATTACAGTAATAAGATGATGCCTTTACAGAAGAGGTGCCACTGGGTTTTCCACCCATTAGAGGTATTGAGCATCAAACTGACCTCATACCCAGATCATCACTACCGAAATTCCCTACATATCATACCAAACTAGAGTAGAAAAAACAAATTCAAATGAAATTTCAAGATTTTTTGGATGTGGGATACATTATAGAAATAATTTTTCCTTGTGTTGTACCCATTTTTATGGTTCTGAAGACGGATGGAACATGGATAATGTGCATTAACTATTGATTCATCAATAACATAATGTTCAGCTATCATCATCGTATACCTAGTTTAGATTATATACTAGATGAGTTAAATGGATCTACTATTTTCTTGAAAATCAACTTAAGAAGTGGCTACCATCAAATTAATATGAAATAAGTATATGAGTGTAAAACATAATTTATGACAAAACATGAACTTTATGAATGTTTAGTTATTCCCTTTGGTCTCACCAATGCACCTAGAATATTTATGAGGTCAATGAATCATGTCTTTCATGAATATACTAGAAAACTGGTGGTATTTTACTTTTATGATATTTTGGTGTATATTAGGACTTTTCATGAACATGTATATCAATTAAGAAAAGTCCTAGAGGTGTTAAGGAACTATTTTTTTTGGAAACATCAATTAGTGTGATTTTTTCCTAGATAAAATTATTTTTATTAGATTTTTTATAAGTGGAAATGGAGTTTAGGTAGATATTGAGAAGATCAAATCCATTCTGGAGTGTTCAATTACCACCTCTAATAGATAGGTAAGAAGTTTACATGGGCTTGGTAGTTTTTATATAAGATTCATAAAAGAATTAAAAACACTAGTAGTGTATTTAAATGAGTTTATATAGAAGAATGTTCCATTAAAATGGGGTAAAATCAAGAGAAGGCCTTCCATGCTCTTAAGGAGGGACTCACCCATGCCCCTCTACTAATACTTTAAAATTTGATAACACCTTTGAAATTGAATTTTATGCAAGTGTAACTAGAATAGGAGGAGTAATCATGTAAGAAGGTAAACATGTTTCATTTTTTAGTGAGAATTTAAATGGCCCAACTCTATACTATTCAACGTATGATAAAGAGTTGTATGCATTTTTTATAGTTCTAGAAACATGGAAAGATTCTCTTTTCCCTAAAGAATTTTTTATTTATTCTAACCATGAAGCTCTTAAATACCTTATAATTCAACATAAAATAAATAGGAGACATGTTATATGGTTTAAATTCATTGAATAATTTCTATATTCCACCAATCATAAAAAGGTCAAAGAAAATAATATGGATGATTCTCTTTCATGTAGATTTTTTTATCATTATTGGATTAAAAAATCCTTTTTTTTAATGCATTAAGGATTTATATTCCACTAATAGTTATTTTAGTGAACCTTATGGTCATTTTAAATCTATAATTAGTTGGTAAAGATTCTATTTACATGATGGATTCTTATTTCGGATTGATAAGCTTTGCATTCCCAATTAATTTATCCATTTAATTTTACTAAATGATTCACATTCCGGTGGGTTAATGGGATATTTTTGTGTTGAAAAAACTTTAAAAGTTCTAAATGATAATTTTATTAGCATAGGATATCTAGATATTTTGAAATTTTTTTGGGAAAGTGAATTATCTTTCATAAAGACAAATTGAAAATGAAATTGCATGGATTATACATTCCTCTCCCAATCCCCAACACCCTTTGGGAGGAAATATCAATAGAATTTAATGTAGGGTTACCAAGGACTACGAGGGGGAGAAATCCTATTTTTTGTGTATTGGTTTTCTAAATGGAATATTTTATTCCTTGTCACAAAATAGATGATTTCAATAACATTGCAATAATTTTATTTCAAGAAGTAGTCAAACTCTATGGAATTCCAATGAATATTGTGTAAGATCAAGACACAAAATTCCTCTTTTTCTTTTGGAAGTCCTTGTGGAGAAATTTGGGTCTGATGTTACTATTTCCACTAATTTTCATCCACAAACTGATGGGAAAACGGAGGTGGTGAATCAGACACTATCATCTCTTCTACGAACAATTATCAATAAGAATCTCAAAAAAATTGAGGATTGTTTTCTATAAGTGAAATTCATATATTATAGGTCCAAGCATTCCACCACTCAATATTCTCTATTTGAAATTTTTTATGGATTTAATCCCCATTCCCCTGTCGATTTAGTTCCTTTACCTTAAAAAGAAGAAACTAATATGGATGCGAATGAGAGTGAATAATTAATCAATAAACTCCATGAAAAGGTAAGGAAAAATATTAGGTAGATGACCCCGAAATAAGTTGATCATGAAAACAAGGGTCACAAGAAAATGTTGTTCGAGCCTAATGAATTAGTCTCAATTCTTATATAGAAGGAAATATTTCTATGTAAGAGGAAATAAAAACTCATGCAATGAGGAGATGGACCTTTCTGAGTGCTCAAGAATATTAACAAAAATTCTTACAAGATAACTCTACCGGTTGAGAATGGTGTAAGTTCCACTTTCAATGCTTTTAATCTTTCTCCATTTTTTGTGTAGATGACGAAGAGTCGAGGGTGAATCCTTTTCAAGAGGGGTAGGATAATGAGAATAATGTTTGTAAAGACCCAGTTTTTTCCCTGTAAGACTTTGGAATATTTCTACATATATTTCCAAAGCTTGGATCTGAGACGGCGTGTGATTCCGAGGCCCGGTGTTCCCAAAATAAATTTTACAAAAAATATTAAGTTTTTTTATAATATGCATGTGGTGGGGTTGTTTTTTCTCCTAAATGGTAGCTCAGATCAGAAATCTGAGGGCACTGTTGCATCCGGAGCGTACCGTTTACTCTAGGCAGGGTGTAAAAGTTGCAGGCACGAGCATGCTATGAGAGATGTCACCCAGGGGAAAAAATAATCATTTTAAAATAATGACTTAGTTATTATTTTATCACTCGCGTTCTTTTCAGATAACTTTCGAACGAAGTCTCAAAATGGAAATCTGAGACTTCCGTTGAATTTGAAATGGGGCGTTTTCCCTAAGCGTGATATAAAATGAGAGGGCATGACAGTTTCAGATTCCGTGCTAAGAGGATTTTTCTATAAATAGAAAAATATGAGTTTGGAGTTAGGTTTCTCACTTATCTCTCTCTCTTCCTCTCTCTTTATCAACTGCTCTTCGGCAGTATTCACCGTTATTTACCAAATAGAGGTGCGACCTCTGCCAGAACTTTGGCAAATCGAAGCAGGAGCATCGTGAACATGCCACCAACGACGCATTACCGATTCGAGGTAAGGTTTTTGGTTAATTTTTGCACCTTCGTTGATTTCTTGACTTTTCATCAAATTTTTCTTTTAATTATAAAATTTTAGAATTTGGACGATGGCCAAACAAACACAGCCATCATCTTAGCCCCGTTCTAAATCACGTTCTTGAGCATTCTTCATCCAAAATTTCAGATGCGCCAAACCCGTGATGGATCGAGGAGCGAGGGGTGGTGCTGTGAAGATCTGACCCCCAGGATTCCAAAACCAGTTTTGGATCTTTTATCCAACCACCGGAGTGGTTGGGGGGAAAGGATGAAGGTCCGGCTCCAGAAAGGGGTGGCGGCTGGAGGTCGACCCGGAGGCACGACGACCCCATTTTGGAGCATGACGGTGTTGACTGTGGCTGGAGTAGTGGCGTCGGGCGCGGCTGGGCGGAGGCGGCTGTGGTGTGGCGTAGTAGGAACTGGAGGAGCCGGATGTCCCGACAGCGGAGCAGCGGACTCGGGTGTGGCCGGTGAGGTGGGCGGCATCTGGCGGAGGAGCTGAGTGGAGTGGCGGTAGGTGCGGTGTGGAGAACCCAAGCGGTTACGGTGGCGGGAAGCCGGTGTCAGGCAGTACACTCAGACGGTGAAGTCGTGGCCTCATCCGGTCGCGGTCGGGGCAAAAAACCCAAGGTCAGTGCCTCGGGGGGGGGGGGGGGACCGTGGACAAGGACCCGCAATACGCGGGTCCTGCTGGGGCGACGCGGAACAAAGAACGGCCAACTGGCTGGTCTGTTTGAAGGAGCCAGACCCGAGGGGTTCGGCGGTTTTTGGATGAGCTGCAGCCAGCGGGCTGCGGCGAGCTAGACCGGACCCGCAGCTGGGCCGCAGGCTGGCGGTCAGGACTGGGCTAGCAAGGGTGGACCGGCCCAGTTGGCCCCCTTGAGTTCAAGGGGCCCTAAATTTTAAATGGTTCTTTCATTTGATGTGTCGTCTACGGTTGTGGGTTCATCTTTTTTAGACTGACTTTTTGAAATGGGTTTCAGGGTTTTTTAGTTCTAATCCTGAAGGTGGGTGACCCGAAACACTTTAAGTTAATAATAATAAATTATTATTAAAGTTTACAATGGACATATTCGTGAGTCGGATGTCCGTTTGACGCACCATCAGAGGCGCTGTGGCCCTGGAGTTGAGACGGTCCTTCCAAAGTTGTTTCGGAACCCTTGAGGTTTGGTTTCGTTGCTTGGTGGCACGAAATGATTAATGCGAATAATTAATTAATTATTTAATTAATTAATTATTTTTTCGTCGGACCTAACTCCTGCTTGGGATGTCTGGTTGACGCACTGTTAGCGGCAGCATGACCCCAGTCCTCGTGCGAACTTTTTGAGATGCTTTCTGAAGCGTTCGGGTTGGAGACAAGGTGTGGGACCAATAGGGCTGGTTTCACACGTTTTACGGTGAAACACCACTTTTTCACCTGATGTCCATTTGGGGTGTTTGAGCACTCATTTCTGAGTGTTCTTCCGAGGGGATTGGGATGACGCAATTCGCCGGCCTAAGTTAAGGCCTGATCCGTGGGCCCCATGAAGCGGCCTTTAGATGTATGCTGCGTTTTTATGACTTATGCTTCATAAGTTTGTTCTGGGAAAATGAATAGCCTACTCATTGTGGTTATTTTCAAGTAAGTAATGGTATGATCTGTGTGACATGTTTTGAGGTCGAGGTGTGGGCCACACAGGGCCCCGTTTGCATAATGCGGGGAGTTGCAGCTTCTACATCCGAAGTCCATTTTAGGAACCATCAGCGGTGTTCTGACCCTGGAATCGAGACATATTTGACCAGGGTGGTTTCAGTCATTGAAGCCAGAGTTGAAGAGTGGGCCCCATGGGCCGTCTTTTAAGACGTGTGCAGCGTACTGTGACATTTTCATCTGACGTCCGTTCCGGGCGAATAAACATTCATTTTGGTGTGTTTTTCTGAGAGAATCGTGATGGTTCAGTTCTCCCAACCTCTTTTGGGACCAAGGTGTGGGGCCCACAAGACGTCGTATGGGCATAAAGTGGTGTTGAATAACTTTTTCCTTGGGAGTTTGTTTCCAGTGAGTAAATTGTCTATATCATGTGTTTTTTCATGAGGATTGCAATAGTGTAATCATTTTGGGCGTTCAGATCCTCTTTCGAGATCTCATTAAATGTGTAAACATAGAAGGAAGTTGGTCGGAGGCCCCTTTGACGCACTCTGAACCAACGCACGGTAGGGATGTTTATAACACCCAGTGATGGCACAGAAAGTACAGAGTTATCGGACCAGTTCCGGGTTTACCCTCTAGTAGGGCTGGGTAGTGGGTTACCCACCGGCGCTTAGGGTTTACCCTCCAGCGGGGCTGGGCAGTGGGTTACCCGTTGACCTTAGGGTTTACCCTCCAGTGAGGTTGGGCAGTGGGTTACCCATTGAACTTAGGGTTTATCCTCCAGTGGGGATGGGCAGTGGGTTACCCATTCACCTTAGGGTTTACCCTCCAACAGGGCTGGGAAGTGGGTTACCCGACGACCTCTTGGGGATAACACTCCAGTGGGTCTGGGTAGTGGGTTACCCATTGACCTCTTAGGGTTTATGCTTCAGCTGGGATGGGCAGTGGGTTAACTGATGACTCCTTTCAGACTCAGCCCTTTCTATGAGGCTAGTCGATGGAACTTCTCCATGAATACTGGAGTGGGAACCTTGGTTTTACGGTTCAACGATGAGACATCTTTGACATGCGGGACATTTGGGCATCAGTGATGGATAGCCTTAGAACTGTTGGCGACATTCCTCCTGTTGATCTTGATGATAGAGATCCCCTTACACACTCGTTCAGGTTTCTAGTTGAGCATATATATATATACACACACAAACACACACAACATTCTTTGTTTCCACTCTTTGGGTCTGGTTACTCTCCATCTAGGAGGGGCGAAGACGCATGGGGTATGCCACGTGCCTTCTGTGTCTAGCTCCTCTTGGATTGAACGAGTATACTTCCTTTCTTTTGTTGGGTTGAGTTTCACTCTCTTTATTGTACTATTACACTGTTCTTTGTTCTATCTATTGTTCATCGTTTTAGTACCTCCTTTGTTTCTCCCTCGAGCTTTCAGGGAATCCTACTGAGTATCTTTATACTCACCCCTTCTTGGGCTTTTCCCGCACATGGTGTGCCCTTGCAGACGACAGACAGGTCGATCGAGACTACGGAGGAGCGTAGAGGACACATGAGCTTGAGATTCATTCAGTGGTCATAGTATAATATTAAGGTCTGAGACTCCCCAACTATTTAATTTTGTTTACTTGTTTTCGGGTTGTGGAACCCTTCGGTTTGGGCACATGTTTTGCCCTTTTTCTATTCAGTTATCTTGTCAGTACTTTTAAGCACTTTTCTTGTTCTGCTTTTAGAGATCGATGCATACTTTTTGGTTGGGATATTGTAGTATGTACTTTGGATTCCTTTTTACTCTGCACTCTCTCATTGAGTGGGCTACGTGTGTGTGTACAGGTACTTAGGCAAAGGCCTCCCCGAGATTGTTACGCCTTCAGCACTTGTCACCAGCCCCTGGCCTATGTAGGCGGGATTGGGGTAGTCGCGGCCCGAGACCAGTAGGGTAGGGTCATGACAAATTGGTATCAGAGGTGGTTTGTTCCTTGGGGCGTTGTTTAGACGTCCCTAAAAAGTAGTTGGTTGAGTTTTGGGGCAATAGTGTCGATGTGTCTTGAGAGCAGCTCTCGGGCCAGGGAGTCCAATGATGGTGCGGTGGCCGAATTATCCATTCACGAGGACTTTGGCTACCCATTTGTCGACTTGGTGTGTTGAGACACATGTTGCAGGGAACATTTGGTTCGTGCATCATATAGGAATGAGTCTTTGACTGTCCTTTTTGAGTCATCTCCCCATCATTGTTGATATATATATATATGATCATTTGACTGTGGTACTCCTTGATCGGATTCAGGATGTCTCAGTGATGATATCCAGCCAGGATACTAGCTCTGGTTCATGATGAAGATTCTATGAGTGATGAGGCCTTAGTTCAAGATCTATCATAAAATTACCCTTTCTCCAGAAGGACAGGCAGCAGCACCTCCACCTGTGGAGTAGCAGATAGTACCGGCAGTCAAGGCCGATGATGAGCACAGGTTGGGTGTGCTACGTGAGTTCCAGGGTCAGAGACTACTAAGGTTCCATGGTGAGCCATACCCTCAGACAGTGAACGGTTGTCTAGAGTTGGTGGTTCGCCTCTTCAGGCTTGCTCGGACACTGACAGGTTACATGGTGGCTTTGACATCCAATATTTTTCCACCAAGCAGTTTGGCGTTTGAAGAGACAAGGTTACTCAGATGCACGATGAGTTGGTACTCTCGTGGGATGAATTCTAGCAGTTGTTTCGTATAAAGTATTACCCCTTCTATTTACGCTTTATACGGTTTCAGAAGCTATTGGAGCTTCATCAGGGAGTGATGGCAGTGGCTGATTGCACGACTAGGTTCACATACCTTACTCAGTACCCTTTGGATGTGGTCCACGATTGAAACTTTTGAGCACAGAAGTTTGATCGAGGTATCTTTAGAGAAGATTCGTTCCAGTGTAGTGCCCTTGTCCATCCTCACCCATCTTAGGGTGCTAGAGCAGGCACTAGTGGTAGAGAAATTTCTATCAGAGGGACATCAATTGGAAGAGCATCGACGTCAGAGGTCTCTCCTTGATTAGACTCAGGAACATGGTCAGGGACAACGTAGAGCACCGAGATATACCAGGGAGGACTAGTGCTATGATTGTGATGTCCGAGGTCACGTCGCGTGAGACTACCTGACCAAATGTACTGAGTTTTCCAGATAGTTAGTAGATGCACCGCCATGATAGAGGAAGTTTCGTGATCAGAGAACTAACAGGTAAGGACAAGGTAGTCCCTAGGGAGGCAGTGTTTTCAGAAGAGAAGGAAGAAATGTGGGTGTCAGACGGTGTTTCGAGGTCCTTCCACCACCACTAGGCGGACCATGTCAGGATCAGGGAGCTAACGGATGGGGCCGTGGGTGGCTGTGTGCTATGGATGTCTACAATCCTGCATTGCATGGGATTATAAGAGGTACTCTCTATTTCTTTTTCTACTTTTCTTTGTAGAACTTGTTAGACACTACGTGATGTACTCTTTTCGTATAACTCCTTGTTCAATGGGTTACAGAGGGTGACGCAGGGCGTTGATGTAACCTTGTGTTGGTGTTTTCTGACGTTGCTTTGAATGTATGAGAAATAGGGGTTATTCCCCCACTGAGACACGTTTTTGTGATGCGATCAAAACCACGAGGGAGAGTCAGTACCACCCAAATTGGATAGTATTGAGGTGTGGTGGACGATTCCCTCTAACAGTTACATGCATGGCAGGGTTGTGCGGTGGAGTGTTAGAGAAGGTTCTGGATTTTCCAGTGGGAATTTTCTACTTGAACTCCCTTTTCTTGAGGTGCCACTACTAGTTTTGGTCGAGTGCCTGTTTTGGAGATTAATCTCCTTCCAAGAGGGGAAAAGACACATGGGGTATGCCACGTGATTTTGATGTCTAACTTCTGGTGATTGGATGGGTTTGCTCACCTGACCTGTTCGTTGGTATCTTGCGTGCTCAACGTCAATATTGATATTGTTATCAAGTATAGGTCTAGGTGATGGACACCTGATAAACAGAACTACGTGATTCACTATGTCGTGCTGATAGTGGTAGTATTTTCCCTGAGTATGTGGAGATGCTATCTTCTGGGAGAGCGCATTGTAGTTTTCTCAGACCACCATTTTCTCAGGTGCATCCTCACCTAGAGAGACTTCAACCTGAGACGATGGTGATGGTGGAAATTTCTGCAGGGCTACGATTTCGAGGTAGTCTATGATCCAAAAAAATGACAGTGTTGTAGCAGGTTGCCTTAGTAGAAAGTCCCAGACTCGTCAGGTGCGGGAAGTTTCGTGGTAGTTAGCTTCCCTGCAGTCGACTCTATTGACAAGTAGGGTGTAACTTTTCCTCAATCGATGGTGTTGACTCATCCACTTCTTGAGCATGTAAGAGAGTCTCGGTTGTGATGTACTGATTTTGAAAACTTGTGTGACCAGATATCCTTGGGTGTTTCACCAGATGAGTATTTTGAAGGAGGGAATCACAAGACCATGTTTCAAGGAAAAACTGTGATTTTGGTCGTGACGTGGAAAGTAGAGGTTCGTCCAGGTAAGTCCCTCAAGTTTTTTGGGCCGTTCAGGAATCTTTCAAGAGATTGATAGGTTGCCTACCGTCTTGCCCTACCCCCCAATAGTAGGAGTGGGTGCACAACATCTTCCACGTGTCGCAGCTGATGAGGTGTGTACATGTTCCTAGGCATGACATCTAAATTAGAATACCTTATGAGTATGAACCATCCCTTTGGTTTGCATGTTGTGCCAGCATGGTGTTGTGAAAGTTTTCTTGGGAGTGGGAGAGCTAGGTGTGAGCAATGTTTTCCGAGTTTCTTTTCCTAGTTTTTTTTTTCAGGGATGAAAAGATTGATGGAGGGAATGATGTAGATACCTAGTTTTTTCCCTATAAGACTTTAGAATATTTCTACATATATTTCAAGAGCTAGGAGCTAAGACGGCGTGCGATTATGAGGCCCGGTGTTCCTAGAATAAATTTTATAAAAATATTATGTGTTCTAATACTATGCACATGGACGGGTTTTGTTTTCTCCTAAATGGTAGCTTGGATTGGAAATACAAGGGCACGGTTGCATCCGGATCGTGTCGTTTACCCTAGGCGAGGTGTAAAAGTTGCGAGCGTGGGCCTGTTGTGAGAGATGTCACTCAGGGGGAAAATAGTCATTTTAAAATAATGACTTAGTGATTTTTTTTATCATTGGTATTCTTTTCAGATAACATTAAAACTAAGTCTCGGAATGGAAATTTGAGACTTCTGTTGAGTTTAAAATGGGGTGTTTTCCTAGGTGTGATATAAAATGTGAGGGCACGACAGTTTCGGATTCCGCACTAAGTGGATTTTTCTATAAATAGAAAAATAGAAGTTTGGAGTTAGGGTTCTCCCTTCTCTTCCTCTCTCTCTCTCTCAACTGTTCTTTAGCATTCTTTGTCGTTCTTCACCGGATTGAGGAGCGACCACTGTCGTAACCTTGGAGGATCGAACTAGGAGAGTCGTGGACATGCCGCCAACAACGCACGACCGATTCGAGGTATGGTTTTTTGGTTAATTTTCACACCTTCATCGATTTCTTGAATTTTCATCAAATTTGTCTTTTAATTCTAAAATTTTAGAATTTGGATGATGGTAAAACAAACACGGCCATCGTCCGAGCCCCATTCTAAATCTCGTTCTTGAGCGTTCTTCATCCAAAATTTCGGACATGCCAAAATTATGACGGGTCGATGAGCTAGGGACGGCGCTGTGAAGATCTGGCCCCGAGAATTCTGAAACCAGTTTCAGATCATTTTTCTAACCACCAGATTGGTCGGGGGGACCGGCTGAAGGTCCGGCTCTGGCATGGGGCGGCGACCCCGTTTTGGAGCACGACGGCGTTGGGTGTGGCCGGAGCAACAGCATCGGGCACGGCCAGGTGGAGGCGGCTATGGAGTGTCGTAGCAGGGAATGGAGGAGTCGGTTGTCCCGACGGCAGTGCAGCGGACCCGGTACGGACAGTGAGGTGTGGTGGTGTCTGGCGGAGGAGCCGAGAGGAGCGGCGGTGAGTGCTGTGGGGAGAGCCCTGACGGTCGTGGAGGCAGGCATCCAGTGTCGGGCGGTGCACTTGGCCGGTGGAGCGGTGGCCTTGACAGGTCGCGGTTGGGGCAGAAGACCCGAGGTCAGCGCCTCGGAGGGGAAAACCGCCGACAAGGACTTGTGGTACGTGGGTCCTGCTGGTGTGGCACAGAACAACGATCGGCCAGCTGGCCGGTCCGTGTGAAGGAGTCAAACACGAGGGGTCTGACGGTTTTCGGACAGGCCGCCGCCAGCGGGCCGCGGCGAGCTGGACCAGAACCGCGGCTAGGCCGAGGTCTGGCGGTCTGGACAGGGTCGGCCGGGGTGGACCGGCCCAGTTGGGCCCCCTTGAGTTCAAGGGGCCATGAATTTTAAACGTCGCATCCGTTTGATGCGCCGTCTGCGACTGTGGGTTCGTCTCTTCGAGATGAGCTTTTTGAAATGAGTTTCGAGGTTTTTGTGTTCTAATACCAAAGGTGGGTGACCCGAAACACTTTAAGTTAATAATAATAAATTATTATTAAAGTTTACAATAGACGTATTCAAGAGCCGTATGTCTGTTTGACGCGTCGTCAAAGGCGCTGTGGCCCTAGAGTTGAGACGGTCCTTCCAAAGTTACTTTGGAACCCTTGAGGTTTGGTTTCATTTCTCAGTGGCACGAAACACTTAATGCTAATAATTAATTAATTAATTATTCTTGCGTCGGACCCAACTTCTTCTTAGGATGTCCGATTGACACGCCGTCAGTGGCAGCGGGACCCCAGTCCTCGTGCAGACTTTTTGAGACGCTTTCCGAAGCGTTCAGGTTAGAGACTAGGTGTGGGACCCATAGGTTCGGGTTCATATGTTTTACGATAAAACGCCACTATTTAACCCGACATCCGTTTGGGGTGTTTGAGCACTCATTTATGAGGGTTCTTCCGAGGGGATTGCGACGGCGCAATCTGCCCGCCTAAGTTCGGGCCCGAGGCATGGGCCCCATGAGGCAGCTTTCGAATGTATGTTTCATTTTTATGACTTATGCTCCATAATTCCGTTCAGGGAAAATGAATAGCCTATGCCTCGTGGTTATCTGCAATGAAGGCAATGGTATGATCTGCGTGATGTGTTTTGGGGTCGAGGTGTGGGCCCCACAAGGCCCCGTTTGCATAACGCGGGGAGTTGTAGCTTCTGCATCCGGAGTCCATTTTAGGCGTCGTCAGTGGCGTTGTGACCCTGGCATCAAGACAAAGTTGACTAGGGTGGTTTTAGGTGTTGAAGCTGGAGCTAAGTCATGGGCCCAATGGGCCATCTTTTAAGATGTGTGCAGCGTACTCCAATTTTTTCATCTGACGCTTGTTTGGGGAGAATAAATAGTCATTTTGGCGTGTTTTTCTGAGAGAATCGTGATGGCGTATTTCGCCCGAACTCTTTCGGGACTGAGGTGTGGGCCCCATGAGACGCAGTATGGGCATAAAGCGGTGTTGAATAAATTTGTCATCGGGAGTCTGTTTCCAATGAGTAAATAGTCTATCTCACTTGTTTTTTCGTGAGGATTGCAATGGTGTAATCGTTTTGATAATGTAGAGCATCTTTCGACATCTCATTAAATGTGTAAACATGAAAGGATGATGGCCGGAGGCCCTGTTGATGCACTCTGAACCAACGCATGATAGCGATGTTAGTAACACCCAGTGATGGCATAGACAGTGCTGAGTTATCGGACCAGTTTCGGGTTTACCCTCCAGCATGGATGGGCAGTCGGTAACCCACCGGCTCTTAGGGTTTACCCTCCAACTAGGCTGGGCAGTGGGTTACCCATTGACCTTAGGATTTACCCTCTAGGGAGGCTGGGCAGTGGGTTACCCATTGACCTTAGGGTTTACCCTCCAGTTGGGCTGGGTAGTGGGTTACCCATTCACCTTAGGTTTTACCCTCCAATGGGGCTGGGCTGTGGGTTACCTAATTACCACTTGGGGTTTACCCTCCAGCTGGGCTAGGTTGTGGGTTACCAGTTGACCTCTCAGGGTTTACCCTCCAGTTGGTCTGGGTAGTGGGTTACCTGATGAATCCTTTCAGACTCATCACTTTCTATGAGGCTAGTCTGTGACTTTTCTCTTTAAATACTGTAGTGGGACCCTTGTTTGTACGGTTCAGTGATGAGACAACTTTGACATGTGGGACATTTGGGCATCAGTGATGGATACCCTTAGAATTGTTGGCGACTTTCCCCTTGCTAAGCTTGGAGATAAAGATCCCCTTACACACTTGTTCGGGTTTATAGTTGAGCATATATATATATATATATATATACACCCTACTTTTTTTTCCCACTCCTTGGGTTCAGTTACTCTCCTTCTAGGTGGGGTGAAGACGCGCGGGGTATGCCACGTGCTTTCCGTGTCTAGCTTCTCTTGGATTGGACGAGTCTACTTCCTTTCTTTTGTTGGGTTGAGCTACACTCTCTTTATTTTACTCTTACACTTTTCTTTGTTCTATCTACTGATAAACATTTTAGTACCTCTTTTGTTTCTCCCTTGAGCTTTCGGTGCATCCTAATGAGTATATTTATACTCATCCCTACTTGGGATTTGTCCGCACTTGGTGTGACCTTGTAGACGACGGACAGGTCGATTGAGACTACGGAGGAGCGTAGAGGACACAAGAGATTGGGTTGCGTTCATTGGTCATAGTAGGACTTTTAGGTGTGAGACTCACCACATGTTTACTTTTGTTTACCTGTTGTTGGGTTGTGTCACCTTTCGGTTTGTGCGCGTGTTTTTCCCTTTTTCCACTCAGTTATCTTGTCAGTACCTTTCAACACTTTTCTTGTTTTATTTTTAGAGGTTGATACATACTTTTTGGTTGGGATATTGTAGTCTGTACTTTGGTTTCCTTTTTACTCTGCACTCCCGCATTAAGTGGGTTGTGTGTGTGTTTACAAGTGTTTCATAGGTCCTTGAAACGTGATATTCTAGATTTAAGAATAATCGTTTCCAGGTGGTTTCCATTGGATTTATTCATGGAACCAGAAACTTCCAACAGTTATTTATCTAAAGAGGACCTGGTTTCAAAAGGTAAGTGTTCATTTAAGTTTTAAACTTTACGATACTTTAGAACATGCATTGTTCGAGAGGATGGGAGGTCGAACTCATCACTCCCTTTTGGGGGGAATTATTGTCTACTCCAGGACTCTCTTTGAAAGTAAAATATTTTCATTAATCCTTATTAATTCACCAAGTATATCATAATTATCACTTGGAATTTAAAATCACTTATTTAACATGTGTAAAATCTTAGAATTATTAGTATGTATTCGAGGTTTTCCATCAATGGTATCCTCTAATATACTGATTAGAGATTCTTTTAATCATCATTTAGGGTGATACTGGTTTTTAAGCCACTCAGTGGGGTAATTTGGAGTTTATTTCCATCTAGGGAGATGAAGGTTTGTTTTGATCTTGGGATCATGCTCATAAAATGAGCTACATATGTATCCTTGTGAAAGGAATCAGAACCCTCGTAGTTCGGTGCCTCTCGATGGGACACATCATACCTTTTGTGGTCATGTGATAAGGACCTCTAAGTGGAAAGTGCTTAGTTACAATTTAGTGTAGGACGTATGTTAAAACAGACAAAGGAACTTGGGAAGGATATGGGTCTCCAAGTAAGATTATACCCTTTTGTGAATATGGTTCAAAGAGAAAGGTTTGGTTTTAAGTGTTGGGTTTCAGCCTCAAAGAGTCTTCCTACGTACCCCATATGGATGGGAATCAAATCCCACGTAGTTTGGTGAATCTAATAGGAGAGTATAGTTCTTTGAGAGAGATGATTTTAGTCTTACTTCCTGAAAAAGGATGCCATGATGATTTGAGGATTGAATTTGGGACTTGTTTCCTAAGGAGGATGCCCAAATTGGGGGAATTAGGGTTGGATTCCTGAGCAGGATATCCAATGAGCTCAGGCCCTGAAAGGGCTTCCTACGTATCTTATTTTGAATAGGAATCAGAGTTCTCATAGTTCTTTCTAATTAGTGTTTTTCACATGTTGAAACCATCATATATCTCTAAGCCCATGTGAGTCATTCTCGGTGTGAGAAACAAGAGGATGTGAAAGATTCAACACTGACATTCACAGTTCCAAATTTTTCCTCCATATTGATGGAAGAGGGTGCATCAACCGTGGAAGAGGGAGGGGAAAAGATCCTTCCCTATATTCTATTTTCATTGGACAAGGGTCCAATGTAAGGAAGAAGGGGTGAAGTTGAGGGGATTATACCAGGATGGCTGCCCTAAAATTGGTTCTGGTAGGGGAGGGAGACTTCTCCTACACTTGCGCGGAATGTCAAGTGTAAATTGTAACTTCCCTACCGGAGACCTAAGGTCCCGGGTCACCTCTTTGAAAAGGTAGAGGCCAGAATCCCACCATTTTCCAAACTGAGAACTTCCCAACATTGTTTCTGGGAGAAAATTCCATGTGACTGCGTATATACAAGTGCACAAGGATCCCATGAATCTTAACCCCATGGTGAAAAAAATGTGGGAAACCTCTGACTATGGAAATACAAACCCAAATTGGAGACACACTGATGTGCCTTACCCAAAGGTCTGAGAAGTCAGGAGGTTTTGGGGGATGTTTGAACTTATCACCTTTTGAATAAGAGAACCAAAGAAAGAGATACCTCACCACGAAAGGATTCAAAGTGTATTTGAGTTTGTTACATAGGTACCTCACACAGGTATGCCGTGTAGGTACCCCGCACTGCTCAATCGCACAGGTATGGTGCGCAAATGTACCGCACAGTTGTATTGCGTAGGTATAGTGCGCAGGTACACCGCGTAGGTATGAATGGTGACTGAAGAATTTGAAGAACTTCAAAAACATGCCTATTACCTTTAATTATCCCTTCTATCAGAGTTTAGAGAATTACCTGAGATGATTTGAGAGATCTAGGTGAAAGAGCTATGCAATGGGAGCTTCAGAGAGTCTTTCAAAAAAAATTCAGTCCAGAAATGGGGAGCCCAAGGGTCCTATTTATAGGCACGGATGGGCCTGGTGGAAAAAATATTGGGTCGTGTAGATATTCTGCGTAGCTCCACCGTGCAGGTGCTCCACGTAGAGGCATCCCAAATCCTCTCGCAAATAGTTCGGACACATATAAGTATCGCGCAGTTCGGCCGTGTAGCCCTGTCGCGTAGCTCAGCCGCGAAGCTCTTTCGCGAAGCTGGTCCGAGTAGCTCTTTCACAAAGCTTCTGGATATTGGTTGATGTTTCCTTTAAACTTTTTTAATTTCTTTAAGGGGTGTAAACAAAATCCCCCCCTCAAGATTGGATCCGAAAATATAAAAAAGTGGGTCAAGTCCTGAAGAAATTTCACGTGGTTATATCATGCAGAGATGTCGTGCAGCTATGGCATGTAGCGATGTCGCGTAGGTCTTCTGTTTCCTATAAATAAGTTTCAGACTTTCTTATTTTTTTCTTCACCTACACTTTCCTAAGTTTGGATCTCTCGTTGTGTAGCTCGTTCATTTAGCTGCATCGCGTTGTGCTCTCGCGTAATTATCCTGAAATTTCTTCAAGGTAAGATTATTTAAGTGATAGAGCTATGCTAAAAGGAATTCACCGATGGAACCAAGATGAGATCTTTGACGAAGGACTTACGCGACTGAATTTGTTGAAGGACCTCATCGAAGGACCTACGCGACAAGTGTCATTTTCCAATTTTCTTACTTTCTTCTTTAGAAATCGGTTCTTTAATTTTGGACATTCTTTTGTACGAAAGAATGACTCATTTGATTACCAATACCAAGGAAGATAAGGCTCACCAAAGTGAAATGATGAGGATTTCAGGCCAGATTATTATGACACTGTTGAAAGTACTCTTCCTGGGCTATGGAAGGGTCTAATTCTGTACTAGCGTGACTATCCACAAAGTCCTTACTTATCACTGTACGGGCATGGACTTTTTCAAGACGCACATTTTCCATCTATTTAAAAATACTTTCCAAATAATTGGTTTCTTTAGTATTCCAATTGTATCTTCATGAATATTAGTGCAAGGGGGGATCTAATACAAGAAGGAACAGTCCCTATTAGTTGTGTCCTTCGTCATAGTGGTTGTGCTCCAGATATGAAAGATCATGTTGTATAACCAAGACCACAATGTTATGATTCCACTTTCTGAGATTCTCAAATAGATCAATAAAATGGTTGGAAAGGAGATTGTGACCTTCATTCTAGAGGGGGTGTGAAACCCGAGTGGATGTGGGAATTCTGGGTACGTCGGACTTGTGCATAATTCCGAAAAGAATTATCAGGCATTTAAATTTATGAAGCTGTCTGGATGGGGCAAACTTATGTTTACAAAAATAAACTCATTCCTAAATTACTGAGCTGATGGATCCCATAAACAAACTCATTTAATCTAACTCGTGACAAAGTTGATATTAGTCTCTGGGATGTTTACCAAATAGTTGTAATTCCTATTCTTGGGGAAATGTATGATGAATTCATTCCTCCTACTTCAACATGGGGTGATGTTACCAGAACACCACCACTGGCCCATGAATTATTTAAGATAGTGAAGAATTTACCCAAATATAAGAAAGATATTCATTCCATAGTGTGAATGGAATCTTTATTAGAACCAACTATAGAGAAAGGTCCAACCTATGGACGTCCTACTATTTGTCCTTCCACCGATAACTGAGGAAGTTCAGGAACATATTCGCCTACACTGGAAAAAGGCGATTACAAGTGCTGGGGTTATAAAGTAAAACCTGATATAGATGCAAAAGTACACTTAGCTACCTTCCTTACTATGTGGCTAAGTGTTTATTTTCTTCTAGTTCGTGAATATAGTGGTGGTGTAAGATCAGGGACTTTTGTAATTGCCGCTAAATTGGTAGAGGGGAAGTATATTGGGCTAGAAACCCCTTTTTTGGAAAGCTTTTACCATCTACTGCTGCATTTATACAATGGGAAGGCTTCATTTAGAATTGCGGGGCCATTTCAAGTGTTTTGGGGATGGATTGCAGAACATTTTTCTTCATACTCAGTATTGAACTCAGTCAGAGTTTCTAATAGTTGACTCACCCTATTTTTACAGAAAGTTTCTGGTATTAAGTATTTAAGCTTGAGACTTGAAGAGTTACTAAAGGTATTGAATGTATTAGGACAATTCAACTTCTTTCCTTTTAGTAATACACCAACTGAAACATTTATTGATGATGGTAAAGGAGGTTATTAGCTGAGATCTTATATGATGGCATTTAGGGATGGTGTACTATCAACCAGGATTGACGGTGAAATTATCTATGAGGCTTATGTTCCCTACAGGTTTGCTCTTCAATTCAAGTGTCTTCAACAGTCAAGCACCTTTCCACCCACACATGTTAGACATGATAAGCACCCATTGGTAACATGACAATTATGGATTCTCACAGCTTTAGAGGTATCCAAACTGTCAATTACATTACCTCCACCAGATGCGTCAATCGGATTGGAAGCTGGGTATGCCAAATCTTGGGTTTCTTTATATCCTCCAGGTGCTCTGACAAAAGGAGTATATTGAGTGGTGGCTACAACGACTGTTGCATGTGAAAATTATGGCAAGAAGTCCAAGGCCAAAGATGATACAAAAATTTCATAGGTTTTAGAGCCCTAAAAGCGTCTTCGTAGGAAGTACACCAGGAAGACCAGTACTAAAGAAGCAATATGTCTAACACCAAGGCGATCCAGTCACCTCCATCAAAAAGAGATTCATATTCCACCTATTGAATTTTCTATGGAAGAAATGTTTAAATAAGATCTTCAATAGGAAGGTGTCGAACCAATTCCATAGTCAACTAGTCCAAAATCGAATTATGTGTGACCTTCATCCATTCATTACTGGGAGAATATAACCCATGGTCTCAGGGATGCCTGGCCATTTCTTCAAAATGGAATTCGAATACCAGATATTGGTGATATCAAAGCACCTTATGATTTCAATATGGAAAATAACTTGGATGAAGTAAAAAAGTATATTGCAGAGTTATAGACTTTTATATATACAACTGATGAAAAAATCCCAGCTTCTAAATGATTATCTCATATGCTAGACTTAGGAGTCTGTGAAGGGGTAATTATTGACTTTGAGGAGGAGTGGGATATTTATGTTAATACTGAGAATGTATTTCCTTTTTTCATCTCAACTATGATTTATCATTTGACATCATTAATCATGATGAAAATGTATCTCTGCAGCTTGAATATAGAGAAGGAAGATCTGGAACGATTCTTGAATTGCCTCAGTATAGTCCTGCAGGTTCTCCCAATGGTGCAACGAATAATCCTCCTAAGTCACCAGAACATTCTTCAGGAGAAATAATCATGACTAGGGTAATGGGGACAGATAATCCTCAACCATTACCTCAAGTTTCCCCTGTTAAGAGAAGTGTTTCAATCTCTCTGCAAGCTTTTTAACAAAAACGCAAAAGAGAAATGAGATTTCTTCGAATCGTTTGCCGAAAGAGTAAGTATTTATAAAATCTTCATAGTATACAATTTTCTCAAGATGTAATAGTAACCATTTTTTATCCTCTTATAGGATCTATGTCTCTCTCCTCAATCAAGGGATTAAGATTTGATGCTCCAAAACCAGAAAAAGAAATCCCAGGGGAAACCTAGGTTCATGTTGACGTATCTGTACCATCAAAATATTTAGCTATACTTGCTCTAGTCTCTGTTGAGAGAGAGGTAGGCCATGGTAAGATTAAATAAATTCCCCAGTTATTTTTTTGTCAAAGGATCTTGAAAATAATCAATACTGATATTCCTATTTCTTCTGAAGAAAGGACTGAATATCTATGGAAATCTGAAACCAATGCTAAAATTAACCCATCTGATGCTAGAATACCAATTAAAGATTCATCAAAACAAAATGTCAGTGGAGCCAAATTGGGAATTAACCAAAAAAAATTGGATACCTTAAATGGTGAGGATGCTGTAACATTTCAGGCCATATATACTGAAATGATGGACACCCTTAATCCGAATATTGATATTCCAGGTTCCATCAAGGAGTTTGGAGATTTCCATGAGGAATTTCAAGGAAGTAAGTTCTTATTCCTGCATTTTCAATACATAATTTTTTCTTTAACTTGATTATTTATATCAAAATTTACCTTATGAAGCTTTATCTATTTAAAATGTCGCAAAGGCTTTCCAAGAATAGGGTGTTCCACTTTATCCTTTTACTGGGGCTGAAGAAACACTTATATAGGATCCTTCATCAGGAGAAGTTCTAAAGCCTTCAGATGTCATATCTGAACAAATTCAACCCCCTCCTCAAGAAACACCTGCTCAAAACACTGGAGCTGAAAATAAAGTGGATGAATCCAATCAAGTAGCTGAATTAATGTTGGGTATATATAGTCAGTCGTCTGAGTCATATTTGTTTCTTCCATTTGAAACTAATAATGACCTTGATTTATTATTTAGGGTTATTAGCTCCTAGATCAGAGGGTGAAGCTTCTACCGTCCCAAGAGAAGCAGAACGAAACAATTATTTAAGCAACCTGTTTCCAGAGTACATTTTACCTCATGGTAGTGAATTAGATTCATATTTAGAGATACAATATGCTCTTGGAATGGCACGTAAGAAGACATGGAGGCATATCTGGAACATAATTTCTGAAAATCCTTTAGATGAATTATCGTCCAATTTTCCAAAACTCCCAACATTATTCTGTGTGTTAGGATTTTGTGGATTCAATTACCGGCCAGTCTATGATGCCATGAAAGAGACTATCCACTGACGGGAGCAGGAGCATAAAATACGACAAGATTTTTAAGAGGCAAAACGACTCGTTAATATTAATGGATTTCAAGCTACAGTGGTTGAGGCAGAGGAAAATCATAACAAGAAATCACTCAAGATTATCCAACAAATAAAAAAGGCCACGAAGGAGTAATTATCTCTTCAACATCAACTGGATGATGTTCATAACAGGATTTAGCAACTAAATCATACATTAGGAGAAACCCAATTGAAGGGGATAACTTCCATTTCAATAGATAAGGAAGAACTTCATCATGCATAGGAGGCTAGAGTTGCTCAATTATCTCAAATTCAACAGGAAACAGATAGAGCTTATGAATTTGTTCAACAAATGAAAATTCATGTTTGAAGTTTATTTTAAAACATGATAGAGAGGCTCTGATTTTTGGATGACCCTCCATTTTCACATAAATGAAAGAAATTTTGTTTTCAATCATATACATTCCTTCATTCCTATTCTTCTTTCATGATTACAATATGAAAGTTAAATGATGATAAGGATTCCTTTATGTTAAATAATCATCATTATAATAACAAGAATGAGGTGCTTAAAATTTTCTTATTAAGCTGAGTGATTAAAGGAGAATAATTTTATTATTTCTAGGGTTACATGGATAACCCCACAAATTTTGTATCTTTTGACTTTTCATTGCTTTATATTACTTAAATCATACAAAAAATGTATATTTAGTGAGCTGGGACTCGACTTTTGTTCAGAGCGCCCTTTGCGGGTTCCTAGTCTGATGAGTATAAAGTCTTTTGTTACTAGTAGTTTAAAGTCATGGATATTAGACTATAAAGTGCTAATATTTAGGGTCGAATAGCTTTGAACATAAATTTTGAATTAGATCCCAAACAAAATAACATGGTTAACAATTGCTTTAACATTATTTAAATATTTCCAAGGGAATTTATTTTGGGCCATGATTTTTTTTATGGATACCAAATCTTAAAGCTTGCATCACCATAATGTGTGACCTTTTTAGGAACAAAGTTACCATTACTTGACAAACCCTTTATGGTGGGGATACATTATGCGGGGCCAACTTGGGAATATACTGCATAGTCAAATAGTGGCATCTTTTAACTAACATGACTGTTATGTAGGCAACTTATGCAAGGCCGCCTAAGGGAGCGTGCTGCATATTCAGGAAAAAGAGCTATCAGAATTTTGACGTTCTATTGTTAAAAGTCAAAGAAAGTTTTTGGAGATTATGATTTTCCAAATCATAGATTTTGGTTTATGGATAAAGGTACCTGAATATAAAAAGGGTATCTCTAATAAAGATATCCAAAGAATTATAGGAATAAGACTTTTACAATGGTCTGACCCAAATATAAAAGATATGGTGTATGTAGTTTTAGGTCATAAAACTAGGACCAGAAATGGAAACAATATATAACATGTAGTCAAGTGATTTCAAGATTATTTAATAGTGTACTGAGCACATGATGAGGGAAATGTGTAAACCATGGTCTTGAAGACTTTCAGATTGTGAGAAAGATAATGGGACAAGTATACTTGAATGACTGTTTTAAAATACATATTGTTGTATATTGTCATCAAATATTAAAGGGGAAAAGATACTATAACCAAGAACAAAGTTACTGTTATTTGACAAACCTGTTATGGGGGATACATTATGCAGGTACAACTAGGGCATATGATGTATAGTCAAATAGTGGCATCTTTTGACTGACAGGCCTATTATGTAGGCAACTTAAGCAAGGATGCCTAAGGGCACATACTGCATAGTCAGGAAAAAGAGATCTCAGATATTGAAAACCTTACTACCAGAAATCGTAAGAAATATTATGAAAATCGGAAAGAAAAAATCAAGATTAAGAGTGTGAAATATGGAAGGGGTTATGCCCAATATATATAAGAAATATTTGAATCAATATTCACCATAAATTTGATGTCCTTTACATAGATCTAACTCATATGTAAAATGGTGGTTTTCTTTGTTTCCTTTGAATGAATATGGTAATGTGCAGTTTTAAGTCATGTAGTGAGGACATTATACTATGCAGTTTTGAGTCATGTAGTGAGGACATTATACTATTCAGTTTTTAGTCATGCAGTGAGGACATTGATAAACCAATAAGAAATTTAAAACAACTTATTTATATAAAGAATCCATTCACCCAATTCTTAAGCCCACGTGAGCTATGCTCGGTGTGAGAAATAAGGAGCAGTAAGGGTTCCTTTTATAATATAAAGGCGATCAAAGTGAGAAATAAGGCTGTTAAATTTCTACACAGTTTAACATCATGCAGTAAGGACAAGAATGAACCAATATGAAAGAAAAGACACATTGTAACTGGATTAAGGGATAAAAGATAAATTTCATTATGTGGTTTGCTGGATAAAGAATCAATTCATGCATAGTTCTTAAAACATTTCCTGTGTAGATTTGATTCTTATACCAGAAATAAAGGGGGATTTGTTATTGTTTTTGTTGTCATAGCTGGGCGCAAAATTGGAGATTTAGGCATCTCTATGTATCTCATTGGAAAGAAAAAAATGAGAATCAAGCCATACATATTTCTTGAAACAATCATTCCTCATGTTAATCAGATTTTCCATGAAAAATGGGGGATTTTAACCCATTCTAAGAGAATGGTAAATCTTAAGATATAAAATGGTATATAGACCAAATCATAAATATTAATGAAAAACTTTGTATAGATCTGATTAATATACAGGAGGATAAAAGAAAATAAGAAAATTTTTTGATTGTGGTTGGGCCCCGAATTGGAGATTCAGGCGTCTCTACGTTTCTCATTAGAAAAAATGAGAATCAATTCATACTTAGTTCTTGAAACTTGGTCTCTATGCAGACCTGACTTCAACATAGGAAAGAGAGGGACTCATATACTAATAAGGAGTAGTGATGATGTCAATAATATTTACTTATGGAAAATTCTAACGTATTATAAATAAAACGTTAGTTGTATAAATGATGTCATGTTGTTTAACGTCATGCAACAAGGACGAAAATGCTATGCAATTTAACGTCATGCAGCATGGACGCTTATGGTTGTTATGCAGTTTAATGTCTTTCAACTAGGACATGGGGGGTGTGTAGTTTTAAGTCTTGCATCAAGGACATGGTACCATGCATTTTAAAGTCTTGTAGTGAGGACTAATTATGCAAAACTATACAAAGTATTTCTTTAAAAATATTTCATTTTTTGGGGTTGTGATGAGCTCTCCATCCATTGAGATTAAATTATATGCTCCATTTGAATAAACCTTATGTATGGAATATGTTCCTTCCCACTTTGGCTCAAGTTTTGGAGGTTTCTTTCCTGGTATCATTGGATTTATAAGGACCAATACCAATTCTCCTTGAAGGAATGAATGAAGACAGACTTTCTTATTAAAATCTCATGCAATTCTGTTCTGATAGACTTCTAGATGATGCAAAGTGTGCAATATTTTCTCATCTAATCATTCCAACTCATTGAATCATTTATGGGACCTTTCATCTGTAGATAATTGGTCACAGATTGCAACTCTTAGTGATGGAAATTGCATTTCAATCGGTAAAACCGCTTCAGTTCCATATACCAATGAATAAGGTGTTGCTTGCGTGGTTGTACAGATAGTTGTCTGATAAGCCCATAAAGCATTCAAAATTTCATCATGCCATGATTTATTATCTTTATCCACCATCTTTTAGAGTATATTTGATAGGGTTTTATTGAAAGCCTCTATTTTTCCATTGACCGCCGCATGATACTGAGATGAATGGTTGGATTTGAAATTATATTTCTGATATAACTTTTTTACTTCAGCAGAACAAAAATCAATACCATTTTCCGTCAAAATAGTATGAGGGACGCCAAATCTGGAGGATAAAGCCCTACTACAGCCATTCCCCATGTGTAAAATGGCCAAGATTATTTAACTGTATATAGTAGCTATGGGGGTTGATGAATGAAGTTGGCATGCACTTGATAGGGATGATATTTTTTTGTGAAGTCTGTACAATCCTGTATCATTGAAGGCCAAAAATATCCACGCCTTTGAATCTGATCGGAGAGTCTGTGCCCAGATTGGTGGGCACCACAAGCTCCTGAATGAACTTCTTTCATTACACTCGCAGATTCTTCTCCATCAATACATCTGAATAGAGTCCCTTCAAATCCCTTCTTATAAAGGATATTTCGGTGATTTGGACCATCATAAAGAGTAAAATTAATCACTCGTTTCCAGATCTTCTCCTTCTCAGTCCTATTTGGTGGAAGTATTCCATTTTGAAGATATTTCATGATGCATGTTCTCAATCCTGTGGTATGACTATATGGTTCAGAAATAGGGAAAATTTCCTTGATTTCCTCCCTCATGGTTTGAACAAAAGTTGAAACCATGTAGCGATGGGCTATGTTGATAACTATCTCATCCTAATTTGGATCTGCCAATGCTGTAGCTGCATTAGCTAGTGCATCTTTTTGGGCATTTCGTGATCATGGTACATAGGACAATGTTGGATCTAAACGAAATTCATCCATTAATTCTCTGATGTAATCACACAAAGGTATTAACTCTTCTTTTCTGATAGAGTATTCCCCATTGATTTGTTTGATTACCAATTCTAAATTACATTTTAACTTTAAATAATCCATTCGCACCTGAAGGGAAAATTCCAAACCTGCGATGAGAGATTGATATTCTGCCTCATTATTGGTACCACATTCCGATAATAGAAAAGAATAAGGCAATACTGCCTTTTCTGGGTAAATAAAGACTATTTCACTCCAACCTTGTTGAGTTTAGGATTTTCCGGTCTCTTCCTTGTTGTAATTCTAGAAGCACCATCAAAATACATTTTCCATGTCTAGGAATTACCTTGAATAGAGAAGACCTCTTAATTAGGAAGTTCAGTATTAAATGATGTATCTTTCGCAGATGGATTCTTAGCAAGGAAATCAGCCAGGGCTTGACCCTTTATTTCCTTTGAGGCAAAAACTGGATATCAAACTGCTGCAAAATAACCACCCACCATGCTAGATGTCTTGTAAGCATAGGATGATTGAGGATAAATTTGAGTGGGTTATTACGAGATACCAATTGGACCTCATGATGTTGTAGATAATGCCTCAATTTCTGAACTACAAAGATTAACGCCAGGCAGCACCTTTCAATATTTGAATACCGAGTTTACGCATCAAGAATAGTGCGACTGAGATAGTAAAGGCTGTTTTCACTCCCAACATAATTATTTTGGACGAGGATGGAACTTATTGATTGCTCTAAATCTGTCACATAGAGAATAAATGGTCTTCCTTCAACAGGCGTCATTAATGCCGGTGGACTCAAGAGATATTTCTTAAGTGTATCAAATGCCTCTTGGAAATCTTCAATCCATTGGTAGGTAACTCCCTTCTTTATTAATCTGGTGAAGGGTAAACATTTTCCTGCCAAATTGGAGATAAAGCGCCAAATATAGGCCAAGTTTCCTTGAATTCCTCTTAATTATTTCAAATTTCTAGGAGGTGAAATACCAAGGATTGATTTTTTTTCTCAGGATCAACTTCAACAGCATGATGGCATACAAAAAAGCTAATAAATTTTCCTGAGGTTACCCCGAAATCACATTTCAAGGGGTTCATCTTCAAATTGTGATGTCAAATTTTGTTGAATATGATTTCTAGATCATCCAGGTGATTAAAAAATTGTTTGGATTTAACCACCAAATCATACAAATAACATTCAACAAATTTCCCTAAAAAGGGTTTGAAGATATGGTGCATGGCACGTTGATACGTTTCACCTACATTCTTCAGGACAAAGGGAATTACCCAATAGCAAAACACACCTTGAGGGGCTCTAAAGGCTATAGATTATTCATCTTCTGGAGCCATTTGGATTTGATTATACCCATAATATCCATCCATGAAGGAAAGTTTTTCATAGCTATCCGTTGCATTAATTAAGAGTTCTGTGATCGGAACTAGAAAATCATACTTGGGAAAATGCTGATTAAGATATATGAAGTCAATGAAAACTCTAATGTGTCCATTCTTCTTTTTCACAGGGACAATATTAGCCAGACATTTGGTATATTGAACTTCTCTGACAAAGTTAGCCTCGATAAGCTTATCAAATTCAAATTCAATTTTGGAGGCATAAGTTGGGTGTGTTCTTCTTGCAAATTTCTTGAATCCTCGATGTTCTTCTGGAAAACCCAAATGATGAGTGGAAACATTGGGATCAAGATCAGTCATTTCTGTATAATTCCAGGCAAATACATCTCAATTTTTCTTTAGAAATGAAGCATACATTTCTTTCTCTTCAAGAGTCATGGTTGCACTAGTTAAAGTGGGGCATGGATCTTCTTTTTTACCCAGATTTATTTCTATGAGTTCATCTACAGTGGTAGAGATACCCTCTTCAAATGTTGGAGGAGCATCCCTGAGATCTTCCTCTTCTTCTTCAATATGTGTTACTTCTTCTGTTTCTACTTGTATAGTAGATGATGAAGCAGAATTTCCATGGTCAGGGGAGAAGTTAAAATTTGAACATATTGGAGAAGAAGTTTCCATTTCTGACCCTATTGATGATGAAGGTTCTTCCTGGGGTGATAGAGAGGAGATGATGGATTGAGAATCGACATCATTGTTTTCTTCTGGTATTGATATAACTTCTTCTAACCTGGTTGATGAAGTATAGAATTTCTGGATTTCAGAGGATGAAATGAAGACATCTCCATTTAAGCTTTCATAACGGCTTGGTGAATTAATATTTTCTCCCATGATGTCTATCTTGGTTTCTATAATTGACATTATGGAAGTTTACATAAGAGTGTTTGGATTTATGTCTATCTTGTCAATTTGATTGATAGGTAACCCATAATCTGTACTCACATGTACAAATGGGTTTACTGTAATCTTTTCCAAACCATTTGGAGCATTAATTTTGGTGACCTTCTTTGTTGTGGATTTTTTATTTCCCTCCATGTGATAAAATTATTCCTCAATGTATTGAGATTATCATGTTTTGAATGGGTCTTTATCACCATGTAATGTCCCAATTTGACCATTGAAACAATATTTGAGACACTGATGGTACAAAAAAGGTACGGCCGCATGTTGATGTAGACAAGGTCTTCCAAGAAAAATGTTAAAGGCTGTGTCCTGACGAACAACCATGAAATCTAAATTAGACACAAGATCTCCAAACTGAATTCTGAGTGTAATCCCTCCTAGAGGTTCTTTTTCATTTTTATCATATCCTTGCAACATCAAAGTAGAAGGAGATAAATTAGATTCGGTGAGACCCAATCGACAAAGTGTATGAATAGGTATGAGGTTGACTCCTGAACCATTGTCAATAAAAGCTCATCAGATGTCTATATCATTGACTTTTCTAGATAGATACAAAGGTCTGATATGTCCATGTACAACATCATCTTTATATTCATCTGTAAAAGATATCACTGCATGGTATTCTGCAGGATCATTCTCTATATGGTAGACCTTATCCGCAACAATTTTAGTTTCTAATTCTTGAGGACTTGACAAAGCCTCAATAAGCGCCTCCTGAAGATCTTTTGATAGATTCAAGGCATCCATGATTGATAACTTGGCTGGTACTTGGTCCAAATGTTTCAAGACATCATAATTTTGGTCCAAAGGTCTATGTTTCCCATCATGAAAATGTGGTTTTGAAGGTTCCATGGAAGTTGGTACTTTGGTAGTAGATGCATCCCTTATCGGGGTACGATTTGGAAATACTCCTAGCTTCGGTAGATTAGACCAACTAGGTCTATCTATTTGCTGAGAGGAAGAAGGGGTGACCTAGAACCGGTCTTCCAAAATAACTGTGTCAGGACCGAATCTGCCATGTGTGGAAGAACTTTCTTTTTCTCGTTGAGCCTATTGAGGGGCCTTTCCATGAGTTTATTCTGCATATACAGTTCTAGAAGGGGTAGGATTGAAATAGTGGCTTCTGGATTATCCACGTATTCCCCTATATCCTAGACCTCTATCTATTCCTCTAATTCCTTTGTTAGATACAGGGAACTTAGCCTCATCATAATTGAAACTGTCATTGACATAAGGATCTGTTAAATGAATCATGTTAACAGAACCAAAGATCAATTCATCATCTGATGAAGATTCTGCCTGATTAACCAGTTTAGGTTGTGCCATTTGGTGGGTCGGTGCCCATGATTTTGAAGAAAATGGCATAAAATATTCCAAACTCAAAGATAACATAGGTTTTGACACAAGCTCGTCTTCTTATGACTTCTCTTCTTTCTTCAAATTACACTGATTCTTTGAGGATTTTCCTTCTGATGAAGGGGGTTTTGCTTTGGCACACATAGAAAAAGATACAATTGGTTGATTCAATTGTGTTCATAAAATGGCATGGGTTTGGTTGATCATTTTCATGACCATACAATCATCATATTTTTGTACATTTTTACTTTTTTACTTTGTGCCATTCACCTTCTTCCTCTGGATTAGTAGCAGTAACACATGCTACCTGGGCTGAAGAAACTTTTAGTTTTACCTGTCGAGAGTCCACCATCTTTTGTAGGAGGTCTTTCAAGATAAAACATTCCTGAATGGGATGCCCCAACATCTAATGAAATGGGAAATAGTTGGGGAGGTCTTCATCTCCTTCCATGTTCAGCCTTTTGGGCCTTGGAAACTGAACCATATTGTTTTACAAAGCCGAGGTGAAGTAACCGGGAACTTATTCATTCCAAAAAGAATAAACTTTGTTCTTTAAATCTTTAAACTATTTCCTCCTTTTATATTTTTGATCATCTTGACTAGGCGTCCATTGTTGTTGATGCTCAAGAGGTGGAGCCCTTCGATACGATGAAGGTTTTGATGTGGAAGTCGGTACATGTGCTTGTTTAAGTGTAACTATAGCAGTCTATGATTTCCCTATTCTCCTTCCTAGAACTGATGGAATTACATGAGTTTTAGCCTTAGTCTTTGTAAGTGAGTCTTCTATCTATTGAGCGATTGAAGTAAGGTCTTGAAACCCTCTTGTATATTTCACAGGGATCAACGATGTACGTAATTCATCACTCATATTTGCCACAAAAATTGACAACATTGCTTCTTGAGGGAGTGCTAAACTTAAGGAATATGTTAATCCCTTCCAGCGAGCAATGAAATCTGAAACTCTATCATTCTCCCTTTTTTTATAATTGGTAAGATCAAAAACTTTCGTCTTTGGTAATGTTGAGCTAAATTGAAGAAGGAACCTTTGACAGAGATCTTCCCACCCATTAATTGACCAAGATTACAAAATTTTATACCAAACAAAAGAAGGTCCTTGTAATGACTGCACAAAACACCTGAGCTTAACTGCTTCTTATTGTTGAGGAGTTCCCATCATAGGATCACAATGATAAACCAAATGTGTTAAGTGTTGTTCTGGATCTCTTGAACCATTAAAAATTGGGAATGTGGTATTCTAAAAATTTTATGTGGGAGGAATTTCATCCACCCAATCAGGGTAAGATCTCTTTTCTGGTTGAACTTGTTCACGTTTTCCTTCCATAGCTTCCAACTGAGCTGTTAATGTCTCAATGGTAGTCATTAATTTTTTAGAAACATCTGGTTCATCTTGGACCTGAGGGGGTTCAATAACTGGAGTTTGGATGGGTGTGATGACCAGTACTACCACTGATGGTAGTATTGGTGATTGCTGTCACATATGACCCATAGGATTGGAACTGTGAGGGTGTACTTGTAAAGGGGGATATTCTTGATCCATCCTATTAGCTGTGACAAATTCCCTTTATTTATTAACTCCAACAATCTTAGGAGGAAGACCACCTTGAAGTAGTTCTGTATTTAACCTCCTTAACTCCTTCATTTCTACTTATTGTTGTGTGAACCATTCCTCTAATGAGAGTGTTTGGAATTATCTATAGGTAGGGTGGGATGTAACCTTACTTTTACCTTTTTCCTTGGCATGTGCCTTTCTGGAGTATGGAAGGGCATTACCCGAAGGAATGTCTTACCTCTGGGAAACCCTCTGGCTTCTGGTACGCACACCTCTTTCATTAATTTCTATGTGTACAGCCTCTTGAATGGGAACTTCCTCATCTAATCCCTCTAAGTGAGCCTTATGTTCTGGGGGATTAGTGACAATGGCATTGATGACATTTATCGATGCATAACGCATTGATGGCATTCTGTCAATTCTTCTGCTAGATTGTCGCCCTTTGTGTCTTCTATGAGAATTCGTTCTCCTATATAAAGAATTATTTGGAACTGTTTGGCGGATAGTAATCTGAAGGGAATCATTGGATAATTCAGTTATACTCTTTCCTTGTGGCTTCTTCCCTAATCGACAGAAAACTAACTTTCGCTGAGGAGGGGATTGCAAATGTGAAAAAAAACCCATCCTTTTAGGCTGGGGTTGTTTTTGTTCTTCTTCTTCAAATATTTGAACATTGTTCAATGAATTCAAATATTGATTTAGATGAGCCCCCAGCCTCTCAAGATGGGGTGATTCTTGAAATGCTATAGCTGAAATCCATGAAACTACTCTTATGATTTTGCGGATTTTGGTTCAGACATTATCTGGGTGCATTATCCGACCATCATTTACACCACTTGTTTCAGAATATCGCTATGTTATTTCAGACATTTTCATCCTATGATTTCTGACACCTTCTAAACATGATGCCTGCTTAAGATTCTCAGAGGCTTGATGTAAAAGTAACTAAATAACTTCTTTTCTTTGAACCGAATTCTGATGAGAATTGGTTGAGGCCTTTTCTTGAACATACATTTGATTAAATAAAAAACCTATTGATTGGGGCCGGTTATGGGAAATAACATTGCATTAAACCACTTTTGGAGGACTTTTCTGATTTTGGAGTGCAGTGAAATGAAATGCTCCATATGCACCCCATCCTATGATGGGAGCATAGATGGGGAATCAAAAAATAACTGGATTAGCCTCTTCAGAGCATTAAGACATGCATGATGAAGAGTTCTCTGTTGTTTTTGAACCCTTGGATTTTGGGAAACTGAAATAGATTCCAAGTCAATTTGGCACTGCAACTCTTCTATTACCTTTATAGGATTTTGATATTCATCATATTGTAAGACTTTGGTTTTCAAATGATGAAGAGTTTTCCATAAGTTGAAACGAATGTCATGAATACAATCTTCTCTCAACAATTTTGGAATATCAAACTGAGAATTGGCTGAAGGCCAGGACATCACTGGTATTTCTCCTTTAGCTAATTGTTTCCTCATGTTCAACACAACTTCATCATCTTCTACTAGAGGTTTCTCCACTTGGTCTGACCAAATTGGATGCTCTATATTTGACGATAAATGACCCAAGGGAGGTTTGAAGAATAACTGTTCCCTTAAGATGTCTTTTGACTGAGAAAGTGTTTCACTCGTAAATGACAAGGCATCAGACATGACTAGCCTTGTGTTTGCAAGTGCCTCGAGATAGGAGGGCTTTCTTGTTACTACATTTTCAATTATAGAATTGTTTTGACAATAAAAAATACTACTATGGAGAATATTTTCGCAGAGAAATCCATCATGAGGAGGATCACCATGGTGTATTACAGTAAGGAATAAATCTTCTTGCTCCTTGGTCTTCTGGCCACATGGAGGGTTGTCATGGCTCTCATCCAAAGATAGGCACTCTGGATTGACCGAATTTTAATGAATCAAGTTTTCATGATGAAGTGTCTAATGAGAAGATTCAGAATTATAACTACCACTCCAAAAACTTAGTAATGGGAGGGTAGGATCTTGAGCAGCAACAGATAAATGTCTGAGGGCTTCAAGAACTCCAGCATTAAGAGGAGCTAAATTACATCTTGACTCTTGATTTTCTAATGGTATTTTGTGAGATTTATTCTTGAATGTTCTCTTATACTTATTTGGGGCCACTTTCTAGGAAAAGTGGTTATCATGGGCAGGTATATGTTTCTGTATTATATTAGTTATCGGAACAGACCGGTTACCTCCAATTGGAAAGGGTATATGTTCCCGATATTGTTGTCTATATGATATGGGGGAGTATGCCCCATGACCCTCTTGGACTGGAACAGAGGTGTGTATCTACTCTGGGATAGCATGGCAATGTGTCATCCCATGTGTGGGGACATATTTATGTGTCTGTTCCCCTGATACTGCTGAATTAGTTGTTAAAATATCCTGACATGTTTCCAAAATATGGGCAAGGATATGAGTTTTCCCTTTCACCATTAACAAGATGTGTTTAGTGACTTCAGTGACCAGAATGAGAATATATGCCCATTTCATATCTGGAGTAGGGGTACGTGCCTGCTCTTGTCCTCCTTTTCCTGTCAAAGGATATTGACCGTACTTATGCATAGGGGTATAGAGTTGAGTCCGCTCCAATTTTTTCGTCGGAGCTTTCCGACTGACTTCTCCGGGTGCTACCAAATGAGACTGTTGGCAGACTTGATGAACATTGGCAGGTGTATGTGCCTGCTGGATATTCTCTGTCAAGTATAGTTGATGGGTTTCCTTCAATACTGGCATATGAGACTGCTGACAAAATTGGTGATTATAAATAGGTGTATGTTCTTGATTACCATTTGCCACCATATTAGATTGACAGGTCTCTTTGGATGCAGTCAGATGAGCCTGCTGACTGGCTGATGAATTATAAACAGGTGTATGTGCCTTCCTATAGTACTCCACAGGAATTGCCTAGTAGGATTTATGTGTTACTGCAAGACGAGTCTATTGGGTAGTGAAATCAGGACGGACGGGTGTATATGCCCACTTGTTGTTTTCCATCAAGTTAAATCGATGGACTTCTCCGTAGGGGGCAGAGGTGAGAACCAGCTTCCTGTTAACCGAACGTCGTCCCTGGCATTTTTTCTTGCATGCCCAAGTCTGAGAGACTTGGACCAAACGTCCATAGGAAACATCCCCATCATGTTGTGGATATACTACCACATGATTCTAGCGGTTATTGCTGGTGGGAGTCCTCAATATGGACTCATGTATTCTTGAAGTGAGGCCTTCAGTGACATATTGATCTACCTCCCTGTAGTATGGGAAAGATTTTTTGTTGTATTCTGAGGATAAATACCCAAAACGGTTGGAAACGATGGTTGGAACTATTTGCTTCTTGATCATTGGTTGTTGTTGGCCAGATGGTTGAGGATTATTGTTAACCTGGAGGGCCTATCGAGCAACCTCCAAAGTCGAAATTGTACCATGCTGGTGATATTCCTTTATCATCACATTGGAGACCCAACGTTGAAGATGCTGGGTTGGTGATAACTTTCTTCCCATGGAAGGAGATCCAACTTGATTAGCAGTCGAGATGTTCATAGATGTTGTCTTTGAGAAATCCATTCTCTGGATTGAAGGGAATTCTGTGGAAAACTGAGACAAAAAGTTATATTAAAGTGACTTCTTGTCATATGGATACATGTGTGATTTAATTACTTTTTTCAGCCTTCCTTTATCAATTAATAGGGGCCTAACATGTGGTTAACACTATTAACTTGGTTAAGGATTCACATCCGTTTCACCATTTTTGTTTCGCAGGTCCTTGAAACGTGATATTCTAGATTTAAGAATACTTGTTTCTTGGTGGTTTTTATTGGATTTATTCATGGAACCGTAAACTTCCAACAGTTCATTATCCAAAGAGGACCTTATTTCCAAAGTTAGGCGTTCGTTTATGTTTTAAACTTTACGATACTTAAGAACATGCATTGGTCGAGAGGGTGGGAGGTCGGACTCATCACACCCTTTTGGGGGGAATTATTGTCTACTCTGGGACTCTCTTTGAAATTAAAATATTTTCATGAATCCTTATTAATTTACCAAGTATATCATAAGTATCCCTTGAAATTTAAAATCACTTATTTAACATGTGTAAAATATTATAATTATCAGTATGTATTCGAGGTTTTCCATCAATGGTATCCTCTAATATACTGATTAGAGATTCTTTTAATCATAATTTATGGTGATACTAGTTTTTAAGCCACTCAGTGGGGCACTCTAGAGTTTATTGTCATTTAGGGAGACGAAGGTTTGTTTTTCTCTTAAGATCATGCTCATAAAATGAGCTACCTACGTATCCTTGTGAAAGGAATCAGAACCCTCGTAGTTCAGTTCCTCTTAATGGGACACATCATACCTTTTAAGGTCATGTGATAAGGACCTCTAAGTGGAAGGTGCTTAGTTACAATTTAGTGTGGGACTTATGTTAAAACATCCCAAGGAACTTGGGAAGGATATGGGTTTCCAAGTAAGATTATACCCTTTTTTGAACATGGTTCAAAGAGAAAGGGTTGGTTTTAAGTGATGGGTTTGAAACTCAAAGAGGCTTCCTACATACCCAATATGGATGGGAATCAAAGCCCACGTAGTTCGATGAATCTCATAGGAGATTATAGTTATCTGAGAGAGATGAGTTTGGGCTTATTTCCTACAAAAGGATGCCTTTATGATTTGAGGATTGAATTTGGGACTTCTTTCCTAAGGTGGATACCCAAATTGGGGGAATTAGGGTTGGATTTCTGAGCAGGATATCCAATGATCTCAGGCCTTGAAAGGGATACCTACATATCCTATTTTGAATAGGAATCAGAGTTCTCGTAGTTCTTTCCAATGAGTGTTTGTGTACATGTTGCAACCATCACATATCTCTAAGCCCACGTGAGTCATGCTCGGTGTGAGAAACAAGATGATGTGAAAGATTCAACAATGACATTCACACTTCCAAATTTTTCCTCCATGTTTATGGAAGAGGGAAAATCGACCGTGGAAGAGGGCAGGGCGATGAGCCTTCCCTCTATTCTATTTACATTGGAAAAGGGTCCAATGTAAGAAAAAAGGGGTGAAGGTGAGGGGCTTATACCAGGATGGATGCCCTTAAATTGGTTCTCATAGGGGAGGGAGACTTCTCCTATACTTGTGCGGAATGGAAAGTGTGAAGTGTACCTTCCCTACCAGAGAATTGAGGTCCTGGGTCACCTCTTTGAAAAAGGAGAGGCCAAAAGCCCACCATTTTCCAAACCGGGAACTTCCCAACATTGTTTCTGGGAGAAAAGTCCATGTGACTGCAGATATACAAATCTACAGGCATCCCATGAATCTTAACTTCATTTTGAAACAAATGTGGGAAACCTATGACTGTGGAAATACAAACCCAAATTGGAGACACACTGATGTGCCCTACCTAAAGGTCTGAGAGGTCCGGAGGTTTTGGGGGAGGTTTCAACTTATCCCCTTTTGAATAAGGGAACCAAAGAAATAGATACCCCACCATGAAAGGCTTCAAAGAGTATTTGAGTTTGTCGCATAGGTACCTCACACAGGTATTCCGCATAGTTACCCCGCTCTGCTCAATTGTGCAGGTATGGTGCGCAAATGTACCGCGTAGTTTTACGGCGTAGGTATGGTGCACAGGTACACCGTATTGGTATGAATGGTGACTGAAGAATTTGAATAACTTCAAAAACTTGCATATTCTCTTTAATTATCCCTTATCTCAGAGTTTATAGAACTACCTAAGACAATTTGAGAGATCTAGGAGAAAGAGCTACGCAATGGGAGCTTCAGAGAGTCTTTCAAAAAATTTCAGTCTGGAAATGGGGAGCCCAAGGGTTCTATTTATAAGCACGAATGGGCCCGGTCAAAAAAAACTTGGGTCACGTAGATATGTCGTGTAGCTCCACCATGCAAGGGATTCACGCAGAGGCATCCCAAATCCTCTCGCGTGTAGTTCGGGTGTGTAGCTGTATCGCTCAGTTCGTCCACGTAGCCCTGTCGCGCAGCTCGTCCGTAAAGCTCTTTTTCGATGTTGGGCCGCGTATCTCTTTTACGAAGCTTCTGGATATTGGTTGATGTTTACTTTAAAAATTTTGAATTTATTTAAGGGGTGTCAACAAAAGGTACTCAGGAAAATGCATCCATGAAATTGTTACGCCTTCGGTGCTTGTCACCAGCCCCTGGTCTATGGAGGTGGACTGGGGGTAGTCGCGGCCCGAGACCGGTAGAGTCGAGTCAGGACAATGTTGAAGGAACTTATTCAATTTCCTGGGTGGTGGAGTTGGATATTCAAGTCCCAGTTATGTGAGGGATATTAAAGTTGTTGAATGCTATAATGGGTGACCATCTATCTTACTTAAAGTCCAAGTGGATCACACATTTCAAGTATAGAGAAAATGGGCCAATTATCTCATTTATTCAATACCAAACATGATTTTCAAATATTGGTCCACATGATTTCATGAATTTAGGAATCCTTTTCCACATAGAGAATTCTAAAAGGGTATATTTGGACACCAAAGTCATATTCGATGGGCTAGGAACTCAAAGTCAAATCTGGTGGGCTACAGATGTAAAGTTATGTGTAAATTTTACTAAAAAAAATTCTAGACTTTATCTTTTTTAATTTAATTGGAAAATATAGGTTTATCCTTTATAGCTTTAGGGTATTATAACCTTGATATGAAGTAAAGGTTACCAGGGATATGGGATTTATGTTCTTGGATTCTATAATTATGATTGTATGATTTTAATTCGAATTATGTACATAAAAATCCTAAAGGATTTTTTTGGTTTTGTTAAAAAATGACTAGATGGTTTTTAGAATCTCATTTATGCAAGTTGGATTTAAAGACAATAACATTTTTGAAAACCAAATTTTAAAGATGACCAATATGATAAAGTGATTCTTGGGAGATTGGTTGATCCTAATTGTGATGACCAAGGTGAGTTGTTAGCATCAATATTTTCTTGAAAAAGAGGTCATCCAAGTGGAATAAAATTGGTATTGTACAAAATTATGACAAGACAAAGCCAAGAAGACCACTCCTATGTCAGTGGTCATGTTGATGTGAAGATGGAACAATATAGACAAGACTATTCCCTGGTCATTTTGTGTGGTGGATATAGAGAGAAGTTATGGTGACACCACAACCATATTATAGGGGATATTTAGAAGACAATTCTTAAAATGGGAATATAGAAAGGGACCATTACATGGTTCTCCCTATGGCAGAATTTCAGTGCATATGTCCAAAATATGCAGAGGTATGTGACATTTCCCATAGTGTAAGTTAATAAGGTTGACATTTGTATGGGAAAACCAACATGGCCAGGATGATTGTGGTTCATGTCGTACAGTTTTGTGTTTCAGGTACAAACAGACAGTTTATTTGCACCATGCCATAGAGAGGAATCTATGGTTGATTCATTTTTCTACATCAAAGATTTGTAGTTAAAAAGAGGATGACATGGGATGGAACATGTCAAATAGGAAGGTTTGGTGGTTTATTATGATCCCTATGTAATATGGGGAATCCCAAATGGGTTTAGTGGTGTCTGAGGGTTTTCGTGTTTGATATGTGGAGTAGAAAATCGAAAATGGCTACACATGAGGACCATGCTCATGGTTTTTAGAGTTTTGGTGGAAAAAACTAATGATATTGAACCAGGAAATGGTGTAGAGAATATTGATGTGTATAAAATCAAGATAAAGAGATCTCAATCAGGATATGCATGAAATATGTGTTTAATTATTGAACAATCATGGGATGCATTTTTTTTTCTATGATTAAAGTTTTATTTGAAGAGTATTTGTAGTATTCTATGGGTGAATTAAAGTTTGATCAATTAAAATTGTAAATGATTTTTTCTTGGTGTCTACAAAGAATTTATGGTTGTAGTTATGAAGTAAATCACGGAGGAAGTTATTGGGAAATTTATATAGAAAAATGGTGTGAAAACATCTAGCATTTTATTTGAAGATGATATCCTATTTAGAAATGGAACATTTTGAAATAAAAATTAGGGATATAGAAAGAGTGGATAATCTTTGAATATCTTGTATATTTAGAAAATAGAGATACATAGGAACAAATGCTTTCCTAAAGAACCAAATTCCTTAAAGAGAAGAATAAGGATATATTCTAGTGAGGGGATATAAGTATTAATGATTTGGAAACCATTGAAGATCCTTCCAAGATAATAGTGATTTTTATGTATACAATAAAGTGAAGTTGTTCTAGAACTATTCTGGAGAGAAGGTCTTTTCACAAGTGGTGAACAATAAGCTCATTAGGACTTTAATAGAGTATCTATCCTTGTTTGAAGATGCATTATTTGATTATGTAAAGATACCTACATGTATATAAATTGTGTGAAGATCTTTCGTAGAGCAGTCAGAGAAGGAGGAGGAAGATGGAAGTGAGCCAATAGTGAGCCTTTGGTGATTGTGTGTCAACCCTAAAATATGTTAGGCAGTGAACCTTGGAAAGGAGTTGCCTAGCCTGAACCTTTGTAAGGGGAGTGAACCTTGTGAGTAGTAGTGATGTTAATAATATATTTTGGTAAATGGAGCAATGTTGATGCATGCTTCTTGGATGTAGCCTAGTGAGGAAGAATTAAGTAAATTATCACGTCTCTATTTACTTTATGTATTCACACCAAAACTAATCAAGAAACCTAAAGCATGTCTAGTAAATGTGAATAAAAAGTTACCCTAAAGGTTTAGAGGTTAAGATACTTTGGGTTAAGTGAGACATTAAATGATTAAGAGTAATAATTGTTGAAGCACTTTTAATACCCTAATTCAACCCTTCCCCTCTTAGGGTGATCTCACACTAATCCCGTATTGAGGGACCAAAACATGGTATCAAATGGTAAGTTATTTTTTATTATAATTATTATTTCTGTAAATTGATCAAAATTTTTAAAGAAAAACTCCATCCGTAATAAAGGATCCATCATTTTTGGATTATCTTGCTTGTTTTTATAGATTGTTTATATCCTGGGTGTTTAATGGTTTTTTAATTTATGGAAGGATACAAAAATTTCATGGAAACTAGAAATAGGATCCAAAATGGATGAATATATTCATTAAAAAATTCACATGGCACAAGATGATCATAAGATACTTTTAGGCATCAAAACTAAAAAATTTGGATGAAATGGAGCTTCAAATGTCGGAAAATGGGATTCATATCATGAATATCATTAAATATGTAAATAGAAAACAAATAATTAACTAAATACATGAAAAACCCACCAAAGGAGAATGGATGATGAATTGGATCCATCTTTCACATCATGAAAGTGTCCAGACTTTCCCAGATTCAACTACTTTGATTTAGAATTTGATGGTAGAATCCAAAACCAAGATCGACCCAGACCTCCTTTTTGACTATATTAATGGTGAATTAAATCAAACCCCAGAACCCTAAATATCTATAAATAGATTCTCAAGCTACTATTGAGAGGGATCAATTCAGAGACCAAATATTAGGGTGAGGTGTTGCGCTACAGTGCCCTCCACCAATTCTTCCTCTCCATATTTATCATTATGATTTCTTTTTTTTCATCCTTCCCACTTACTCCCTCATTACTATAATGAGGGGGTAAATCCTGCAATGTTCTATGGTGATGCATAAAAAAAGGTAATTTGAGTTGGATTTTGTTTCTTATTTTATTCATGTATTTCATTTGCTGAAATAATCAATTAATTACCAATCTCTTTTTTTATTTTATTATGAAGATTTAGAAAAAAAATTGTAAAGGATCCTTTAAAACTGTGCAATCAATGTCCCTAAAATATCTCATGACCATTTAATAGTCTATGGAATTTAGTTTTTAAATTGGTATCAAGATAAACTTGATTCGGTAACACCCTAAAGTAACTGACCATGTGAAAAGTGGCATTATCTCATTAAGGAAGGAATACTAAGACCATTGGATCTCCCTCATCATAGCTCTAACCCAAATTATGAATCAACCAATTTAGTTTTTAAATCCATATACAACAGAACCCTAAAATCTATAAAACCCTAGTACACCTTCTAATTTATTTTCAAAAATCAAACTTGGTTTCTCCCTCTTTCTCACTTTCTTAAAAACAACAAACAACTTTATTCTATTCACCCTCTTCTTCAAATCAAATTCAAATCAATTTTTATCTTTTAAAATACTTAAAAACTATTTTCATCATATCTTTTGGTTCAACCATGAAATTACAACTATAAATATTTTAATTATTTATTTTCACTATTTGATTCTTTTTATAAATATTTAAACTTGGTTGGCCCTATAAGAAACTAATGATGCCCTACGAGTGGTCAAATTTATGGCACCATTTCCAAAGATAGTTGAAATTTATTTTTCATGTTTTTAAATTTTTATTTCATTTTTTTATTTTATTTTAATTTAATTTACCTTTTTATGTTGTGTATTTTCATGATAAAATTTTAGGATTTTAAATTATTAATGAATGAATATCACACATAGTAAAAAGGAACACCCATCCTTGAGATTGACCAAGAGTTACAACAAAGCTTGAGGAAAACTAAAGTAGAACCAACAATGGATGGAAAGGAACAATAAAATAAAGTTTATGGAGGAGAACAACAAAGAGATCCTAGATTACGATCACCTTAAGACAACAATATGACATCAAACATTGACACTCAACCAAGCATACTTATACCACCAGTAACTATTACAAACTTTATAATTAAATCAGCAATCATTCTGATGATTTCAAATGTGGTACACTTCTATGTCCTACCTCAAGAATACCTAAACATGCACTTGGAAAGTTTCCTCGATCTCTATGACATAGTTTAGCTTTCCAATTCTTCAAGTGATGTGGCAAGGCTTTGTCTATTGTTATTTTCTTTTTGAGAGTGAGCTCAATAATGGATCCAAATCTTTTCAAATCTTTTCATCACTACATGGGATAATTTTAAAATAAACATTCTCACCCACTTCTTCCAAGCTTCAATTTCCATGGACATCATGGTAAACATTTTAAATTTCAATCAATTCAGGGATGAGTCTTAGTAAATCACATTGGATCACTTTAAGGATTTAATTATAAAATTCCCTCATCAAGAAATAGAAACTTGGATACTAATGTAAACTTTTTATAAGGGTCTTGAACAGGGAAAAAGGTCAATTTTTGATGTCACAGCTAGTGGTTCACTGATGAAAAAATCACCATTGGAAACCTATAGTTAACTAGATGAGATGGTGATCAACAATTTCTAAAGGAAATATGAAGGGATATAAGAAAGAGTCATCAATGTGGTGAATAATAGATAAATTATTTCCCAAATGGAAACCATAATAAGAAATATGGATAAAATTATGGATCTGAAAAACCCCCCAAGGTACATATATAGAAGACACAAATTATATTGATTATAACATACAAAATCAATTCCAAGGGTAAAGGAAAAAACAATAATAATCACAAGGGAATCAAAAAAGGTCCAAAGGGATATAACAAGAATAAATATGCCATGTTACTTCACATTAAAGTCTGATCCATACTTTGGAAGAAACATTAACAACATTTATGACCAAAACCAGGGTTTTAATCAAAGAGATAAAGGAATACCCAACAAACCATAAGGACTCACTGTGAAATCTAGAGTATAAAAAAATAAAAAATTAAGATAAATTTTGATAGAGACCTAGAAGTGTACTAACATATTCCCTGAAGTTTACCCCCATGATTTTTGAAAAATATCACTCTTAGAAATGTAAAGACGTCACTAGAAAATAACAATCCAAGTAAGGTACAATAAAAAATAAATAATAGAATATAGATGAATAAGAAGTAAAATAATAACCCCCACAATAAAAGAAAATACTACCTTTTCTAGAGTATCTAGTATAAGGAAAAAATAATGCACAAAAAGGTAAATTTCTTGAAAACTTCAAAAAATTTCATATTAATATACCATTTTCAAAGGCTCCTACTAATATGTTGGCACACACCAAATTCATGAAATAATTGGGGATCAACAAGACGAAGCTAGAGTAAATTGTCACCATACACTCACATGTGAGTGTTCTAGAGCTGTTTTAAATGACTTAAAAAAATAAAGAAGAAGTAGAGAGGTTTTTATTACAATTGATATCATTTCTAAAAACTTTACTGAATAATTTTGTGATCTAGGTGATAACATAAGCATCATGTCATACAATACATTCAAGAGACTTAGGATCGAGAAGATGAATACCACTAAAGTTTCAATCTACCTGGAATATTCAACAACAAAATACCCATGAGGGATCATTGAATACTTCAATATAAAAGTTGAAAAATTCTAATTCCCAGTGGGTTTATTAATGTTAGACATAGAAGAATAAAGGACTGCTCTCATTTTGGGAGGACCATTATTTTCTATCAGGAAAGTGTAGATCGATGTAAAATGTGGTGAATGATGTCTGGGATTTGGTAGTGAACAAGTAATTTTCAACATTAATCAGGTGATAAATAATTATTTCATAAGAAATGATAATGATCTGATAGAGGAAATCATACGTGAAGTTGAGGATGTTTCTAAAATTAAATATATACATGAGGTGGATTCTATCATACAAGAGGATATAAAAAGTAAAAGTACTGAAAAGAATAAAGGAAAGCTGAGGATCTAGACTACTGATATGGCAAGGGAAAGATATTCATTTTTTTTGAAAAGGACCAAGAGTTATGGATGGTAAACAATCTTCCACTTATTTATTTAGGATTAAGAAAAAAATGGAGGATCATCCCGATGAAAATTGAGAGAGTGATGTTATTTGGAATAATTGAGCTATTTTTAGAGGAAGAAAAGGGGATAACCTATATAGATTGGTCACATTTGAGTTTATTTTTATATGTTGGCCCAGTAAAATATTTTGAATCGGCTATAACCTAAGATGAAATTCTATGGTCAAGATAATGATGTTAAAAAGAGTTATTTTATGAGAAAACCTGAGTTTATAGGTTTTAATTTTTCTATTCATTAGGCTCACACTCTCTCCCAAAAATCTCTTAAAAATTTATTGAAAGGGGAATTCACTTTCTCTTATTTATTTTTATTTTTAAGGTCCATCAAGGAACTAGTAAGAAAGCTGCAGGAGGCATGACAAAAAGAAACAGGACCAACTCACATCATAAAACCAATTCAAATTGTAAAATAGATTCAATACACATCATCAGAAAAATTAAAATCCTAAATCTAGTGTTGAAAAAACCTTCAAAAGCATCTCAAAGGTAATTGTTTCAATTTAGTAATTTTTCAAATGTATTTTACACATTTTAATTCTTTTTAGATATTTGAACTGACAATTGCATACCATCCTTGATTCTTACTTTAATCTACAAATCTAGGAGACATAAACTACTTAGGATACTTTCCATGAATATATTTTCAATTTTATTTTTCAGTAAATTTGAATGAGAAAATGGGGTAAATTATTATTAGATATAAACTTGCGAATTTAGAAAGGAAAAATTAGGATTTAGGGAAACATGGAAATTTTTATAAATTATTTTTTCAAATATTTGTCCTTCCTTGAATTTTTGATGTTGACATTATTTGGTTTTATTATCAATAAGAATTTTAATTAGTAATTGTCCCAACCATTCACTCTCATTCTTGAGATAATTTATAAACCAATATTTCTCATTATTTCAATAATATATTTCTTAAGAGACTCATGAATGTTCTTTTCCAAAACTCACTTGAAATCTTATAAAAGTTATGCCTGAACATAATAACTTTTAATATGATCATGGATTTTTATTTTTTAAAGATTTATATCCTCAGACCCACCAAACATTAATCATTTTTAAACCTATATATTCCATGAACACCCTTGTTAATAAATAAATCACATTACTTTCTGGTTATATCTATTCCTACCCTACTCATAGTATATTGCATGATATTTAAAATACTAAGTGTGGGGGAGAGTTTATATATGATGTATGAGGATGTAATACGTTGAGGATATTTTTTTCTGTATTTTCATGTGATTTTGGGAGAGTCCATGTAATCATTTATTGTAATTTTTTATTCACCTATATTATAAAAAAGGGGTTGTGTATTGGTATGATCAAAATTCAGAATTACCCGACCAATGATGTTTTGATCATATGTCATTAGGTGTTGGATGTGATATTTTTCTTAAAAATTTATTTTGAAAAAAAATAAAAAAGAAAAAATAAAGAGAGAGTTAATCATTCATTATGATTACTTGTATCATGTTTCTACTTTGAGTATTGGGAGTTTAGGGATGAAATTTTTACAGAATTATTTCGTTGCACTTATCATTTGATATTATGAAACTTGATTTAGATTAAAACCTCGTTTTGATCCTTATTTTATTTATTTACATTCCTAACTTTAGTCTTATATACATTTTAACCTTAATGAAAATTCCTCATGATTAATTTTGACCTTTTTATTTACAAATTAGATATACTAAATGCATTGAAAAACAATGGTAAGTGACAAGTATTTGAGGTATATGCTAAATTTTATTTTCATTTGTACTGTTATAATGATCATAAAAGTTCAAAGTGAGTAATATTGCAAATCAAATGCATATTAATGATTAATTTAAAAACAAAATGGAACAATAAAAAGTAATTTCTATTTCAATAAATTAGAAAAGTAAAATACTCGATTGACTTTTTTTTGTAAAGTTAGGAGTTAATGAAATTTTCATATGTGAAACTCATACATTTAAATTACAAATTTTATCAATTTATTATATAGAAATTGAATTTAATTTTTTGGTATGGTAAAAATCCTTTGTAGTATGTTAAGATTCCATCCTTGAGGGAAATTATGAATTCAAGTGTGGGGAGATTTTTTATGTATATATCCTTCATACATGTTGTGATATTAAATAAATTGATTTTTCTTAATTAGTTGATCATTATAATCCATTGGTTTAATGGTTTCTTCATCTATGTAAAGATACAAACAATTTATGTAAATGAGAAATAGGAACCAAAATAGATAAATATTTCCAATGAAAGGGACTTTCTATGATGTAGTATGATCATAGGATTCTTTTTGGGGGTTGGAAATAAAAAATTGAGATGCAAAGAAGGTTCAAACACTGTAAAAATGAAATTCACATCATGAATAACATTAATTTTATGAATAGAATATAATTTTTGAACTCAATACATGAAAAAACAGAAAAGGACAAGGGTCTATGACTTTCAAGACGTGACTCCTTTTACACCATGAAAGTATCCAGAATTGCCTAGTTTCAATTGCTTTGATGTGGAATTCGATGGTAGACTCCCACATCAGAATTGAAATGATCACCCTTTATGACCATATTAATGGTGAATTAAATAAAACTTGAGAATCCTAAAGATATATAAATATATGCTCAAGTTTTTGCTTCTAGGGATTTATTTAGAGACCAAATCATGGGTTCAGGTGTTGCGCTATTGAATCCTCCACCAATTCTTACACTTTATCTTTTTCATTATTCTTTCTTGATTTTTCCTACTTCCCTCTTACCCAATGATTACTAGAATGATAACTCTCACAAGGTTCTAGGTGATTTAGACAAAGGGGATAGGTGAGTTTTTTTTTTAATTATTTTATTCATGTATTTGGGTTGCTGTAGTAATAAATTAATTTCCAATAATTTTTTTTATTTTCTCATGACCATTGAGAAAAATTCTGTAAAGGATATTTTTAAATCATGCAACAAATTTCTCAAAACTTTTTCATGACCATTGAATTGTCTATGTCAATTAGGTTTAAAAATTATATTGAGAAAAACATGATTAAGCAATTCTATAAAGTACCTAACCATGGGAAAAGTGGGATTGTTATGATAAGGAGGGGATACCATGACTATTGGATATCCCCTATATTTACTCCCATACCAACCAAGAATCAACTAATTTAATTTCAAAAACTATATAAACCTAAAACCTAAAATCTAAAAAATCTTAGAACACCTTCCAACTACTTTTCAAAAATCAAACTTGGCTTCTCTATCTTTCTCTCTTTTTTAAAACCAAAAAATAGATTTATGCTCATCTCCATATTCTTAAAATCAAATTAAAATCAATTTTTTCTTTTATAATTATTAAAAACTATTTTCATCACCTCTGTAGGTTCAACCTTGTACTTAATAATATTAAATTTTTAACTAATTAGTAGAATTTTTAGAGTCTTTTTATAATTATTTAAATTTATTTATCCCTGTAGGAAACTATTGACACCCTAAAGGACGTTAAATTTATGGAATATTTTCCAGGGTTTATTGCAATTTAGTGTTTAGAATTTTTATATTTTAAATTTATTATATTTATTTATTTTAATTTAATTTCTATTTTTAGTTGGGTATTTTTGTGATGATGTTTTGTGATTTTAAATAATTAATGCATGAATATCACACTTGGGAAAAATTAAAATCAATCAATGATATTGAGCTTGATTTGGAACAAATATTGTGGAGAAATAAAGTAGAACTAACCACGAATGGAATAATCCACCAAAATCAAGTCATTAGATGTGTCCAAAAAAAGATCTTAGAATATGAGTGATGGTGTACTATGGAATACCATCAAGTATTGGGGATTAAACAATAATTATTGTACCACCAATCACTGCTAAAAATTTGATATTAAACCAGTGATCATTCAGATGATTTAAAAACTACTACACTTCTCTGTACGACATCATAAAGACCCAAAAATTCACTAAGGAATTTTTCTTGAGATTTGTGACACTTTTCAATTTTCCAACATTACAAGTGATGTTTTATGGCTTCATCTATTTAAATTTTCTTTTTGATATTGATAGCATACCTATCACAGGGTATGGTAAAAGAAAATTTATACAATGATTCCAAGTGCAACATTGTGGTTGACTAGGATTGTCATACTTGAGGAGTTTATTAGTTCGTCTACTCACTTAATATAATTCACCTAAACTATTTTTTTTTATTTTATGAAAATGATGATAAATGTTTGGGGTTTGGATTATTTTCTAAAATATTGAAATTAAAAGAAAAGTGAAAATTTTCTACTAAACTAAAATGCAATGCTACACATAATGTGATTAGAAAGAAAGAAATTTGTAATCAGTTTATTTTTTCATTCTATAATTAGTCGTGTTTATTTTTTTAAATTTATTTTGATATTACAATCATGAAATATCATTCTTAATTACTATCCTTTTTTTATTATTATTAAATCTTGAATTCCATATGCAATATAAATTCTACCTCCTCTTATAATCATGGTTTATGGTACATCTTAGTGGAGAGAATGAAATCTTATAAGGCCCGACTCCATCATATAATATTTCATCCATTGATTGGCTAAAATCCACCGTGTGAAGGGATGGTCAATGGAAGAGAGGGAAAAGAAATAAAATAAAATAATAGAAATAGATTTTAGGTGCATTCCATCGGAAAAAATTTCAAAACTCATGCATTCCACTCACATTTACCATAAAGAAAAATAAATAAAAATAAAAATAGAAAAGATAATAAGAATAGAATATAAAAAGTTAAACACATGAAATAATAAAATAAAAATAGAATGGGAAGAGGGAGAGGGAGAATAATAAAATAAAATAAAATAAAATAAAATAACAATATAAGAATAATAAAATAAAAATAAAAAATAAAATAAAATAAAATAAAGGAATAAGATGTAAAAATGATAATAAAGGAAGAACAAGAAAGAGAAGAAGGGTGACAGTGGTGAAAACACTTAAAATATAATAAAACAATCAATTAATGTGTTTTTATTAAAGAAAATAAAATTACAAAAATAAAACTAAAAGAACAAAAGAAAAAAATAAGCAATAGTAGTATCTTCCTATCCTGGTGTATTTATTATTTGTGCATGTAAAAACTCTTGGAAGTGGGTTAATCCTCCTATATTTATAGAGGAGTAGTGCCTCGGCATTCCTTTAGTCAAGGGTGATCTCCACAAATCGTTTTATTTTAAAATTCCCTAATACACGTTGTTTGAACTGCCAAGGATGTCACTAGTTTCCAATTTATATTTTGATGAGGAAATCATGGTAGAGTAGATTCTTTTGTAGTGAATGGGGTGTATGGAGATTATTCAAAGTGGTTAGGATGAAGTGGTCAAGTAATGCTTGGAAGTGTCCCAGGTGCATGGCAATAGTATGGAATTGGCGCTCGTTCTTCCTCAACCCCTGTAACCTTTAAAGTGGTTGGAGAGAGTTCTAAATATGATTTTTGGGGTTCAAATGAAGCTTCAAAGATGATCAGTGGTATTCTCGGTTAGTGTTAGTGGAAGATATGCTCAAGATCAAGATCTTTTAGTGTAGTAATAGTGGTTCCCAGTAGTTGCATGTGGTGGTCAGTGATCTCAAGGATGGTAGGTGATGGTGAGGTAGCAAAAGAAATGTCCAGGGGGTGGGGGTGTACAAATTTCATATGGAATTAAAATTATTAAGAAAGTATAAATACTAATTGGGAAATCCTTAACCCACATTGAAAATGATAAGCGGAGGGGTGTTAGCATATCAGTCAAAGAACGATGCTACAGGCTCAGAATCCTACATCAGAGTGGGCTCCCATATTCACTCTCAGACACTTACATATGGGTCACATAGACCATATGAGCTTAGGCCCACCCATGCTCATGGCATTCTATGGGATCACTCCTACCTCTCGGCCGACTCTCCCTCATGTTATGCTTGGTCGACCACCCTAGATGGGATAGATAGGTTGTTTAAATCCCTTTAGGTTGAGGGACGTCCAAGTCGGACCAATTTTTTTGTGAGCACATGAATACATTAGAAAATACTTAAAAATTTAAAATATTTTAACTAAAATTCCAAAAAAATCATATATAAAATTAAAACCCAATATTCAACATTATTTTACTCATATAAATCAATTTTAATTATTTTTTTATAAACTCACACTTTTGAATAACACACAGAGTTATATGGTATTTTTCATTAAAAACCCATTCAAAACCATTATGATATGTTTAAAATATTCATGATAAAATGAGACTATAAAATACCCCCACACTTAAAATACACTTGTACTTGAGAATGAAATAGAAACATTGAATTCAGAGGCACCCATGCTACCAATATTAAAATTTAAAATCAATAAAATAATTTTTATTCAATGTCAAATAAAACTCTAAAAAAATCATATAAAATATCAATTTATTTTCTCAATTTTAAAATAAAGAATAAACTAAAGAATATTATTTTTTTCCTTTTGAAAATAGTGGAACAAATCCTTTAATTAATTCAATTTCGACAATTAATTATCATTAAACATTCCAAATGATGATTTACCTCACTTTTGAATATTTTCTCTCATCACTCATGATACAAATTAAGTAGATTTATTCTCATATCATGATAACATGATCATTATCCATAGGCTTGTAAAGGAACTAATTTATCTACTTTGTTAAGACAAAAGGCACATAAAATCAGAAGGATGTTCAATAAAGTTTCAAATGTCACTGAGTATTAAGTTTTTGTAGGAATTGATGTGAAAATAAAGGCTCAGGGAAGAGGCTTATCTCTAAAGTACAATGAATTATATCAAAATTAAAAACTCAATGAAATTATCCCCTTCAAATTGTGACAAATTCCACTTTCGAAGATCAAAGTAAGGCCATGAATAAGGAAATGATAATTAATTATATAAAACTTGGTGAAATTTTCTCTACTTTTATACTTCATTTTCATATTTTTTCATTTTTTTAAAAAATTATCCTTAGAATAAACATCACATCCACCACCTAACCACATATGATAAAAATAATTAGTCTAGTAATGGTTATTTTATATTCTTCCAAGTCACAACCCATATTTGTTTCTTTCTTTTTTAATAAGGTAAAACAAATAATCATATTTAACAAATTAAAAAAAATCCCAACACCCAAAAATAGCACCCCCAACACTTTTTTCTTACAATTTATTTCATCCCTTTCATCATGAATCCCCTCACACCCCACACTTCAACCTTATAATATCATGAAAAACTAATAGGAGGGTATTAATGGATCAAATGATTAAAAAAATGGATCATTACTAATAATGGAATTCATGGTCTCTATTGGATAAAAAAGTATTAATTTAAATTTGGTTTTAATGTATAAGGGTTTATCAAAATATTCCTAAATAATTTTAAATGTTTTTTGTACATTTATTAGTTTTTAAAAGTTTCAATGAAAGTGTTGATAGATGGAATGTTACAAGATCACTCAAGAAATTTTCTGAAGATAAACTAGGAAGTACTTAGTCTATACATACTCTTAAGAATGAGTCATATGATTTTAGAAAAACAATCTTGGAAAGAATAATAATAATAACTGAATTTATATGAATTTTATAAATTCAAATCATATCAAATGATATGAAAATTTCATTTACATGAATAAACAAATTCCCCCAAATCATGAGTTCTCATTTTAATATCCATTATTAAATATAATCATTTAATTATCCATTTTATTCATTAAATTTCATTATTATTGAAATATAAAACATGGAATCACATGATTCTTAAGAAACTCATGTATCTTAGATAATTCAATTAAAGCAATAATACAAGCATGGGCATGCAATTTTCAGTTTAAAGATCAATTCATGTTTTTTTTAAAATGTAGGGAGTTTAAATGATACACATTAAATAGTTAACTCAATTTTCAAAATGAAGCTTTTAATCCTCCTCCTTCATTGTTTTGAAATTCCTTGTGCCATCATGGTACTAAAATATAATATATTATTAAAACTCAAAGACTATATAATTAAATCTAAAAAGATATAGGGTGTGGGATGAATTCTAAACTAATCCTAAGAATGAAATTGAAATCCTATAAATCAAGAAGAAAGACAAATCTTGGTAGGATCCCTCAAGTGGGCCCTGAATTTTTACTACCTCTAGAGGAAAGTACTCGCTATCATCCATGGTTAGTTGGTGGATACAACTTCTTATATTTTAACCACCCTATGTGGATTTTCCTATATTGTAATTATTCATTATTGGTGGTGAGGAGTGATACATGGATAGATTATACCATATAATCTAACATAAAAATTAAGTACAACTTGTATGGTGGGGGTAGGATGAAGTATGAATCATTCATCTTCTTGGTTGTTACTTGTGTTACCTCCTCCCTTTTTTACATTGCTTTATCAATAGGGGTTGTGTTAATTGAAGGATAAAAAAAGTAAGAAGGTATTTTACTCAAATATAATTGAAATTTTAATAATTAAAATTATTTTCCCATTCATAATGAACATCTTGTGTCTTGATTTCCTAGGGATTAACCACTTTGACTTTTTCATGGGCTTCCTCAAATGCATGTTCAATAAAATTAGGGAGTTCCATGTGTTCCTTAGTAGGTGTCGATTCAGTTCCTTCATATTCCTCTAAGGCATTAAAAAGATTATCTAAATCTAAAAATCCTAGAAATGGGAAATAATAATAAATTTATATTGAATAAAATAAAATGTAATAAAGTTGGAGATAATACCAAATCTCTAAATTGTTTCAAATTCAATATCTTCTTTAGTACTGAGTGATAATTGAACTTGCTTATTTTTTATGGACTCATGCAGTCAGGATCCACCATATTTTCTTCAAATTCGACCACTTGGGTGGTGTATTCCTCCATCATTAGAGAGATATGAAATGGTGATGGCTCTTCTACTCTTTAGGGATTGCACAGATCAAGTAGTACCACACTCTCATTCTACAAGTTATACCGATCTTGTTGACATCTTGCATGAAGTTCTTACTTAGGTTCTAGTTGCTCCATAAATTCAAAAAACATATTCAAATTCTCTTTAATTTTTTCTCTCCATTTGTTCAATGACTTTTCAAGGTTCTTATGATTTGAAATTATCATAACCATTCTCTTTTTCTTGTTTCTTATATACCTATGAGTATTTGTTCCATGCATAAAGATATGGTATGTTTTTATAAATCACAAAGAAATAATTTTTTTATGGTTTTTTTATTAAGAAATTAAAATTGTCTATTGGGTGTGAAAAATAAAAAATAAGAAAACTAATTATTAGATAATTGGAAACAGTTCCTATTTTGATAGCATACCTATCATGGGGTATGGAAAAATAAAATTTCTAAAATGTTTCCTAGTGCAACATAGTATCATACCAGAGTGTCTCACTTGAAGAGTGTCTCAGTTTCTCTAATCACTTAATATAATTCACCCAAACTATTTATTTTTGTTGTTTATATTATTTTATAAAAATATTGATAAATTTTTGGGTTTTTTATTACATTATAAAATCTTTAAATGATAATAAGAGTGAAAATTTAAACTAAAATAACGTGAAATAATAAATAGAATGGGATTAGAAGAAAGAACTTGATCTTGATTTTGATTTTTCATTATATTATTATTCTCCTATATTAGTTTAAATTAAGTTTGATAATCCAATAATGAAGTCTCATAATTAATTACTATTCTTTTATTTAGTGTTTTGAAATATCTAATACCTTAAGAAATATAAATTCCACCTCCTCCTATAATCAAGGTTTATGGAAAACCTTAGTTGAGAGTGTGACATATTCCAAGACCTAACGCTATCTTATATTATTTATTCTATTTATTTTCTTGTCTCCACCGTGTGAAGAGATGATCAATGGAAGAGAGAGAGAGTAAATAAAATAATAGAATATAAGTATATTATAGTTTCATGTAATGAGGGAAAATAACTACACCCATTCAAGACATTCACATCTACCATAACATAAAATAAACTTTAAGAAAGAATTCAAGAACACTAAAACACCCTAGGCACAAGCCTCAGGTTAGTCTATCATTGTTGAGGGTAAGAGATCACAATGGTGTAAAGAGATAAGATAATAATAATAAAAAAATAAAAATATAAAATAAAATAAGAATAGAATAAGAATGAAATTAAAAGAATAAATAAAATAAAATAAAAAAGAAAGAAGATGTAAATAATGAAAATAAAATAATAATAATAATAATAATAATAATAAGGGTGATATTGGTGAAAACACTAAAAATATAATAAAATAAAAAATTCATGTGTTATTATGAAATAAAATAATATTACAAAAATAATACTAGAATAATAAAACAAGAAAAAAAGAAGCAGCAAAAAATTTCTCTCCTGGTGGATTTTCTCTTAGTGGGTGTAAAGAATCATAGTAGTGGGCTAATACTCCTCTATTTATAGGGGAGGAGTGCCTCATCTTTACCTTTTTCATAGGTCATTTTTAAAAAAATTATTTTAAAACCCCCTGATACCCACTATTTGATCCACTGAATATATCTATGGTTTCCAAAAAAAATTGAAAGGGAAATCATAGAAAAATGGTTATTTTGTAGTGCAAGGGGTGAATGGTGATGATTTTAAGTGGATAATAGGAAGCGGTCCAGAAATTATTGACAGTGGACCAAGCATATTATGATATCATGGAAATGGAACTTGATTCTTAATCAACCCCTCTGACCTTCACAGTGGCCATAGGGAGCTCAAAATGTGTTTTGTGGGGTTTTAATGAGGCTTAAAAGATGATAAGTGGTGTTCCCAGTTGGTGGATGTGGAAGATTTACTCGATATAGATATCTCTTGGTGTGTAAATAGTAGTTCCCAATAATTATAGGCATAAACTAGTATTCTTGAGGATTAAAAGAGGTGGTGAGGTAGTAGAAGTAATGTCTAGAGGGGAGCACATCTGTCATGCAGAATGGTGAAGTTAAAGCAAGTATGAACAATAACCGGGAAAGCCTTATCCCACTTCAAAATTGAGAAGTGGAGGCATTCTTGTGTTTTAATCAAATCACTATGATGTTGAATCAAAATCATGTACCGAGTTGGGATCCCAGATTCACTCTCACACACGCTTAAATATAGGCCATGCATCCCATGTTGTCTTTGCCTCACCTATGCTTGCGGTATTCCATGGGCTCACTCCTTTCACTCGAATGGCTCTCCCTCAGTCCATGCTTGTATGGTTAGCCAAGAAGGGCTAGCTATGTGGCCTCATGGCCCTTGATGTTGATAGATATCCAAGTTATCCAAATTTTTGGTGAACACTTTAATAAACTAGATAATACTTAAAAATTTCAAATATATTAAGAAAAATACCAAAAAATAATAACTTGAAAAATAAAAAACCAAGATTAAACATTCCATTCCTCATATAAACCGATTTTAATTAATTAATCGTAAATTCCCACTTTTGAATAAAACACTAAGTTATATGGGATTATTCATTAAAAATCCATTAAAAACCATTGGAATATATTTAAATTTACATGATAAAATGAGTATATAATAGAGTGAGATCTGGAATGGATCCAAAGCTTGAGAGGCTATTCTATAACAACATGGGATTAGTTGGAAAACCAATTTCTTACCAACTTATTCCCATATTCAAAATCAATGTATATTAGGGTAAAAATTTTAAATTTTTACCAATTCAAGGATGTTCCTCTATTGAGTACATGGCAGTAATTTAATTATTTAATTAGAAAACTATCTCATCATGGTATAAAAACTGAGATACTAGTCCATACTATTTATAAGGGTCTTTCATGTGGATATAGGTTAATTTTGGACACTATAGATAGTGGGTCGATTATGAAAAAATAACTAGAGAAAAGATATATTCTACTATATGAGATAGTATGCAACATCTTCCAATAGAAATCTGAGGGACCACAATGAAAAGGCATCAACATGGAAGACAATAGCTAGATGGTTTCCAAAATCGAAACCATGAAAAGAAAGATGTACCTAATGGTGGCTCTATAAAACTCCCATGGTATGTATACAGAAGATGGAAGTTATGTTTATTATAATAGAAAAAACTAAATTTTGGGTATATGACGAAACAACAACAAGCTCAAGGGTGCCGAAAAATTCCATAGGGATACAATAAATATTCACTCTTGGGTCCCTCTATCTCAAGATAGATCCATAAATTATAAGATACATTGGTCACATTCATGACCATGACCGGGGTTGTAATCAAAGAGATAGAAAAAAAGAATCAAAGAACCATATGGATGCACTATTAAATTTGAATATTCAAGTTGGCCAAATCACTTGAAACATTGAGAGAGACCTGGAGAAGTAATACCAAGACACCCTAAAGTAAAACCCATGTAGATTTGAAATTTATCACTCTTAGAAGTTGAAAGAAAACACAAGAATATCCTGATCCAATTAAGTTATGATAAAAAAACTAATAAAGAAAAAGTGGCTGAAGAAGGGGAAAATGAAGAACCACCACAGTACCAACCCATGCTACCCTTTTCAAAAGTATCTAGTACAAGGAAAAAAATAATTCGAAAAAATTAAATATAAAGTAAAAATATTGCATATTAGAATTCCACTTATAGTGGATATCTCCAACATTATAATGTATGATAAATTAAAGGAAGAATTGGTGAACAATAAGAAGTATTTTGAGGAAATCAACACCATTCCACTCACAAAATAGTGTTCAGTAGTTGTTTTGAAGGACTTAATAAAAAATCAAGAAGAAACCGGTAGGTTTTCAATTCCAATTTATATTGTGTCTAATAAAATAGTTCAAGAATTGTATGATTCAGGTGATATTGTGAACATAATGTCATATAGTACATTCAATAACCTTGAGATAATGAAGAAGAAAAATACTAATGTTGCACTCCAACTGACTGATTTAGAAATAAAATACCCCTGAAGGATCATTGAATAAATCATCATCAATGTCTATAGATTATACTTCCTAATTTATTTGTTAGTGTTATACATGGAAGAATATAGGGATCCTATCATTTTGGGAAGACCACTCTTAGATACCGAGTGATTGTTGATCGATGTAAAAAGTAGAGAACTCAATCTAAGAGTTAGTAGTGAACAATTAAGCTTCAAAATTAATCAAGTGATGAAGAATTATGACATTATAGGTGGTGATGATCTAGTAGAAAGAATCATACATGATTTTTGGGATGTTTTTGAAATAGAATATATACATGAGGTGGTTGATAATTTTCAAGATAAGATTCAAAGTAAAAGTGTCAAAAAGATGAAAATAAAGATGAGGAACCAAAACACTAACACAAGAGGGGAAAGAGATTCACCCAATTTTGAAAAGGGAAAAAATTATGTATTTTATAAGGCCTTATGAATAGATTAATAGGATTAAAAAAAATAGTGGATCGATCTAATGGAAAGTGAGCGAGTTCTTTTAATAGGAATAAGTAATCAATTTTCATAGGAAATAAAGAGAAAAACATACATAGATGGGCCACATTTGAGATCAGTTTTAGACCTTAACCAAGTAAAATATTTTCAATCATTTAACACATGAGTTGAAAAGGTAAGCTTAAGCCAATAATGATAAAAAGGTTATATTTTAGGAGGAAACCTGAGTTTATAGATCTTTATTTTTTTATTCATTAAGTTCATGCACACTCTCCCCAAAATATCTTAAATTTTTTATTTAAAAGGTTATTTACTCTTAATTGTCTGTTTTTATTTTTCAAGTCCATCAAGGCACTGAAAAGAAAGCATAAAGATTCATGAAAATAAGATGTAGGATGAAATCATATCATGAAACCAATTCACATTATAAAATCGATTCAGTACACACCATGAGAATAGTTTACTTTGTGAACGTGGTGTTGGAAAAACCAGTCTAACCCCAGTCAAAATCATTATAAAAAGGGGAATATGCATTTAAATTCAGTAATTTTTTAGATATATTCTCAACATTTTAATTTATTTTAGAGGTTTGAACTTCCAATTTCAAGTGTTCCTTGATTCATTATTTAATCAACTTATCCATCAGGTATAAACTTCTTATAATATTTTCTATTCCATGTTATTAAATTTATTTTTCAATAAATTTGAATGATAAAAATGGTGGAAATAATTAATAGTGATAAAATTGGAAATTTAGATTCGAAAAATCATGATTTATAGAAACATATTGATTTTTACAAATGAAATTTTTCTAATATTTGTACTACCTTGAATTTATGATATTGGTGTTAATTGATTTTATTGTTTGTATGAATTTCTATGAGTAATTTAAGAAACCATTTTTTATCATTCCTGAGACAATATCTAAACCAATATTTCCCATTATTTCTATAATATATTTCTTAATAAACTCAGGAATGTTATCTTAGAGAACCTTCTTAGCATCTTATCAAATCTATAACTAAACCGAATCACTTTTAATATGATTGAGTCATTTTATTATTTAACCATTTATCCTTGGACCCACCTCACGTTAATCTTTTTTAAGCCTCTATAATACATGAACAACCTTTTTAGGAAATGAGCAATATTACAAGCCTATTATTTACATTCATACCCAACTCACAGTATATTTCATAATATTAAAAATACTAAGTGTGTGGGATATGTTTTCTATATTGTATGAGGATGTACTACATTGAGGATATTTTTGGGGTTTTATATGATTTGAGGAGAGTCCATATTATAATTTATTATACTTTATTATTCACCTATCATGAAAAAAAAGAGGTTTTTGTATTGGGAGGATCAAAAATCACCATTTTGATACTGATTATATTTTAATCTTATGTTTTTAAGTAGAAGATGTGAGATTTATATTAAACATGATTTTTGGGAAAAACGTAAAAGAAAAAAAGAAAGAGAGGGTGATTCATTCATTATGGTTACTTTTATCATGTGCCTACTTTGAGATTGGGGTTTGGGATATGATATTTTTATAGGATTATTTTATTGTGCTTATATTTTTATATCATGCACAATTATTTAGTGTAAAACCTTATTTTGAGACTTATTTTATTCATTAGACAACTTATTTTAATCCTCATAGACATTTTAATTTTAATGTAAAGTTCTCAAGATTAACTATGATCTCTATATTTACCTATTAGAGATACTGAAATCCTTACAAACCTATGGTAATTGATATGTAAATTATGTGTGTAATTAACTTAATTAATATTTATAACTTGATAATGAGAAGAAAAAATTAATGTGAGGTAGATTGAAAGTGGCATGCATATTAATAATGAATTGAATAATAAAAATGGATGAAATAAAAAGGAATGGATCTTTTGAAAAATAAGAAAAATAAAATACTTGATTGAATTGTTTTTTTATTATGATGAGTTAATGGAATTTTCCTGTGTGATACTCAAACATTTAAACTCACCATTTTATCAATTCATTATATTTACATTGAATTTAAATTATGGAAGGGTGTTCATCCTTTGTAGTATGTAGACATTTCATCCTTGAGGACAATTATGAATTTAAGTGTGTGTGGATTTGATACTTACATTTCATGCATACATATTCTAATATTAAATAAATTTATTTTTCGTAAATTAATTAATCATTATTGCCCATCTATTTAATAGTTTATTCATATATGGTAGGACATAAACAGTATAAAAACAATCAAGATAATGAAAAATTAATCAATATTTCCACTAAAAATGGCTTTCCATGATGTAGGATGATCATAGGATTCTTTCGAGGGTTGAAAATAAAAAAATTGGGATGGAATTGAGGTTTAAACGCTATAAAAAATGGAATTCACATCGTGAATAATACTCAAGACATGATTGGAATACAATTAATGAACACAAGATGAGAAAAAACCCTAAAGGATGAGGTAACTTGAATTTAAGGGTGTGACTCTATATCACATGCCATGAAAGTGTCCCTAGTTTTCCATATTTAGCTACTTTTTTTGGAATTTGATGGTAGAATCCCATTTATGACTTGGAATGACTTTCAACACCATGATTGACCTAATCCTCATTTATAAACTTATTAATTATGAATAAATTTAAACTAGAAGACCCTGAAGATATATAAATATAATATCAAGATACTATATTTAAGGATTTATTAGGAGGCAAAATCTCATGGGAGGTGTTGCACTGCAGATTCCTCCACCAATTCTTCCTCCCAGTCATTTTTATTATGCTTTATTTATTTTTCCTCCTTACCTCTTACTCAATCATTATAAGAATTAGGGAGTAACTCCCACAATGTGATAGCATGATGTAGAAAAATGAGAAGGTGTGATATATTTTGTTTTATTATTTTATTCATGTTTTTGGGTCTCCATGGTCTTCAATTAATTTCATATCTCTATCATTTTATTTTCTCATGACCATTGAGAAAATATTTGGAAAGGATATTTTAAAATTACACTGCTAATTTTTCTAAACTATTTCATGATAATTTAATATATTAGGAAAATTAGGATTAAAAATGGTATCAAGATAAACTTGATTCGATAATTACCTAAATTACATAACCATGGAAAAGTGTATATTTCTATGTTAAAGAGGGGATACCATGATCATTGGATCTCCCTCATATCAACTCTAAAACCAACAATGAATCAAATAATTTAATTTCTCAATATATCTATAGAAAGACCTTAAAATCTATAAAACCCTAGCATTCCTTCCAACTACTTTTCAAAAATCAAACTTGGTTTCGCTCTCCTTGTCACTTTCTTAAAAATAATAAACTAATATTTGTTCTTCACCATTTTCTTCAAATTTAATTCAAATTAATTATTTCATTATAATATTCCTAAAAAATATTTTCATAATCTATGTGGGTTTTACCTCAAACTTACTACTTTAAACATTTTAATTAATTAGTATCACTTTTAAGACTTTTTATAAATATTTAAATTTGTTAGTCCCATAGGAAACTAACAACACCCTATATGTGATCAAATTTTTGGTTCCATTATTAGGGATGAAACTGTAGATTATTTTAGTTTAATAATTTTGAAAAAATAATTTCTCATGTTTTATTTTTCCTGATTCTAGTGAAACCTATTACATTTTTATCACTTTTACCTCACTTTGGAATTTTTGGTTGTGATGGATGGGTATCATTGAAAGGACTAGATGACTTTATTTCCAAAGGATTTAATGAAACAACTTAAACAATTAAAAGTGATTAATATTCAACAAAAATAGTGAATATAACCTTACCCAAGGGCAAAATATGCATCAACCCATATCCTATAATCAAAATTTGAAGAGGTGTGTCATGAGAAAAGAAGCATGGTTCACAAATCAGAGGGGAGTAGCACTTATAAAGCTAATATTGTTCCAAATTATGAATCCCACAAATTTGTTGGATTAGAAGATGAATTTGAAAAAAGATATCTTTCTACTAAACTTGAGTGTTCCAATATAAAATTTAGAGAACTATAGTCAGAAAAAGATGAAGAAGTGACCTCAACTATATAGTTATAAAATAGATTCCTTGAAAAATAGGATTATAGTTAAAGGAAAAAATAAATAGAAGAGGAAAATATGACCTCTAAATTTATCATTTAATGTTTAGAGGATATTTTATCTCCGTAATAATTATAATAAGAACCATATAAACTCTATATTTTTTTATCGCACTCTTCACATTTAATTTGTTTTAGAATTTTTAAACTGGAAATTGCATTCCGTGTGATTAATTTTTTCTTCAATCAACTAAATTAGGAGACATAAACTAATTAGGATACTTTCCATGTCATATTTTTAAATTATTTTCCAATTAATTTGAATGAGAAAAATCAAGGAATGGATTAGTAGAGATAGCATGGGGTTTTATATTTGACAAATTAATATTTAGGGGAACATGTTGATTTTTATAAAAGAAATTTATCTAAGATTTTTCCAACCTTAGATTTTTTATCTTTTAATTAATTGGTTTTATTATTTATATGAATTTATATAATTATTTTTACCAACCTTTCATTCTCATTCTTAATATATTATCTGAACTAATATTTCTCATTATTTCTATATTCTATTTCTTTAGAGACGCGGTCATGTTCTCTTTTAGAGTTTTCTTGGCATATTAACAAAGACATGACTGAACAAAATCACTTTTTAAATCATTGGTCCATTTTTTTATTAACCCTTTATCCTTAAACACACCTTAAATTAATTCTTTTTAATCCCATATAAGCAATGAATATCCTTATTAGGAAAAGAGCCATGTTACAAGCATATTTTATCCATTCTTAGCCAACTTAAATTTTTTTCATGATTTAAAAAAATAATGTGGGGGGAATATGAGGCCATGGTGGAAGGGATATTTTTATTAAAATGGATATATTTTGGGTGTTTTGCATCATGTTTAGGGAAATGATCATTCTTTTCATTTATTTCATTCATTGCACACCCTCTTTAAAAAATAAAAAAAGTTCATCTCTTGGGAAATTCAAAAATCACCATTTCTTGATTGGTAATCTTATTATACCTACTTTAAATATTTTTATGATGATATTATTTGGTGTTGGGTGATGGATTTAAGATTTATCCAAAGCACAAACTCTGAAGAAAATGGGCTCTACCTTGGGAGGATAAAAAATCATCATTTCTAGACTGATGATATTTTAATCACATGTGGTTAGGTGGTGGATATGGTATTTGTCCCAAACAATTATTTGTAAATAATAATAATAATAATAATAATATAATAGGTTGTTCTATTCATTATGTTTCATTTCCTCATAATCCTGCTTTGAGATTTTTTGGAAGGGGTGATAACAATTTTATAGAGGAGATTTTTATTGAGTTTTTTTTTTATCATCATGAAAAATAATTTATAGATAACCTTCTTTTTTAGATTTACTTGTTTTACATCATTTATCCACATACCCTAAGCCTCATAGACATTTAAACATTAATTAAAACTTTTTATTACTAATTTTTATTTTTTCTTTATGCAGTGGATATGTTGTAGGTTCAAGGGATAGTGGAAGCGTACAATGGTCAGTGCCCAACAGTTCTTTTGTCATGATCAATGATCAATCCGAGATTTAAATGATGATAAATGTCAAGATATACAGAATTGAATACAATAAAACAGAGAAGGGAAATCATGGTGGAACTATAGGTAGGATCTTTACATGTTATTTATAATTAATATAATTAAATAAAGAAATAACGTTGTTGGAATTATTTCTTTATTGATGGATTCGATGAAATATCTTTGGCTCACCATCATTGCATTGTGGAAACTAAGTGTAGATTTCCTCTAGTGGTGATCCACAAGTGTTCCATGAATCTCCATATATCGCCGAAGGAATCTCTGGGTTCTAGCATAGCAGATCCTTGTACTTTCATCATCAAAATTTTATCACTTTGAGAACATATTCCAAAGCATTCTCCTTGATATGGTGGGGGAGGATTACTCTCCATTCTTTGGAACATTCTTGAAGAAGGGAGTTATATAGGCTTGAGAGGATTATCCTAATCTGTTGTCCATAACCAATACATACAAATTGGATTAATGAGAAAATAGCATAACTAGATTTATATATTTCTAGGGTTAAAATAAAATAATTGCACAAGTACCCTTAATTATTTATTTAATCCTAGTGAAACCCCATGTCAAATAATAATAATAATATCATTATTTCCCAACATGTTCTTAACTTGTGAATTATAATTAAATACTATTTAATCAAATAATCTTCAATATTTATTATTTCTCACCAGACCTAAACACTTGGACCTCCATTCCTCTGTAATATTTATCCAACCTTAAATAATGACTCTTTATTTACTAAATAAATATCACCACATTATTAGCCAAAATAATAAATAAATATTATATTTTCAAAATAGGAAATAAATATTTATATGTGATCAAACATACATGAATAATTATTAAACCATGTACAGGAATAATATTTATTCAACCTATTAAATAATAAATAATAATATATGTTATTTAACTGAGATTCTGAAACACTTTGTAACACCCCGAGCTTCCACGATACGTCTCTCTTTCAATAATGCAATAGCTTGCATTGTACGCAAGTTCGAGTTCTAACACACCGCAACTAATCAAAGTAGCCGTTATGAATAGTAATGACCACCTTTTAAATTTATAGAAATTTTAAATTTCAAAATGGACTTCATTTTTGTATTCCTAATATCGAAATTAGCCTATGTTGAATTTTTGGTATTTTTCTGAGAACTTCTAATTTTTTATGAATAGTGAAAAATACTTAAAACAACTTTTTTAATCAAAATAATTTATAGTGATAAGTTATACTATTTAGTGGTTTTAAAGTATAATTAGAATATATTTTTACCATTTTATCCAATGGTGGTCATTAGAATTAATTTAACATTGAAATTGGACATAAACAATTGCCAATCTTTTGATATAAATTGTTTCTTAAAAACACGCTATTTGTTGTGACAGCGGGAATTAATTATAAAATTAATTAATGAAACTTATATGTTTGTAATTTTTTAAAATAGACGTCATTTTTGAATTCGGAATATCAATTATATCTTAGGGTAAAATTTTGGCATTGTTCTGAAAAACTTCAATTTTTGATGAATAGTGAAACCAATAAGTGGTAGTTAAATAACTGATTTTTCGTTTAAATGAAATATTACCACTTATTTGATTTGATTTTAAAAAATCCGACATACATGGTTGTCATTAATATGTAAAATGTGGTTCAATGAGATTAAAATAATTTTTTGGTGAATAGTAACTTTTAAGTTCTTAATCACGATTAGAGGTAATTAGTGTAGTTTAAGGTACAAATAATGTTATAATAATATGAGATGAGCATGACACTTGTCCTACTCTTATTGGATGAGTCATGGCCGACCAATACAACCCATGGGTCAACTTGGGGACCCCATGGAGCCACTTTAGTTGGAAAATGACATTAATATATATTTATTTAATGTTAAAATTAAATTGACACAAACATGAGTTGTTTTACTAAAACAGTTTTTAAGTGGGGTTACACAAGTCCAAATTTTGATTATAAATATTCATTAGAAAGCTAAAACGATTTCTTACATCATAATAGATTTTTTATAATTTTTAGACATTAAATAAATTAAATTATTTATGACATCTTGATGATGCAGCGATGACCTCATTATTTAACGATTTAAATAAAATGGGAAGATAATGAAAAATCCAAGGCTTACAATTGTCCAAAGCCAATTGAATGAGGATATTTCGAACCCTTATCACCTTATCCTCGAATTATATAAGTTTGGGACCTTTAGAATCCTAAAATCATTGTTTAATAATGTAACATTTCAATCTTTCCAAAAGATCCCCTCCTCTCCACTTATAAAAGGCCCCCACCTATCCCACCTTATTCACACCTTCAAGCCATTTGGATCGGCCAAACTCTGACCAAATACTCTCCCAACTTCCCCCTATTACTCCTAGAATCCTCAATTTGGGAAGAACTCTTCCCAAGGAAGCCTTTGGCTCAAATCAAAAAGAGTTACCCGATTTTGAGGTAATGTCTTCTCTAATGTTGTTTTGTTTTATTTTTCTTCTCCAACCCCCTAAACTCTTTTTATTCATTTCTTTTGTAACAACACCAGTATCCTCAATATACTAGGATGTTGTTATAAGAAGGATTTGATCCACACTTACACACACCTACATCTAATGGTTAAAGAACATACGGTTTCTGTGGATGGCGAATTTCTGCCTCACGAAACGATGATTGTTCAACACTCATATAACACCTTCAAAGGTGGCCATTAAGATGTAACTATTTTTATATATGATATATAATATGGTTATGTTTTACTTATGCTTCTGTATTTCTCATTTATGTCATACTTTATGATTTCCATTATGGGTAAAACGCGATAATTTCATTTTAGGAAGTGCGGACTACCGCCCCCTCAAAGTGATGTGAATCGTTAATGCCATATGTGGGATGTATAAAGGATGGAGTAAATGATATTATATATGATATTATACTGGAACTATATTATACCATTATATAATTATGATTTCATTCCATTAAATATGAAATATAAATGAAAGTAGCGTTCATGCGTACGTACGGCTTACCGTCTCCATGAACGGTGCATTTCATTTCTTACCTCTAAATGTTACGTAATATTATAAATGAATGTATATACTGGATATATATGACATATATGACATCTAAATCATGAATATAATTCTGGATATAATGGATATTCTACCACATAAACAACTTGTAATTATAAGAAGTTTATTGTTGACTCAAGTACCAAAGATCGACAAAACGACCGTTATTAACTTAAATAATTACATAATGTTCATATCATTGTAATAAGTAATATAAAAAGGATAATGAAATTGAAAATGGTTCTTAATAAGGTAGATATTAACTCTAGTTTATTATTCAGGAGGTTAAAGAACGGTTGAGTCAAGTCAGACACAAGGTAAGGGAACTTCTTAACCCAATTTCTATTCTTTGGGTTAATCTCTTACTTTCAAATTATGTCATGATATTATTATGTCCAATCTTGTATTTGTACTTTCATTATGTGTACTTATAGTGAATACATATAAATAGATCTATTTTATTTAATAAATGATCTTTGTAAGGGAACTTCTTAACCCAATTTCTATTCTTTGGGTTAATCTCCTACTTTCAAATTATGTCATGATATTATTATGTACAATCTTGTATTTGTACTTTCATTATGTGTACTTATAGTGAATACATATAAATAGATCTATTTTATTTAATAAATGATCTTTGTAAGGGAACTTCTTAACCCAACTACCATTATTTGGGTTAATCTCCTAATTTCCAATTTTGTCATGATATTATTATGTATTATTTTGTATTTTTACTTTCTTTATGTGTACCTATAGTGAATACACATAATAGATCTACTTTATTTTAAAAATGATCTTTTAAGGACTTCGTCTCAATCTCCTTTAATTGAGGTATATTTGGTTTTATACACAACTTTCTTTTATACGGTGTATAAACCCCTTTGACTTTTACGTTTATTCGAAAGGAATCTTTTTTTATACGAAGCGTTTTACTAAACGACAAAAAGGGAATGTTTTTCTTTCCGTACATATGCGGCGACAACGACTTCTCCGCCGCCGTGACTATTATTTGAGTTTTGGCTTCCTCTACAAGCCATCATTTTTTTTAATGAAAAATAAATACAAAGTTTTAACTTTCTTTTATTTTGGTATTAAAAATGGGTTTGAAAGCGTTTTTATTATATCAATGTTCTGTATTGATATCTTGTGATTGAAATGTGGAATTGTTATGTTTCCTTTATGCATGTTTTATGTGATACGATTATGTTATGGTTTATGATATGTTTAAACCTATTCATATGAGGAATGCATTGGACTTAATAAGTGACGGGTGGAGCCCGCTATAGCTCCTCGATGCATCGGCAGGTCTCATGAGACAAACTAGAGTCTTGGCACGAGGCCTTGACAAAATCTTATTTGTGGTCTTGGCACGAGGCCTTGACTACATGGTTATGATAGTCTGGCATTATGCATTCCATCATTATGAAAGTGGTTATTGATATTGCATGTGATTATTCGACCAGTAGAATATCCATGTGAATAAGTAAATGGCATTATCTCATTTTACTTTTTCCATATTATGTTGAAGTTCATGTTTAAACGGCCCTTGTTTCAGTTATACATTGCCTTAAATGTTAATGTTTATTTATGAAAGCTTCCGCATTATTGTTATCCTTACTGAGCATCTGAGCTCACCCCTTTCAATGTTTTAATATTTTTTAGGATGTGAAGAAGTATTTTATGAATGACCTGAAGGGATAGCCAGAAGAGGATATGAGTGTGGACTATGAATACTTTGTTATTAGTTTTTCACTTTATGATGTAATGTAAGACTTATGAATGTATCTAGTGTTTCCAAGGCTACTAAAATAATCGGTCTTTCGAGACTTGATCTTTTATGATCATGCCAATGTTACGAAGTAATGCACCGACTCTGGGTAGCTGGGGTCGAGGCGTTACAGTTGGTATCAGAGGCAGTTTAGTACTAACCTTGGAAGCAAGATTTAGATAAACTCTGATTAGAGCACATAGCCCGAAGATAGACTTTGAGGATTATTATAGAAGAACTTCCTAGAATTTTGGTATTATAGAGATGTTATGAGTTTTCCGAGCAATACATCCCTGTCTGGATACGAGCAGGTAGAGGCAGCTCTGGCACAGATGTACCTAGGGGTAAAACCCGAAAACACCGCTTTGATCTAGACTCGAACGGGAACTGGTGCACGACAATGGGCCTTGCTGCACTCTTGGTTACGACACTCCCGGGGGATATGCTTAGGATAACTCTCATTTTCTTTACAAATCATTATGAAGGGTTTATGAGTATAAACTTCCTCAAAGAAAACATTTTTATGATTATGGATTATATCCATAAATAGTTTAATTTATGTAAAGTGTTTTATAAGTATGGGATTATGTATTTTGATTCATAAACTGATCTAGTTTACGCAATTGTTTAGAAATGGCGCCTAGTGGAAGAAATGGAAACCGTATCAATGCACGCACTCCATGTAGGGATTTCCCTCCTGCTCAAGATAATTATAGTGGGGCTGGTGATGCAACTGGTGCCGATCATCTAATCACCATACTGGGACAACTTACTCAGGTTATGAATAATAACCTTACTCGTATGGAGCACCCTGATCCGCAACGTGGAGGATCAATGCTAGACCGTTTCATGAGGCAACAACCACCAACATTTAATGGGGGTACAAATCCATTAGTAGCTGAGCAATGGATAAACTCCTTAGAGAAAATATTCCATGCCTTGGGGAGTAGCGAAAGGGAGAAGGTTGTCATGGCAGCTTACCGCCTCACTGGAGATGTCGATCAGTGGTGGTCGCTGATTCAAAACACAAAGGAAGATGATGACGTATCGAATATGGAATGGAGGGAGTTCAAAGAGCTTTTCTTAGAAAAATACTTTCCTCGTGACCATCGAGCAGATATGGAAAGGCAATTTCTGAGTTTGAGGCAGAATGAGGATGAGAATGTCGCAAAGTATGAGGCTAACTTTACAAGGTTAGCGAGGCATGCTGCCGATTATATACGTAACCCAAGGAGTAAGATTGATCGTTTCTTTGATGGGTAAAAACCATTTCTCCGTCGAGCTTTTGTATCACAATCCTTCTCATCATACGAAGATATTGTCTCGTGTGCTATCAAGACAGAAAAGGAATTCTCTAAGTCTTATGACAACAAAGTAAAGCAAGAGAAGAAGAGAACGGGGGAACAAGAGACAGATAAAGGGAAAAAGGGAAAGAAGGATTTTCCATTATGTGATAATTGTGGGAAGAATCACCCTGGTACTTGCCTAAAAGGATTGGGAGTTTGTTATAAATGTGGAGAAAAGGGTCACCAGGCTCGTGATTGCAAGGGAAAGAAAGAGGCTGTCAAAGTTGAATGCTACAATTGTAGGGAAATGGGGCATTATGCAAATGAATGTCCTAAGCGTCAAGGAAACTTACCCCAGAAAAGGCCAAGGGATCAAGGCCAATCTTATGCTGTGACTACAGTTGAAGCGGAATAATTATTGTATTTGTGTTTTTGGACTCAAGAACTAGATTATGGTTATAAGAATAATGTGATATATATAAGGATTGTACTGCAGTACATGTTGTTTTCATTAAGGATTTAACATGATTAAGGTAATCATATTTTTAGTATGTGACAATAAGAGAACCTTTTCTTTGTTTAGGGAATCTGATGTTACAATTGATTTTGGAATTTAGAGAACTTTTAGAGAAAGTCTGGACGGAGGTATTTTGGATAACTATTAAGGTTGGAATGGATTAAGTTGAACCATGGATAGTATTGTTTAAGGTTAAATCATTTCTGAAGATTATTTTTGGAATATTATAATACTATAGTTTTAGGAAAAGGACAACCTACAGGGTGGGGCATAACCCGTCGCGTCGGACAAAGCTGCAAGAATCGAACCCACAATCATAGTGCGACAAGCCTTTATTTCCTACCACTAGCCTACAGGAAGTCCCTGGTTATTACAAAATAATTTTACTAATCTAAATGGTATGTGTTAACATTTGGAACCTTATACAATTAGGATAAGTATAATATTTTTGAGTTCTATGATCTTTTTGAGTGAAAGATGAGTTGAAGGTTGAAACTCTAATTGTCAACCATTAATATATTTATACATATCTCTTATTCAATGAATAAATTAATTCTTAAACTTTACTAAAGGGATATTAAAACAAAAAAATGTGTTATCCTAATACCTTATATCTAGTTGAACTGATGATATTTTAAGTCAACATAGATTGAAGGCTTTGAGGCCCTCAATTTGACAGTAGATTGTAATTGATGACCTCAATCACTCCCTACGAATATTTACGTTTTTCCTCCAATTATATGTCTCTAATTTACACCAATGTTCTCCTAATCGAGATCATAATTGGGTGGTGACATTTTCATTTCCCTTTCCCTCTTATTAAGGATAAATTTTATTAATCTTATTTCCGATGTGGGTTTTCCACAAAGGTATTTTCCTTTTTCAACCTTTTATTTTCAAAGAAAGAAATTTCAAATTGCGAGGATGCAATTTATTGAAGGAGGGGAGAATGTAACACCCCGAGCATCCACGATACGCCTCTCTTTCAATAATGCAATAGCTTGCATTGTACGCAAGTCCGAGTTCTAACACACCGCAACTAATCAAAGTAGCCGTTATGAATAGTAATAACCACCTTTTAAATTTATAGAAATTTTAAATTCCAAAATGGACTTCATTTTTGTATTCCTAATATCGAAATTAGCCTATGTTGAATTTTTGGTATTTTTCTGAGAACTTCTAATTTTTTATGAATAGTGAAAAATACTTAAAACAACTTTTTTAATCAAAATAATTTATAGTGATAAGTTATACTATTTAGTGGTTTTAAAGTATAATTAGAATATATTTTTACCATTTTATCCAATGGTGGTCATTAGAATTAATTTAACATTGAAATTGGACATAAACAATTGCCAATCTTTTGATATAAATTGTTTCTTAAAAACACGCTATTTGTTGTGACAGCGGGAATTAATTATAAAATTAATTAATGAAACTTATATGTTTGGAATTTTGTAAAATAGACATCATTTTTGAATTCGGAATATCAATTATATCTTAGGGTGAAATTTTGGCATTGTTCTGAAAAACTTCAATTTTTGATGAATAGTGAAACCACTAAGTGGTAGTTAAATAACTGATTTTTCGTTTAAATGAAATATTACCACTTCTGTGATTTGATTTTCAAAAATCCGACATACATGGTTGTCATTAAGATGTAAAATGTGGTTCAATGAGATTAAAATAATTTTTTGGTGAATAGTAACTTTTAAGTTCTTAATCACGATTAGAGGTAATTAGTGTAGTTTAAGGTACAAATAATGTTATAATAATATGAGATGAGCATGACACTTGTCCTACTCCTATTGTATGAGTCATGGCCGACCAAGACAACCCATGTGTCAACTTGGGGACTCCATGGAGCCACTTTAGTTGGAAAATGACATTAATATATATTTATTTAATGTTAAAATTAAATTGACACAAACATGAGTTGTTTTACTAAAACAGTTTTTAAGTGGGGTTACACAAGTCCAAATTTTGATTATAAATATTCATTAGAAATCTAAAAATATTTCCTACATCATAATATTTTTTTTTATTATTTTTATACATTAAATAAATTAAATTATTTATGACATCATGATGATGCAGTGATGACCTCATTATTTAACGATTTAAATAAAATGGGAAGATAATGAAAAATCCAAGGCTTACACTTGTCCAAAGCCAATTGGATGAGGAGATTTCGAACCCTTATCACCTTATCCTCGAATTATATAAGTGTGGGACCTTTATAATCCGAAAAGCATTGTGTAATAATGTAACATTTCAATCTTTCCAAAAGAGCCCCTCCTCTCCACTTATAAAAGGCCCCCACCTCTCCCACCTTATTCACACCTTCAAGCCATTTGGCTCGGCCAACCTCTGCCCAAATACTCTCCCAACTTCCCCCTATTACTCCTAGAATCCTCACTTTGGGCAGAACTCTTCCCAAGGAAGCCTTTGGCTCAAATCAAAAAGAGTTACACGATTTTGAGGTAATGTCTTCTCTAATGTTGTTTTGTTTTATTTTTCTTCTCCAACCCCCTAAACTCTTTTTATTCATTTCTTTTGTAACAAAACCAGTATCCTCAATATACTAGGATGTTTTTATAAGAAGTATTCGAGCCACACTTACACACACCTACATCTAATGGTTAAAGAACATACGGTTTCTGTGGATGGCGAATTTCTGCCTCACAAAACGATGATTGTTCAACACTCATATAACACCTTAAAAGGTGGCCATTAAGATGTCACTATTTTTATATATGATATATAATATGTTTATGGTTTACTTATGCTTCTGTATTTCTCATTTATTTCATACTTTATGATTTCCATTATGGGTAAAACGCGATAATTTCATTTTAGGAAGTGCGGACTACCGCCCCCTCAAAGTGATGTGAATCGTTAATGCCATATGTGGGATGTATAAAGGATGGAGTAAATGATATTATATATGATATTATACTGGAACTATATTATACCATTATATAATTATGATTTCATTCCATTAAATATGAAATAGAAATGAAAGTAGCGTTCATGCGTACGTACGGCTTACCGTCTCCATGAACGGTGCATTTCATTTCTTACCTCTAAATGTTACGTAATATTATAAATGAATGTATATACTGGATATATATGACATATATGAAATCTAAATCATGAATATAATTCTGGAGATAATGGATATTCTACCACATAAACAACTTGTAATTATAAGAAGTTTATTGTTGACTCAAGTACCAAAGATCGACAAAACGACCGTTATTAACTTAAATAATTACATAATGTTCATATCATTGTAATAAGTAATATAAAAAGGATAATAAAATTGAAAATGGTTCTTAATAAGGTAGATATTAACTCTAGTTTATTATTCAGGAGGTTAAAGAACGGTTGAGTCAAGTCAGACACAAGGTAAGGGAACTTCTTAACCCAATTTCTATTCTTTGGGTTAATCTCCTACTTTCAAATTATGTCATGATATTATTATGTCCAATCTTGTATTTGTACTTTCATTATGTGTACTTATAGTGAATACATATAAATAGATCTATTTTATTTAATAAATGATCTTTGTAAGGGAACTTCTTAACCCAATTTCTATTCTTTGGGTTAATCTCCTACTTTCAAATTATGTCATGATATTATTATGTCCAATCTTGTATTTGTACTTTCATTATGTGTAATTATAGTGAATACATATAAATAGATCTATTTTATTTAATAAATGATCTTTGTAAGGGAACTTCTTAACCCAACTACCATTATTTGGGTTAATCTCCTAATTTCCAATTTTTTCATGATATTATTATGTATTATTTTGTATTTTTACTTTCTTTATGTGTACCTATAGTGAATACACATAATAGATCTACTTTATTTTAAAAATTATCTTTTAAGGACTTAGTCTCAATCTCCTTTCATTGAGGCATATTTGGTTTTATACACAACTTTCTTTTATACGGTGTATAAACCCCTTTGACTTTTACGTTTATTCGAAAGGAATCTTTTTTTATACGAAGCGTTTTACTAAACGACAAAAAGGGAATGTTTTTCTTTCCGTACATATGCGGCGACAACGACTTCTCCGCCGTCGTGACTATTATTTGAGTTTCGGCTTCCTCTACAAGCCATCATTTTTTTAATGAAAAATAAATACAAAGTTTTAAATTTCTTTTATTTTGGTATTAAAAATGGGTTTGAAAGCGTTTTTATTATATCAATGTTATGTATTGATATCTTGTGATTGAAATGTGGAATTGTTATGTTTCCTTTATGCATGTTTTATGTGATACGATTATGTTATGGTTTATGATATGTTTAAACCTATTCATATGAGGAATGCATTGGACTTAATAAGTGACGGGTGGAGCCCGCTATAGCTCCTCGATGCATCGGCAGGTCTCATGAGACAAACTAGTGTCTTGGCACGAGGCCTTGACAAAATCTTATTTGTGGTCTAGGCACGAGGCCTTGACTACTTGGTTATGATAGTCTGGCATTATGCATTCCATCATTATGAAAGTGGTTATTGATATTGCATGTGATTATTCGACCAGTAGAATATCCATGTGAATAAGTAAATGGCATTATCTCATTTTACTTTTGCCATATTATGTTGAAGTTCATGTTTAAACGGCCCTTGTTTCAGTTATACATTGCCTTAAATGTTAATGTTTATTTATGAAAGCTTCCGCATTATTGTTATCCTTACTGAGTATCTGAGCTCACCCCTTTCAATGTTTTAATATTTTCCAGGATGTGAAGAAGTATTTTATGAATGACCTGAAGGGATAGTCAGAAGAGGATATGAGTGTGGACTATGAAGACTTTGTTATTAGTTTTTCACTTTATGATGTAATGTAAGACTTATGAATGTATCTATTGTTTCCAAGGCTACTAAACTAATCGGTCTTTCGAGACTTGATCTTTTATGATCATGCCAATGTTACGAAGTAATGCACCGACTCTGGGTAGCTGGGGTCGAGGCGTTACAGTTGGTATCAGAGGTAGTTTAGTACTAACCTTGGAAGCAAGATTTAGATAAACTCTGATTAGAGCACATAGCCCGAAGATAGACTTTGAGGATAATTATAGAAGAACTTCCTAGAATTTTGGTATTATAGAGATGTTATGAGTTTTCCGAGCAATACATCCCTATCTGGATACGAGCAGGTAGAGGCGGCTCTGGCATAGATGTACCTAGGGGTAAAACCCGAAAACACCGCTTTGAGCTAGACTCGAACGGGAACTGGTGCACGACAATGGGCTTTGCTGCACTCTTGGTTACGACACTCCCGGGGGATATGCTTAGGATAACTCTCATTTTCTTTACAAATCATTATGAAGGGTTTATGAGTATAAACTTCCTCAAAGAAAACATTTTTATGATTATGGATTATATCCATAAATAGTTCAATTTATGTTAAGTGTTTTATAAGTATGGGATTATGTATTTTGATTCATAAACTGATCTAGTTTACGCAATTGTTTAGAAATGGCGCCTAGTGGAAGAAATGGAAACCGTATCAATGCACGCACTCCATGTAGGGATTTCCCTCCTGCTCAAGATAATTATAGTGGGGCTGGTGATGCAACTGGTGCCGATCAGCTAATCACCATACTGGGACAACTTACTCAGGTTATGAATAATAACCTTACTCGTATGGAGCACCCTGATCCGCAACGTGGAGGATCAATGCTAGACCGTTTCATGAGGCAACAACCACCAAAATTTAATGGGGGTAAAAATCCATTAGTAGCTGGGCAATGGATAAAATCCTTAGAGAAAATATTCCATGCCTTGGGGAGTAGCGAAAGGGAGAAGGTTGTCATGGCAGTTTACCGCCTCACTGGAGATGTCGATCAGTGGTGGTCGCTGATTCAAAACACAAAGGAAGATGATGACGTATCGAATATGGAATGAAGGGAGTTCAAAGAGCTTTTCTTAGAAAAATACTTTCCTCGTGACCATCGAGCAGATATGGAAAGGCAATTTCTGAGTCTGAGGCAGAATGAGGATGAGAATGTCGCAAAGTATGAGGCTAACTTTACAAGGTTAGCGAGGCATGCTGCCGATTATATACGTAACCCAAGGAGTAAGATTGATCGTTTCTTTGATGGGTAAAAACCATTTCTCCGTCGAGCTTTAGTATCACAATCCTTCTCATCATACGAAGATATTGTCTCGTGTGCTATCAAGACAGAAAAGGAATTCTCTAAGTCTTATGACAACAAAGTAAAGCAAGAGAAGAAGAGAACGGGGGAACAAGAGTCAGATAAAGGGAAAAAGGGAAAGAAGGATTTTCCATTATGTGATAATTGTGGGAAGAATCACCCTGGTACTTGTCTAAAAGGAATGGGAGTTTGTTATAAATGTGGAGAAAAGGGTCACCAGGCTCGTGATTGCAAGGGAAAGAAAGAGGCTGTCAAAGTTGAATGCTACAATTGTAGGGAAATGGGGCATTATGCAAATGAATGTCCTAAGCGTCAAGGAAACTTACCCCAGAAAAGGCCAAGGGATCAAGGCCAATCTTATGCTGTGACTACAGTTGAAGCGGAATAATTATTGTATTTGTGTTTTTGGACTCAAGAACTAGATTATGGTTATAAGAATAATGTGATATATATAAGGATTGTACTGCAGTACATGTTGTTTTCATTAAGGATTTAATATGATTAAGGTAATCATATTTTTAGTATGTGACAATAAGAGAAACTTTTCTTTGTTTAGGGAATCTGATGTTACAATTGATTTTGGAATTTAGAGACCTTTTAGAGAAAGTCTGGACGGAGGTATTTTGGATAACTATTAAGGTTGGAATGGATTAAGTTGAACCATGGATAGTATTGTTTAAGGTTAAATCATTTCTGAAGATTATTTTTGGAATATTATAATACTATAGTTTTAGGAAAAGGACAACCTGCAGGGTGGGGCATAACCCGTCGCGTCGGACAAAGCTGCAATAATCGAACCCACAATCATAGTGCGACAAGCCTTTATTTCCTACCACTAGCCTACAGGAAGTCCCTGGTTATTACAAAATAATTTTACTAATCTAAATGGTATGTGTTAACATTTGGAACCTTATACAATTAGGATAAGTATAATATTTTTGAGTTCTATGATCTTTTTGAGTGAAAGATGAGTTGAAGGTTGAAACTCTAATTGTCAACCATAAATATATTTATACATATCTCTTATTCAATGAATAAATTAATTCTTAAACTTTACTAAAGGGATATTAAAACAAAAAAATGTGTTATCCTAATACCTTATATCTTGTTGAACTGATGATATTTTAAATCAACATAGATTGAAGGCTTTGAGGCCCTCAATTTGACAGTAGATTGTAATTGATGACCTCAATCTCTCCCTACGAATATTTACGTTTTTCCTCCAATTATATGTCTCTAATTTCCACCAATGTTCTCCTAATCGAGATCATAATTGGGTGGTGACATTTTCATTTCCCTTTCCCTCTTATTAAGGATAAATTTTATTAATCTTATTTCCGATGTGGGTTTTCCACAAAGGTATTTTCCTTTTTCAACCTTTTATTTTCAAAGAAAGAAATTTCAAATTGCGAGGACGCAATTTATTGAAGGAGGGGAGAATGTAACACCCCGAGCATCCACGATACGCCTCTCTTTCAATAATGCAATAGCTTGCATTGTACGCAAGTTCGAGTTCTAACACACCGCAACTAATCAAAGTAGCCGTTATGAATAGTAATAACCACCTTTTAAATTTATAGAAATTTTAAATTTCAAAATGGACTTCATTTTTGTATTCCTAATATCGAAATTAGCCTATGTTGAATTTTTGGTATTTTTCTGAGAACTTCTAATTTTTTATGAATAGTGAAAAATACTTAAAACAACTTTTTTAATCAAAATAATTTATAGTGATAAGTTATACTATTTAGTGGTTTTAAAGTATAATTAGAATATATTTTTACCATTTTATCCAATGGTGGTCATTATAATTAATTTAACATTGAAATTGGACATAAACAATTGCCAATCTTTTGATATAAACTGTTTCTTAAAAACACGCTATTTGTTGTGACAGCGGGAATTAATTATAAAATTAATTAATGCAACTTATATGTTTGGAATTTTTTAAAATAGACATCATTTTTCAATTCGGAATATCAATTATATCTTAGGGTGAAATTTTGGCATTGTTCTGAAAAACTTCAATTTTTGATGAATAGTGAAACCACTAAGTGGTAGTTAAATAACTGATTTTTCGTTTAAATGAAATATTACCACTTTTGTGATTTGATTTTAAAAAATCCGACATACATGGTTGTCATTAAGATGTAAAATGTGGTTCAATGAGATTAAAATAATTTTTTGGTGAATAGTAACTTTTAAGTTCTTAATCACGATTAGAGGTAATTAGTGTAGTTTAAGGTACAAATAATGTTATAATAATATGAGATGAGCATGAAACTTGTCCTACTCCTATTGGATGAGTCATGGCCGACCAAGACAACCCATGGGTCAACTTGGGGACCCCATGGAGCCACTTTAGTTGGGAAATGACATTAATATATATTTATTTAATGTTAAAATTAAATTGACACAAACATGAGTTGTTTTACTAAAACAGTTTTTAAGTGGGGTTACACAAGTCCAAATTTTGATTATAAATATTCATTAGAAATATAAAAAGATTTCCTACATCATAATATTTTTTTTATAATTTTTAGACATTAAATAAATTAAATTATTTATGACATCATGATGATGCAGCGATGACCTCATTATTTAACGATTTAAATAAAATGGGAAGATAATGCAAAATCCAAGGCTTACACTTGTCCAAAGCCAATTGGATGAGTAGATTTCGAACCCTTATCACCTTATCCTCGAATTATATAAGTTTGGGACCTTTATAATCCGAAAAGCATTGTGTAATAATGTAACATTTCAATCTTTCCAAAAGAGCCCCTCCTCTCCACTTATAAAAGGCCCCCACCTCTCCCACCTTATTCACACCTTCATGCCATTTGGCTCGGCCAACATCTGCCCAAATACTCTCCCAACTTCCCCCTATTACTCCTAGAATCCTCACTTTGGGCAGAACTCTTCCCAAGGAAGCCTTTGGCTCAAATCAAAAAGAGTTACCCGATTTTGAGGTAATGTCTTCTCTAATGTTGTTTTGTTTTATTTTTCTTCTCCAACCCCCTAAACTCTTTTTATTCATTTCTTTTGTAACAAAACCAGTATCCTCAATATACTAGGATGTTGTTATAAGAAGTATTCGAGCCACACTTACACACACCTACATCTAATGGTTAAAGAACATACGGTTTCTGTGGATGGCGAATTTCTGCCTCACGAAACGATGATTGTTAAACACTCATATAACACCTTAAAAGGTGGCCATTAAGATGTCACTATTTTTATATATGATATATAATATGTTTATGTTTTACTTATGCTTTTGTATTTCTCATTTATGGCATACTTTATGATTTCCATTATGGGTAAAACGCGATAATTTCATTTTAGGAAGTGCGGACTACCGCCCCCTCAAAGTGATGTGAATCGTTAATGCCATATGTGGGATGTATAAAGGATGGAGTAAATGATATTATATATGATATTATACTGGAAATATATTATACCATTGTATAATTATGATTTCATTCCATTAAATATGAAATAGAAATGAAAGTAGCGTTCATGCGTACGTACGGCTTACCGTCTCCATGAACGGTGCATTTCATTTCTTACCTCTAAATGTTACGTAATATTATAAATGAATGTATATACTGGATATATATGACATATATGACATCTAAATCATGAATATAATTCTGGAGATAATGGATATTCTACCACATAAACAACTTGTAATTATAAGAAGTTTATTGTTGACTCAAGTACCAAAGATCGAAAAAACGACCGTTATTAACTTAAATAATTACATAATGTTCATATCATTGTAATAAGTAATATAAAAAGGATAATGAAATTGAAAATGGTTCTTAATAAGGTAGATATTAACTCTAGTTTATTATTCATGAGGTTAAAGAATGGTTGAGTCAAGTCAGACAGAAGGTAAGGGAACTTCTTAACCCAATTTCTATTCTTTGGGTTAATCTCCTACTTTCAAATTATGTCATGATATTATTATGTCCAATCTTGTATTTGTACTTTCATTATGTGTACTTATATTGAATACATATAAAAAGATCTATTTTATTTAATAAATGATCTTTGTAAGGGAACTTATTAACCCAATTTCTATTCTTTGGGTTAATCTCCTACTTTCAAATTATGTCATGATATTATTATGTCCAATCTTGTATTTGTACTTTCATTATGTGTACTTATAGTGAATACATATAAATAGATCTATTTTATTTAATAAATGATCTTTTTAAGGGAACTTCTTAACCCAACTACCATTATTTGGGTTAATCTCCTAATTTCCAATTTTGTCATGATATTATTATGTATTATTTTGTATTTTTACTTTCTTTATGTGTACCTATAGTGAATACACATAATAGATCTACTTTATTTTAAAAATGATCTTTTAAGGACTTCGTCTCAATCTCCTTTCATTGAGGCATATTTGGTTTTATACACAACTTTCTTTTATACAGTGTATAAACCCCTTTGACTTTTACGTTTATTCGAAAGGAATCTTTTTTTATACGAAGCGTTTTACTAAACGACAAAAAGGGAATGTTTTTCTTTCCGTACATATGCGGCGACAACGACTTCTCCACCGCCGTGACTATTATTTGAGTTTCGGCTTCCTCTACAATCCATCATTTTTTTTAATGAAAAATAAATACAAAGTTTTAACTTTCTTTTATTTTGGTATTAAAAATGGGTTTGAAAGAGTTTTTATTATATCAATGTTCTGTATTGATATCTTGTGATTGAAATGTGGAATTGTTATGTTTCCTTTATGCATGTTTTATGTGATACGATTATGTTATGGTTTATGATATGTTTAAACCTATTCATATGAGGATTGCATTGGACTTAATAAGTGACGGGTGGAGCCCGCTATAGCTCCTCGATGCATCGGCAGGTCTCATGAGACAAACTAGTGTCTTGGCACGAGGCCTTGACAAAATCTTATTTGTGGTCTTGGCATGAGGCCTTGACTACGTGGTTATGATAGTCTGGCATTATTCATTCCATCATTATGAAAGTGGTTATTGATATTGCATGTGATTATTCGACCAGTAGAATATCCATGTGAATAAGTAAATGGCATTATCTCATTTTACTTTTGCCATATTATGTTGAAGTTCATGTTTAAACGGCCCTTGTTTCAGTTATACATTGCCTTAAATGTTAATTTTTATTTATGAAAGCTTCCGTATTATTGTTATCCTTACTGAGCATCTGAGCTCACCCCTTTCAATGTTTTAATATTTTCCAGGATGTGAAGAAGTATTTTATAAATGACCTGAAGGGATAGTCAGAAGAGGATATGAGTGTGGAATATGAAGACTTTGTTATTAGTTTTTCACTTTATGATGTAATGTAAGACTTATGAATGTATCTAATGTTTCCAAGGCTACTAAACTAATCGGTCTTTCGAGACTTGATCTTTTATGATCATGCCAATGTTACGAAGTAATGCACCGACTCTGGGTAGCTGGGGTCGAGGCGTTACAGTTGGTATCAGAGGCAGTTTAGTACTAACCTTGGAAGCAAGATTTAGATAAACTCTGATTAGAGCACATAGCCCGAAGATAGACTTTGAGGATTATTATAGAAGAACATCCTAGAATTTTGGTATTATAGAGATGTTATGAGTTTTCCGAGCAATACATCCCTGTCTGGATACGAGCAGGTAGAGGCGGCTCTGGCACAGATGTACCTAGGGGTAAAACCCGAAAACACCGCTTTGAGCTAGACTCGAACGGGAACTGGTGCACAACAATGGGCCTTGCTGCACTCTTGGTTACGACACTCCCGGGGGATATGCTTAGGATAACTCTCATTTTCTTTACAAATCATTATGAAGGGTTTATGAGTATAAAATTCCTAAAAGAAAACATTTTTATGATTATGGATTATATCCATAAATAGTTCAATTTATGTTAAGTGTTTTATAAGTATGGGATTATGTATTTTGATTCATAAACTGATCTAGTTTACGCAATTGTTTAGAAATGGCGCCTAGTGGAAGAAATGGAAACCGTATCAATGCACGCACTCCATGTAGGGATTTCCCTCCTGCTCAAGATAATTATAGTGGGGCTGGTGATGCAACTGGTGCCGATCAGCTAATCACCAAACTGGGACAACTTACTCAGGTTATGAATAATAACCTTACTCGTATGGAGCACCCTGATCCGCAACGTGGAGGATCAATGCTAGACCGTTTCATGAGGCAACAACCACCAACATTTAATGGGGGTACAAATCCATTAGTAGCTGGGCAATGGATAAACTCCTTAAAGAAAATATTCCATGCCTTGGGGAGTAGCGAAAGGGAGAAGGTTGTCATGGCAGTTTACCGCCTCACTGGAGATGTCGATCAGTGGTGGTCGCTGATTCAAAACACAAAGGAAGATGATGACGTATCGAATATGGAATGAAGGGAGTTCAAAGAGCTTTTCTTAGAAAAATACTTTCCTCGTGACCATCGAGCAGATATGGAAAGGCAATTTCTGAGTTTGAGGCAGAATGAGGATGAGAATGTCGCAAAGTATGAGGCTAACTTTACAAGGTTAGCGAGGCATGCTGCCGATTATATACGTAACCCAAGGAGTAAGATTGATCGTTTCTTTGATGGGTAAAAACCATTTCTCCGTCGAGCTTTAGTATCACAATCCTTCTCATCATACGAAGATATTGTCTCGTGTGCTATCAAGACAGAAAAGGAATTCTCTAAGTCTTATGACAACAAAGTAAAGCAAGAGAAGAAGAGAACGGGGGAACAAGAGTCAGATAAAGGGAAAAAGGGAAAGAAGGATTTTCCATTATGTGATAATTGTGGGAAGAATCACCCTGGTACTTGTCTAAAAGGAATGGGAGTTTGTTATAAATGTGGAGAAAAGGGTCACCAGGCTCGTGATTGCAAGGGAAAGAAAGAGGCTGTCAAAGTTGAATGCTACAATTGTAGGGAAATGGGGCATTATGCAAATGAATGTCCTAAGTGTCAAGGAAACTTACCCCAGAAAAGGCCAAGGGATCAAGGCCAATCTTATGCTGTGACTACAGTTGAAGCGGAATAATTATTGTATTTGTGTTTTTGGACTCAAGAACTAGATTATGGTTATAAGAATAATGTGATATATATAAGGATTGTACTGCAGTACATGTTGTTTTCATTAAGGATTTAATATGATTAAGGTAATCATATTTTTAGTATGTGACAATAAGAGAAACTTTTCTTTGTTTAGGGAATCTGATGTTACAATTGATTTTGGAATTTAGAGACCTTTTAGAGAAAGTCTGGACGGAGGTATTTTGGATAACTATTACGGTTGGAATGGATTAAGTTGAACCATGGATAGTATTGTTTAAGGTTAAATCATTTCTGAAGATTATTTTTGGAATATTATAATACTATAGTTTTAGGAAAAGGACAACCTGCAGGGTGGGGCATAACCCGTCGCGTCGGACAAAGCTGCAATAATCGAACCCACAATCATAGTGCGACAAGCCTTTATTTCCTACCACTAGCCTACAGGAAGTCCCTGGTTATTAGAAAATAATTTTACTAATCTAAATGGTATGTGTTAACATTTGGAACCTTATACAATTAGGATAAGTATAATATTTTTGAGTTCTATGATCTTTTTGAGTGAAAGATGAGTTGAAGGTTGAAACTCTAATTGTCAACCATAAATATATTTATACATATCTCTTATTCAATGAATAAATTAATTCTTAAACTTTACTAAAGGGATATTAAAACAAAAAAATGTGTTATCCTAATACCTTATATCTTGTTGAACTGCTGATATTTTAAATCAACATAGATTGAAGGCTTTTAGGCCCTCAATTTGACAGTAGATTGTAATTGATGACCTCAATCACTCCCTATGAATATTTACGTTTTTCCTCCAATTATATGTCTCTAATTTCCACCAATGTTCTCCTAATCGAGATCATAATTGGGTGGTGACATTTTCATTTCCCTTTCCCTCTTATTAAGGATAAATTTTATTAATCTTATTTCCGATGTGGGTTTTCCACAAAGGTATTTTCCTTTTTCAACCTTTTATTTTCAAAGAAAGAAATTTCAAATTGCGAGGACGCAATTTATTGAAGGAGGGGAGAATGTAACACCCCGAGCATCCACGATACGCCTCTCTTTCAATAATGCAATAGCTTGCATTGTACGCAAGTTTGAGTTCTAACACACCGCAACTAATCAAAGTAGTCGTTATGAATAGTAATAACCACCTTTTAAATTTATAGAAATTTTAAATTTCAAAATGGACTTCATTTTTGTATTCCTAATATCGAAATTAGCCTATGTTGAATTTTTGGTATTTTTCTGAGAACTTCTAATTTTTTATGAATAGTGAAAAATACTTAAAACAACGTTTTTAATCAAAATAATTTATAGTGATAAGTTATACTATTTAGTGGTTTTAAAGTATAATTAGAATATATTTTTACCATTTTATCCAATGGTGGTCATTATAATTAATTTAACATTGAAATTGGACATAAACAATTGCCAATCTTTTGATATAAATTGTTTCTTAAAAACACGCTATTTGTTGTGACAGCGGGAATTAATTATAAAATTAATTAATGCAACTTATATGTTTGGAATTTTGTAAAATAGACATCATTTTTGAATTTGGAATATCAATTATATCTTAGGGTGAAATTTTGGCATTGTTCTGAAAAACTTCAATTTTTGATGAATAGTGAAACCACTAAGTGGTAGTTAAATAACTGATTTTTCGTTTAAATGAAATATTACCACTTCTGTGATTTGATTTTCAAAAATCAGACATACATGGTTGTCATTAAGATGTAAAATGTGGTTCAATGAGATTAAAATAATTTTTTGGTGAATAGTAACTTTTAAGTTCTTAATCACGATTAGAGGTAATTAGTGTAGTTTAAGGTACGAATAATGTTATAATAATATGAGATGAGCATGAAACTTGTCCTACTCCTATTGGATGAGTCATGGCCGACCAAGAAAACCCATGTGTCAAATTGGGGACCCCATGGAGCCACTTTAGTTGGGAAATGACATTAATATATATTTATTTAATGTTAAAATTAAATTGACACAAACATGAGTTGTTTTACTAAAACAGTTTTTAAGTGGGGTTACACAAGTCCAAATTTTGATTATAAATATTCATTAGAAATCTAAAAAGATTTCCTACATCATAATATTTTTTTTATAATTTTTAGACATTAAATAAATTAAATTATTTATGACATCATGATGATGCAGCGATGACCTCATTATTTAACGATTTAAATAAAATGGGAAGATAATGCAAAATCCAAGGCTTACACTTGTCCAAATCCAATTGGATGAGGAGATTTAGAACCCTTATCACCTTATCCTCGAATTATATAAGTGTTGGACCTTTATAATCCGAAAAGCATTGTGTAATAATGTAACATTTCAATCTTTCCAAAAGAGCCCCTCCTCTCCACTTATAAAAGGCCCCCACCTCTCCCACCTTATTCACACCTTCAAGCCATTTGGCTCGGCCAACCTCTGCCCAAATACTCTCCCAACTTCCCCCTCTTACTCCTAGAATCCTCACTTTGGGCAGAACTCTTCCCAAGGAAGCCTTTGGCTCAAATCAAAAAGAGTTACCCGATTTTGAGGTAATGTCCTCTCTAATGTTGTTTTGTTTTATTTTTCTTCTCCAACCCCCTAAACTCTTTTTATTCATTTCTTTTGTAACAAAACCAGTATCCTCAATATACTAGGATTTTTTTATAAGAAGTATTAGAGCCACACTTACACACACCTACATCTAATGGTTAAAGAACATACGGTTTCTGTGGATGGCGAATTTCTGCCTCACGAAACGATGATTGTTAAACACTCATATAACACCTTAAAAGGTGGCCATTAAGATGTCACTATTTTTATATATGATATATAATATGTTTATGTTTTACTTATGCTTCTGTATTTCTCATTTATGGCATACTTTATGATTTCCATTATGGGTAAAACGCGATAATTTCATTTTAGGAAGTGCGGACTACCGCCCCCTCAAAGTGATGTGAATCGTTAATGCCATATGTGGGATGTATAAAGGATGGAGTAAATGATATTATATATGATATTATACTGCAACTATATTATACCATTATATAATTATGATTTCATTCCATTAAATATGAAATAGAAATGAAAGTAGCGTTCATGCGTACGTACGGCTTGCCGTCTCCATGAACGGTGCATTTCATTTCTTACCTCTAAATGTTACGTAATATTATAAATGAATGTATATACTGGATATATATGACACATATGACATCTAAATCATGAATATAATTCTGGAGATAATGGATATTCTACCACATAAACAACTTGTAATTATAAGAAGTTTATTGTTGACTCAAGTACCAAAGATCGACAAAACGACCGTTATTAACTTAAATAATTACATAATGTTCATATCATTGTAATAAGTAATATAAAAAGGATAATGAAATTGAAAATGGTTCTTAATAAGGTAGATATTAACTCTAGTTTATTATTCATGAGGTTAAAGAGCGGTTGAGTCAAGTCAGACACAAGGTAAGGGAACTTCTTAACCCAATTTCTATTCTTTGGGTTAATCTCCTACTTTCAAATTATGTCATGATATTATTATGTCCAATCTTGTATTTGTACTTTCATTATGTGTACTTATAGTGAATACATATAAAAAGATCTATTTTATTTAATAAATGATCTTTGTAAGGGAACTTCTTAACCCAATTTCTATTCTTTGGGTTAATCTCCTACTTTCAAATTATGTCATGATATTATTATGTCCAATCTTTTATTTGTACTTTCATTATGTGTACTTATAGTGAATACATATAAATAGATCTATTTTATTTAATAAATGATCTTTTTAAGGGAACTTCTTAACCCAACTACCATTATTTGGGTTAATCTCCTAATTTCCAATTTTGTCATGATATTATTATGTATTATTTTGTATTTTTACTTTCTTTATGTGTACCTATAGTGAATACACATAATAGATCTACTTTATTTTAAAAATGATCTTTTAAGGACTTCGTCTCAATCTCCTTTCATTGAGGCATATTTGGTTTTATACACAACTTTCTTTTATACAGTGTATAAACCCCTTTGACTTTTACGTTTATTCGAAAGGAATCTTTTTTTATACGAAGCGTTTTACTAAACGACAAAAAGGGAATGTTTTTCTTTCCGTACATATGCCGCGACAACGACTTCTCCACCGCCGTGACTATTATTTGAGTTTCGGCTTCCTCTACAATCCATCATTTTTTTTAATGAAAAATAAATACAAAGTTTTAACTTTCTTTTATTTTGGTATTAAAAATGGGTTTGAAAGCGTTTTTATTATATCAATGTTCTGTATTGATATCTTGTGATTGAAATGTGGAATTGTTATGTTTCCTTTATGCATGTTTTATGTGATACGATTATGTTATGGTTTATGATATGTTTAAACCTATTCATATGAGGATTGCATTGGACTTAATAAGTGACGGGTGGAGCCCGCTATAGCTCCCCGATGCATCGGCAGGTCTCATGAGACAAAATAGTGTCTTGGCACGAGGCCTTGACAAAATATTATTTGTGGTCTTGGCACGAGGCCTTGACTACGTGGTTATGATAGTCTGGCATTATGCATTCCATCATTATGAAAGTGGTTATTGATATTGCATGTGATTATTCGACCAGTAGAATATCCATGTGAATAAGTAAATAGCATTATCTCATTTTACTTTTGCCATATTATGTTGAAGTTCATGTTTAAAAGGCCCTTGTTTCAGTTATACATTGCCTTAAATGTTAATGTTTATTTATGAAAGCTTCCGCATTATTGTTATCCTTACTGAGCATCTGAGCTCACCCCTTTCAATGTTTTAATATTTTCCAGGATGTGAAGAAGTATTTTATGAATGACCTGTAGGGATAGTCAGAAGAGGATATGAGTGTGGACTATGAAGACTTTGTTATTAGTTTTTCACTTTATGATGTAATGTAAGACTGATGAATGTATCTAGTGTTTCCAAGGCTACTAAACTAATCGGTCTTTCGAGACTTGATCTTTTATGATCATGCCAATGTTACGAAGTAATGCACCGACTCTGGGTAGTTGGGGTCGGGGCGTTACACACTTAGTGTATGACCCTCTAGGCCTCTTTCTCATTGGAATTATGTGAAGTATCATAAAGTCCAAGTTTAGTGCCTAGAAACACACCAAGGCACCCATAGAGAAAGAAGTTAATGTCACAATGAAATATCACCTCATACAGATGCTTAGTGTATAATATAATCCCTTTACCTTTATATCTATAATCAAGTAGGTTTGATGTTGGTGACATCAACCTATATTCTCGATGTTACTTTCTTGGAATTCCTAGAAAATGAACATTCCTTTAGAATACCTTGGTCATAAGTTTATTTAGGCTATATCATTTAAATTAAAGGGCCTAAGATGTCAACTTCCATTAATAAACAAAAGTGAAAAATCCTTTCTCAAATTATTCATTAACGAAATATTACTCATGATGAACCCAACATATCCTAATTCGTCATGAACATCTGTCATCATGGTTTTCATCAATACATCTATGTGAACGACTCATAATACTCATTAATAATAATCTTAAATTCTAAGGACCAATACACATGTCCACAGATAGGAACATCCAATAACACATATAAATGTAGATTTCCTACTGGTGGGTTTCATTCTCATAATATCCTATTGGATATTACCATGGGCGTACACCATGAGAAGGTGCCTCAAATACTATGAGTATCCACCCCTAATAGCTTAAATCATTTGTTTCCCTTAAATTATATCATCATTCTATATAACATATATTCAAGAATTGGGTCATAACACCTTTGGGTTCTCATCATGGTGGGGAAATACTATGACCTTTTAGTGTGACAGCTACTCTTAGGACATTATCACATAATATGTCATGCAAAAGAACAATCATGATGTTATAAGTATTTTATTAACATTAAAAATAATAAATAAATTTTATCATAAAGTACATGAAAGTTAGTTTTAGGGAACCAACTCCTACAAACTCCCACTTGCACTTGAGTCAAGGGGTCCCCCACGTTCTCTTCTGTAGATAATATTTTTACTATAACTTCACCCCTATAATATAAATCCCTCAAAAGGTGATACTTTTGGAGTATGTGTTCTATTTTTTGGTGTAACCTTGGAACTTTTTCAAGATCCATCGTTGTAGTATTATCATAATACAATGTGATAGGGTATTTATTTCCTTGTACCACATCAATATCATAGAAAATGTTCCGAATCAAAACACCTTCCATGGATGTATTAGAATCTGCTATATACTTGGACTCTATTATAGAATAAAAAAAACTAACTTCTTTGAAGTCTTTATTCTTATAGATCCTCTATTGATACACAAAACATATCCTTATTGAGAATTTATATCATTATGATCTATCTAAAAACTAGCATCAGTTTAACCCCTGATGACTAGCTCCTAATCTCCTCCATACACTAGTAACATATCCTTAGTTATTCTCATATACTTAAGGATAACCTTAACAATAGTCCAATATTATTCTCTTAGATCTTTTTTATATCTATTTACCATGATAAACGCATAGGAAACATCAAGTCTAGTCATGGCATACATGATTGATCCTATCACTAAAGTGTATAGGATCTTACTCATTATCTCTTTCTGTTATTGTGTCTGAGGATACATTTTCTTAGAAATATGTAAACCATATGACACTAGAACCAATCCCCTCTTGGATTTTTCCATACTAAATCTATTCAGTATGTGGTAAACACATATGCTTTGTTGACTTATTCAAAGTAGTCTCTTGGATCTATCACAAATGATCTTGATCCCTAGAATTTAGGATACTTCACCTAAGTCTTTCATAGAGAAACACTTTTTCAACCAGTCCTTAACTGACTATATGACTGGTATGTCATTTCTAATAAGTAATATGTCACCAACATATACTACTAGGATAATAACTATATTCCCACTAAACCACTTGTAAACACACATTTCACATTCGTTATTAATAAAACAAAATTCTTTTATGGATTCATCAAATCGAATGTTCCATGACCTGGATTCTTACTTCAATCCATACATAGAGTACTACAACTTGAAAATACTTTTGGTATCACTTAGAGTCACAAAACCTTCTTGTTGTTTCATATAGACATCTTCCTAAAGGTTCCTATTAAGGAATGAAATTTTGACATCCATCTTCCAAATATAATAGTCATGGTAAGATTCTATATCAAGTAAAATTTTAATGAATTTAAAGATGAAAACTGGAGAAAAGGTTTCATTATAGTCAATTCCTTGATGTGGTTTAAACCTATTAGCCACTATCCTTTATTTATTGGTATTTACTTTACCTTTAATTTCCAATTTCTTTTTGAGTACCCATTTACATAAACTAGTATTTACATCAACTGGTAGGTCGACCAGAATCCAAAGTTGGTTTTGATACATAGAATCCATTTTATAATTCAGGGATTCTTTCCATCTTGAAGATTCTGAGCTTTCTACTACCTCCTTGTATAATATAGCTTCATTATTGTCAACCAATAATAATTCACCATACTCAGTGACTAGGAAATCATATCTTTCTAGTTCTCTTACCTCTCGCATGCTTCTATACAGTACTTGTATTTCAGGAACTACTTCCATGGGGACCTTTGGAATCTGTTCCAATTCCAACTCTTGTGGAACTTGAGCATCACATTTTTGGAATTCAATCTTTCTCCCACTATCCTTTTTGAGGATGCACTTATTCTCAATAAATGTGTCTTTTCGGAAAAAAAATCACTTTCTTTTCTCAGTGGTGGTATAGGTAGTATCCCCTTGTTTCCTTGGGATACCCTATAAAGATACACTTCATTCCTCGAGGCTCTAGTTTATTTCCCTATAAGTCCCTAAAAACACCTCACAACCCCATACACATGTATGTGACAACATGGGTTTCTTTCCACTCCATAGGTCGAAGGAAATTCCATTTTCCACATTAGTTGTAACCTGGTTTAATGAGTATGCTTTATTTTTTAATTCATATCCCCAAAAGAATAATGGAATATCTATAAGACTCATCATCGACCTTACCATTTCTAACAAGGTACAATTTCTCATTTCACTAACACCATTCCACTATGGTGTATAAGGTGGAGTGAGTTTATATAGAATCCCAAACTGTTGTAAAAAGTTAATGAACTCTTGGTTAATATATTCATCACCTCGATCCAATCGAATATTATTTATCTTCTTACCAAGTTGATACTCTACTTCATTCTTGAATTCATTTAATTTCTCAAAGTACTTGTACTTATACCTTGTCAATTAGATATATCAATATATACTAAATTCATTAGTAAAAGTTATGAAGTGAGAATATCCACCACTATCTTCTATTGGAAATGCTCCACACACATCATTGTGTACCAATCCTATAATCTCTTTATCCCTTTCACCCATTACACTAAATATTCGTTTTGTCATTTTTCCTTGTAAAAAATCATGACATATTTCAAGTGGTTTTAGCTCAGAAGAGTCTAAATATCCATCTTGATAGATCTTTTTCAAACGCTTCTCATTTACATAACCAAGACGGTGATTCCAAAGTTGGGTTTCGTATGAGTCATGTTAACATAATTTGTTATCAATTGAAAAAACTTGGTTTTCATAATTTAATACATAAAACCCGTTATTTAAATGTGTCATACGAAAAAATATGTTTCCCTTCTAGAAGAAACTACTTTTATTTCAAAATTTGAAAATAAATGGATTTTTATCTAGCCATGATATAGAAATTTTGTTTTTGGTAACTGTAGGTACATAATAACAATCTTTCAAAAACAAAAAATATTCCCATTAGAAATGAGAGGTGGTAGTCACGAATAGATAGATTAGTCAGCCTCTCATCGTTAGTATCTCTCAGATCCACCTCTCCTCTAGAAATCTTTTGGAATCAACATGGTTATTGAATTTGGATACACATTTGAGCCCCATAAACTATATCTAATAACCAATGAGTAGATATTGAAAGATTATAATCTATAATGAATGAACCTTTAGCTACCCCTTGCTTCTAGGTGTAGTTCCTCTTCTAGTGGCTTGACATGATACATGGAAAACACACTGCATCTTTTTCCTTTCCCTACCTTTGAATCTTCTTATTCTGGGAAGGAAAATGCTTGAGATCTTTAGGATATTTATAATTATTATTCCCCTTTTCCTTGTTCTTTATTTTCTTATTCACCACAAGGACTATGAGTTTTTCACACCCCATGTCCTTATCTACTTGGTGAATCAAAGTAAGAAGTTCTGAAAGACTCTTATCATTATTTTTTATACTGTAATTAATAATAATGCTGAAGAAGGTATTGGGAAGTGATGAAAGTATGAGATATGTGCATAGATCATCTGGTAATTTAATCCCTAATATGTACAGGTGTTCAATGTAGTCAATAAGCTTGATTAAATGTGTCACGACCCATTCCACGGGGCCCGCATCGTGACTACCCCAAGCCTGCCTTCCATGGGCTAGGGGCTGGCGTCTAGCACCAAAGGCATAATTCCCTAGAACTGGGAAGGCATTGCCTTTATAAAACTTAAACACACACAACCAGAGAACAAGTGGAAGAAAACACTAAGTAAATTAGTATAACAAGTGTGCTGAAAATACAAAGGTAATGGAAATACAAGACCAATAGAAAGGTAAAACTACAACTGAATGTAAAGTACAACAGAAAAGAAAAACAACTAAATGGTGAAGCAGCTCCTAGATCGTCTTCTGGGCTCTTACCTGAAGTGTAGGTACAGATGTCCTCCTTAGCACTCCGCATCTATTGGTCCGCTCCGTGTGTCTTCACGCTGAGTGTCCACCTCCGGGTACCATCCAGTCCTCGTACACTCTACCTCGGTCAGCGTTTTCCATCGTCTGCATCCAACACAATGAGGTGTGGGCATAGCCCATGCAGGGGTGAGTATAACGATACTCAGTAGGGACCCCGAGACCCTCAAGGTCTCACTAAATCCAACAAGGATAAACCACAAATAAATATCTCAACAGATAAACTTTACTTAGGTATATGCCCATACATATACCTAAGTTATCAAGTAACCCATCTCAATCATGAGGAAAACACAAAGGTCATTGACTCATTTCAACCCAGGATTTTCATTATCGAAACCACAACTGCTAGAGAACTCCCCCTCTACCGAGTACAGTGGCCCTGTCATGAATCCAAGGCACTACTCACTAACCTTAGACTACTGAGGTACTCCTCCAAGAGTAACGAAGATGTACCAGGATCTCAGACGACAGCACTAGTGGTCGGGTATGAAGAAGGTTGTGGCAGAGTTTGTTTCACGATGCCTCATCTGCCAGCAGGTGAAGGCGGAGCACCAGGTACCAACAGGCTTGGTAAAACCCTTAGAGGTCCCAGAGTAAAAGTGGGACGGGATATCTATGGATTTCATGACTTGATTTCCACATAATTCCAGAGGACACGACTCCATCTGGGTGATTATCGACTGACTCACCAAGTCGGCCCACTTCTTACCAATCAGAGAGCAGGGCTCAGTGGAGAGTTTGGGATGCCTCTACATTCAGAAGATCATACGACTTCATGTTGTGCCATCATCTATCATCTCTTATCGAGACGCTCATTTTACTTCCTAACTTTGAAAGGGGTTGTAGGAGGCATTTGGGACACAGCTACGCCTGAGCACCACCTTCCACCCTCAAACGGATGGCCAGACGGAGAGAACTATTTAGACTCTCGAGGACATGATCTTTGCATGTGTCCTTGAGTTTGGTCTTAGTTGTGAGGATCACCTAACCTTAGTGGAGTTTGCGTACAACAACAGCTACCAATCCACCATCGGGATGGCACCATACGAGGCATTGTACGGCCGACCTTGCAGATCACCTCTGTGCTGGACATACCCTAGGGAGTCAGCACTTGTAGGACCAGAGATGGTCCAGGCCACGACGGAGAAGGTACAGACCATCCAGAAGCGGATGAGGACTACTCAAAGCTGACAAAAGTCCTATGCTGATAGGAGGCAGAGACCACTAGAGTTTGGGGATGGAGACCACATTTTCTTACGGGTCTCACCTCGATGTGGGTTATGGAGATTTTTTTGGGGCGGTAAGTTACCTCCATGCTTCATCGGACCATTCCAGGTTCTCAGAAGGATAGGATAGGTAGCTTATCGCCTGGCTCTTCCACCTCAGTTGCACCGGGTGCACGACGTCTTCCATGTATCTCAGCGGTGGAGATACGTGCACGACCCAACACATATCATAGACCATGGGGAGCTGGACATCGATGATGGGGAAACTTTTGCAGAGGTCCCGGTGGAGATCGAGGATCTACAAGAGCGAGACCTACGTGGATGGTCGATTCCTCTAGTGTGCATCAGGTGACAGGACAGGAACCTCTAGTAGAGCACATGGGAGCGGGAGGCTCAAATGCGTGCACAGTACCCTCATTTGTTTCCCGAATTTTGGATGTAGCTTTACGGGGACGTAAATCCCTGAGGTGGGAGTGATGTAAAGACTCGTAAATTTCAATGAAATTTTTTTCTTAAATTCTTTGAGATTTTATGATTACGCAGTTTCTGACAGCACCGGATTCTGAGGTCCGGTGTGCCCAGAATCAATTTCTGAAGTTTATCTCGGGTACGTTCAGTGAACGAACGAGTGGGTTTTTCTATATTTTGAACCGGTGCTCGGAATTGAAATCTGAGGGCACCGATGAAACCACAGTGCCAGTAATTTCTTAATAGGACCTTTACCGAAGATGTGTTTTCTTTGGAGGAGTTGTTAAAAAAAAGTGGTTTAAATAAAAAGTGAATGAAATTGTGTACAATTTTATTTATATTTCTAAGGTGGTTTTATCCTACATGGGGGAGTTATGGTGGGACCCACTAACATCCTAACTAACCATGTGAGGATAAATGTGAGGTGGGGCCCGCACGAGCCCCAAACCTTCACATTCCCAAAACCTCCCATTTAACACTTGTTTTTAATTGGGTAACTCCCCACTCTCCCACATTAATTCATGCCAACACACACTTAATAAATTAATTGAATTAAGTTTTTAAATTTTGTAATTTGAATGCATGGCATGTTTGAATAAAATAAGAGGAGCCTTATTTTATTTGGGGGTTGTCTTGTTGTGTTGAGAATTGGAGGAGAGAACTCTAGTTCCTTTTGAATAACTTCTTCTCCAATGAAGAACGCCAACTCTCCAACGAAGAACGCCAACTCACCGATGAAGAACGTCGACTTGGGGGCTCGGTTTCTCCATCCTCTTCTTCCTCCACGACAAGGGAGGAGACACTGACGATGACGGAAACGACGCCATCCTCCACGGAGCTTGATAACTGCGAACTTCCTTCAAGGTAGGGGTTATGTTCAATTTTAATGAATTAAAATTGTGCTTTGTTTTGTCGTTGAGTATCTCTTGTACTTTGGCCGAATGTTATCATCATAACGGGAGGAGATCGGACGGCGCAAACATGGCCGATCCTCCTACCCTTTTAATTGTTGATCATCGATGATGTTCGAGGCAAAGGTGGCGCGGTGTCGTTGCACCGCACGGGGACGAAGAGGACCGCTGTCGGAGCGGGCCATGGCGGTGGTGCGCGGCACCGTCATGCCGTGCTGGTGAGGCCGCAGCCAGGAGCAGGTCGCGGCGGTGATGCGCGGTGCCGACATGCCGCGCCGGTGAGGACGAAGGGGTCGCGGCCGGAGCGGTCCACGGTGGAGGGGCGTGGTGCCGTCGCGCCGCGCCGGTCGGACAAGAGCCACGACGGACACCCAATGGGGGCTGGCCGTGCCGTCCACCATCACTCTAGGAGGCGGGACCCCCACAGGTCCCGCGGTAGCTCATAACCGGCCGACCATTAAGGTCGGTCGTTACCTGAAATAGGGGGGCTGTGTAACCCCACTGGCAAATCCCTAGGGCAGACCCCATGGGTCCGCCGTTTCGAAAACAAGGGGGTGGCACCCCCTTCGCACCCCACTCGGCCGACAGCCGAGCCGCGGCCGGCTTCCGAGCCCGGTCGCCCGCGCCGGGCCGGTCCACCAGCTCCAGGCCAGGCCGCCAGCACTAGGTTGGGCCGCCAGCGCCGGGCCGAGTCGTTCCAGCTGGGCCGGGCCGCGCCCAATCGGGCTGGACCCGGACCCTAGTCGGACCGGGCCAGACCCCCTAATTTCGGACCAGGTTCGTTCATATGCTCATATCTTCGGCTACGGACCTCCGATCGACGCATTGTCAGTTTCATAGTTATCCTTGGATCAAGATGGTCGTTTTCATATATTACACTCGAGGCTTCAACAAATTTTGGGTATGTCAAGGTTGGTTCGAACCCAAAACCAATCGGGCCCTTGGAGCGGAAACGCTTATAACTTAACGATCGGACGTCCGAATGATGTGTTGTCAATTACGTTGAATTCCTCTTAGTGAGATGGTTATTTTCGATTACTCCACTCAAGGTTTGGATGCATCTGTAGTATGGTCGGGTTGGTTTAGCTTAAAAACCAACTGGGCCCCCTGGGACGGAAAAGTCAATATCTCTCAGACCGGGCGTCTGATTGACGCATCTTCTATTGAGTTGAGTTCCTATTGACGAGACGGAACTTCGGGATACATAAACTCTATACTTTTTGATAGTTTATGTATCGGCCCTCTTGGATCGTGGAGCGGACCCTCCCGGAATCGAGCGTGCTGTGCGCGAGAACCCTAGAGCTGGTTGTTACTGCGACGACGATGACGACAGTACTTGGATCCTACTTGGGTTCGGCAGCAAGGACGACTGTACTTGGATCCTAAGTGGGTTCGGCAGCGATGGTTACTATACTAGGATCCTACGTGGGTTCGGTAGCCATAACTTCTATACTTGGATCCTACATGGGTTTGGCAGGGGAGATGATTCAAAGGTTATATCTATCCTCTCCACCCCTCTTCATGAGTAGTATACCTGTGTGAGCTGAGTCTTGACTTTAAATCATTATCATCAATATGGTTGACTTTCTTTCCTATGTGGATTGGGTTGTGCTTTCCTGTGTGGACTGGGATGTTCTCAGACTCTTGAGTTGGAGTCGAACTGGAATTGATGACTTAGGTATATGTATGGGCATATACCTAAGTAGAGTTGTTTGATACTTTGTGTTTGTATCTTTCCATTGTGGTTTATACTTTGTGGATTCTAGGAGACCTTCGGGGGTCTAGGGGTCCCTACTGAGTATTGTATACTCACCCCTGCATGGGCTATGTCCGCACTACGTTGTGTTGGTTGCAGACGACAGACAGCGCTGATCATGGTTGAGGATTGTGGAGAGGGACGGTACCTGGAGGTGGACTATCAGGTGGACGTACACGGTGTGGACGGACGGATTCGAGGAGTAGAGGAGACCATCTGTACCCACCCTTCAGGTGGGGTTTCCAGAGGATGACTTAGTGGTTTCTGCTTTACTTTTTAGCTGTTGTACTTTCTTTTCTCAGTTTCACTGTACTTTCATTTGGTTTTGTATACTGGCCCATTTACTTTATAGCACTTACTTTTTTTCTCAGTTTACTTAGTGTTTACTTCATCTTGCATACTCTTTGGTGTTTGTTTTCTTATATAAGGCAATGCCTTCCCTTTTATCAGGATTTACGCCTTTGGTGATAGTCGCCAGCCCCTGTCCTATGGAAGGCGGGCTTGGGGTAGTCACGGAACGGGCCCCGAGGACAGGTCGTGACAACATGAGGCCCAGTTGGCGCAGACTCTCCAAGATTATTTTTAAACATATCATTAGCGGTCTTGTTCCTCTCTTGTCTCACTTTCTCTTGATAGAGATCCTGAAGGTGAGACATCATGCTATATGCATCCATGTCCCCATATTGCTTCAAAATCCTATTGGACATGGATGATAAAATGAAGCACTAAACATCTGTAGAATTATTAAGATGTTTCCTATAGAGATATAGCTCTTCATCACTTGCCTCATTACCAGACACAATTGGAAAAGGTTCTTCCAGAACATATAATTTCTTTTCATGGAGAAGGATGACACATAGATGCATTTTCCACTCTTTGAAATTTGGGTTGGTGAGAAGTTTTTCCTTATCAAGTATGGATTGAAATGATATGGTCTATGTCATTTTTAATTTTGTTTTTACAAAATAAGATAGGTAGAATTTTAGTACTTAATGTGATAAGATTTAGATAAATATTTATTAGTCTCCAACTATTTTGTAAAAACCCAATAACCCTAACCATTGGCTTTTAAATATTCTGTTTCTTGAAAATTAGTGTAAATAATCCATATTCCCCTTCTCATTACACCAACTTAGTTTGGTCAAGAAACTTGAATGGTTTTTTATAGGCATACCAAATGCCAACTACATTAACTCATGGTTCTTTGATCTGCTAAGTGGACACCCCAATCCTGAAATCCTTAATTGGATATTCTCAACCTTTACCTCTCTGTTACACCAAGTCATACTTGGACAGTCAACCCTTGATTTGAACTAGGTTAATTCAACCCAAAACATTAATTTAAAATTTCCTAATAATTGAAAGCACCCAAACTTTGGTTGGTCAAGAACTTTGAACTATGTTTCAATTTTAACCAAAGTAATAGAAGGCTATAGCGATTTAATATATTAAATTGATGGATTTTATCCTTTTATGAATAAATTTACAATTATTATTTTTATAACATGCTTCTTAACGTTAAGTGGATTATTGAATTGATTAACCATGTATTAGATAATATTTATGCATAAACCGATTTATTTTGGCTCTATCTTGCATACTTGTTAATTCATTAATTATGTGATCATGACAAGACATACATAATGAAATAACCATGCAACAGATAGAAATAAAATAATTAAGTGGTATGATCATGAGATCTTTCTAGTGGTTAGTTTATCTAGCGGTCGATAAAATAACGGTTGAACTAGGGGAAAAACAACTTCAACCCATTATGGTTTGTGTTGCAGCTTTCCACCTATCCACCTATTTATCTCCTTGGATTTTGTTTCCTCAACTCTGAACTTTAACCGCCTCCACTATCTTGGGATATCTATCCTTTACAAAAACCTTTTTAATCACATGTAGTTGAGTAGAAAATGTGGTTTACATAAAATAAACCATGGGGTAGGCCCTACATAATGAAAGGAGAGAAGAAATGTAGGTCAAAAATTTAATTTAATAATAAATTAAAATAAACCAATGACATAAAAATGGTATGTTCTAACTCATGATCATCCACATGAAAGAAACTAATTATGCATTTAATAAAACTAGCATTCAATTCTTAATCGTTCTTATTTAAGATAAATCACACTCTAATCAATTAATTATTATATTTTAATAATCAATTATTTTATCTTAATTCTCATCCAAATCTACTTTAGATTATCATCCATTAAAATTTTAAATAAATTAAAAAATATATTTAAATATAACCTTGTACATAATTTTACCTTGGAGGCAACATGATGAATACTCATCCAAATCTACCCAACATGTATTATACTCGTATACTGTTTTACTATTGTGACATATGTTATACATGACTTATCACATAGTTTCACAATGTGTGATTCATGGATTATTAAATGAATTACATGATTTTTTAGTCATGTGTTATTCTTAAATGCATGTAGATTAACAACTTGCAATACAACTCATACATGATATACAGATTTGAAAATTATGAAGATATTAATTAAATATTTAAATATTTATGTATTTAAAAATCTATAACCTCGTGTGTCCTATATTTACAACCACATGCAATTACATGTCTCAAGGTTTATGAAATGCCTTGTCTTGGGTTCTTTTAAATGACATGTGATTGTTGGGTACTTAGGTGTAGTAGAGTGGCTGACCAAGGTTATCTCTCAAAGGAAGAAGTAAATTTAACAACATATTAAAGGTATTTTGAAAATAAAATAAAAGAAAATAAGCACACTAATTAAAATTATGGGGTTTATTTATCAATTATAAAATCTAAAATAAGTTTTTTGGAAGAAGATTGTATTTTTTTTTGTTTTTTTAAATGTAGTTCGATTAAAATGACACAACAAGAAGATGTTTTTTTAGAAAATATTTTAAAAAGGCATAATCGATATAAATATACATATTAAATAATTTATTAATAATTATCATTTAAACTAACATCCACTTAATTATGATCCCCTAACTTTTTAACCCCTGAACTCTACGAGAATTAACTTTCCCACAAAGATGAAGTGAATTAAACCCTAGGCTATCTTCGGAACATGTAATCGTAGCACCCAGCATTGATTGATGTTATAACGATAGATTATGATTAGTGGTAAATTAAGGTACATATCCATTCTATAAATGAGGACTAATTGAGTTTAAGGATTATGTTTGAACTCTACATATTTATCCTGTGTGGTTTTGAATTACCGATTAATTTCGCGCTCTCACAATTCACCCAATTCTCAACCTCGCGTGTATTGTGTTTATTGTTCAATTGATTTATTAGTTTCATTTAAATTAAAAACTCAATTAATATATCATATTATGTGAATTAAAATATCTCATTGATTCAAAAAAAATTAATGAATAAGGATAGAGGTCAATTGATTACTAAAAATAACTACACTTCCTTGGGCGGTGTAGTCATCATAGAAACGTTTTGCATGTGCAAAGGTTTAGAAATGGTAAAACCCAATATCATTTCTATTCTTGATTCCATACCAATTAGGAAGATTAATAAAGAATAAAATAGAGGAAAACAGGGTAATACATAAGAAATAGAAGAAATAAAAGAGGAACAAAGAAGTTTATTATGCAAACATAAATATTACAAAGCAAGAAAGAGATGAAGGATTCGATGAAGGGATCCTTGATTAAAGAGATCCCCCTATGAGTATAGGGATCTCTAGAACCTCTAAGGTGGTGAGAGGAATTTTATATAACTCCAAAATGGCATCACTTCATTCTTTGGCCAAACTTTCAAATGGGGTGACCAAGCTGTCAATTTATAGCCAAAATGGGGATTGGTTTTGGGTACCTAGTTTTTGGGATACCAATTGTTTATCAGTTTTGAGTTGGTAAATGGAATTATATAGAGTTGGAAAAAATATAAAATTTGCAGGCCATCATCGTGAATATCTTCATGTGAAATTTGGCGGCCAATGGAGGTTGAAAGTGTGATATATATATCTGAAATACAGAACCAAATCATTGAATTCGTGAAGATTGTGTCCCATGGACAGACTGGTTCATATAGACCCCATAATTACCGAATTATGCTTCGATTCCATGAGAGGAGTTTTAGACCACGAACTTTTGGATATTCCCATAAAGTATCATCCCATTTAGATTAACTTATTTTGAGAAATGTGAAAAATAGTGGATAGATGTCATTGGGCTTCCATGATGTTTGGCCCATTTCCCTTCTAGATCATCTCCGACCCTTCCAAATCACCTCCTCTTACAACAAAATCACCAAAACAAGAAGAATTTCCCTTTTTAACAGTGATAAATATTTAATAATTTAATCAAATGGGATGTAAAATTTGAGATAATATTTTTAATTGTGAATACAAAACTTGTTTAAAACAATGATGTATGGGTGAAATAAAGCAGTGAATTGTGATGCGATCACACCCCCACACTTACCCTTTTGCACTCCTGGGAAAAACCTAATATCATGTATTCCAAAAAATTGTGACAAGTAAACAACAATATCAAATCAAAAAAAATTAAAACATATATCCACGAGATCCAATAATTCAACTCTGATAAACAAAAGATATCCGGACTCATAAAAAACCATTATTCCAAGTTCTCCATTTATATCATTCAATATATTTCCACTTCATTTATCCTCTCATTCACAAAAAACATACCTCACTTGAATTCTCTCTTATCACACAAATGTAAATTTTTCAGCAATATTTTTCTCATCCAAACTCATACAAGGGTTACCATAGGCTTGATAAATTCTTACATTGCTGCCCATTGTGAGTCAAGGACATATTTCTATCATGAGGACTTTTCATGGTTGTTCTGTGGCTTTCGGTGGGTAGTATTTAGATGTGAAAAATTATGAGTTTGGATGAGGAGGTCTTGACTCTTTTTGAAGAAAAATTGCATTATTCTAATTATCACTCAAGTATGGTCTCCTCATCACTCCTCTTAGTATCAATTCATCTCTATCATCATGAAATTTCCTAGAAAGTTTACACCATTCATATTTTCAGTCAAAAAAATGTCAATCATCTCAACCATAGTTTTTCATGAAAGCTCCAGATATACATAACTATCTTTCTTCATCAGAATCTTTAGAAAGGCACAACTTCTTCTATCATGACAGCTCCAGAAATGAAGAACTTTCAACAGAACGATTTTTTTTCAATAGCAAACACATATATTTGGAATTTAATTTTTTCACCCAAAGTATTAGAAAATGTGGTATAGAAACACAAGACAGATTCCACCACACTTAAGTAAAACTAGATTATAAAATTTTACTTCAAGAGTTGGTTGGATATGGAATATTGTCTTGTAATGTGGCTATCCTAATAGGTTGTTCATGGATTATAAGGGCTACAAGGATTAAATATTCAAGTTAGGCCATTATAAAAATTATTCTTATGAAATAGCGGCTTTAATACTAAAGAAATTCTTCAATACTTTAAAACACAAGTACCTCAAACCCTCATGTTTTGAAAGGAATAAATCAAATTCTGGTTAAATCAAGCATGGTTTGGTTCTCTCAAGAAGTGAGGTGAGTGTAAAGAATATGAAAATAATGGTTTAAAAGCCTTATATTAAATTGATTTCAAATATAAATCTAGTGATATGTGGCATGGGATTCAAAACTCGGAGTACTTTTTATGAAATTACTAAATATTTGATCTTGAAACGAAGTCATTTTCAGCATTCATTTAAGATTAGTTTCATGGGATAATTTTTTCACATGTTTATATGGATTTTAAAATCGTGATGGGAACAATTTCAGCTCAAAAGTTCAAAAACATACAAAAAATTGAAAACTAAACACACAAAATTTGAAAAAACACATTTTAGTTTTTTTCGTTTTCTTTTTTTTTTTACATTGAAAAATTAGAAAAAAATTGAAATTAAAAAACTAAAACGTTCCCTCTCCCACACTTAAAATATTTCATTTTCCTCAATGTGAACCCATGAGATAATATATACACATGAAATTCATAATTTTAAATAGGAAAAATAATATAAAAGTGAAAGGGTTTGGAACAGTCTAATATGCTCAAGTGATAATGGGGTCATGTAGTGTGATGAAAACCACTACATCAGTAGGAATTCCCTCAATGTATTTCTTTAAACATTTCCCATTGACTGCAAAGCTCTTTTATATATCCACTTTTGTGATCTCCACTAAACCATAAGAAAAAAACATTAGACACAACATAAGGACCTAACCACCTAGAACACAACTTATCAGGAATCAGCTTTAGTTGGGAACTATAGAGAAAGACTTTCTATCCAACTTGATATTATCTTTTATGTATCATTTTTTCAGGAAATTCTTTTGATCATTCCTTATATATCCTCTAGTTATCATATAAATACAATTGAATCACCTCATTCTCTTGAATTTGTAGCTTCTTTTGGATTCCATCTTTGGCTAAATCCAAGTTGCATTTCTTTATATCCCAATATTCCTGATGATCGACCTCCATGGGTAGTTGACAATATTTATAAAAAACAATCATAAATGGGGACATACCTATGGGAGTCTTGTATGAAGTCCTATAAGACCAAAGCACATCATCCAAGCACATACTCCAATCTTTCCTATTCAGTTTCACGGTTTTCTCTAAAATTTCTTTTAACTTCCAATTTGAAACCTCAGCCTGGCCATTTGTTTGGAGGTGGTATGTTGTTGATTTTTTTTGTGTCACCCCATACTTCCAAAGGAGGGAAGACAAATTCTAATTGCAGAATTGTTTCCCTTGGTCACTAATGATGTCCTTTGGTACTCCAAACCTACAAAAAAATTCATGTCTTGACAAAGTCCACTATTACATGAGAATCATCAGTCCTAGTGTCCTTAGCCTCCACCCATTTACTCAAATAATCAATAGTAACCGAAATGTTTAAGAAACCAAAAGAACTTGGAAAATGACCCATAAAATCAATGCCCCATATATAAAAAATCTCACAGAATAGTATGGGTTGTTGGGTCATCTCATGTCTCCTAGAAATGTTCCCAGTGTGTTGGCAACGAGAGCATGACTTACAAAATAGATGATCATCATGGAATAAGATAGGACAATATAATCCAGAGTCTAAAACTTTCTTAGATGTCTGTTAGGGTCCAAAGTGTTCTCCACATGAAAGTGTATGGAAAAAATGCAGAATATACTCAAACTCATGGTCAGGAACACCCCTACTAATGACTTGATTACTACACATGCACCAAAGGTAGGGATCATCCCACACATAATACTGAGACTCACATTTTAATTTTTAGATGTGATTTTTCTTTAAATATGTAGGGATTTAAGATGCAACAAGGTAGTTCACTAATTTATAATACCAAGGATGCGTACCTGATATGGAATAAATATTCTCATTGGGGAAAGTGTCCTGATGTGGTACCTGGTCAAAGGTGCCATCCTTTAGTGTGTGGTTAAGCCTACTCATGTGTTTCACCACCAGGTTTTAGAACCGCTTATTGTCTATTGTCTCAATATCATATTCTTTTAGAAGGATAATCCATCGGATTAGCCTGGGCTTTGCATCAGGCTTCTTCAAGAGGTACCTCAGAGCTGCATGGTCAAAAAAACAACTACTTTAGAGCACAATAAATATGAAATAAATTTATCTAAATAAAATATGATGGAAAGAAACTCCTTTTTCTTGGTTGTATAGTTTTATTGGGATGAATCCAATGTTCTTTATGCATAGGCAATGACATGTGAATGCCCCTCCACCCTCTAAGATAAGACAACTCCAACTATGAAGTTGGAGGCGTCACACATAAGCTCAAAAGGAATCTATCACCGTGGGGGATGTATGATCGGTGGAGTGGTCAGACACTTCTTTATCTCATCAAAGGAAGTCCTTCAAGAATCATCAAACACAAAATCAAAATACTTTTGAAGTAATCATGACATAGGAAGAGAAATCTTACTAAAATATTTGATGAAGTGCAAATAAAATCCTGCATGCCCTAGGAAAAATCTAACATCACTCACACATGAAGGATATGGTAAGGATGAAATAATATCTACATTAGATTTATCAACCTATATCCCATGTTTTGAAACTACATTCCCTAATAAAATTCCATGCTCTACCATAAAATGACACGTTTCAAAGTTCAAGACCAAATTCTTCTCAATACAACGATTCAACACATTTCCCAAACTAGATATAAAATCCTTAAATGAAGACCCATACACTATAAAATAATCCATAAATACATCCATGTAGGTATCAATAAAATCAAAAAAAATACTCACCATGCAACTCTGGATGGTACTTGGGGCATTGTAAAGTCCAAATGGCATCCTCTGGTAGGAAAATGTGCTAAAGGGATAGGTGAATGCAATTTTCTCCTAGTCCTCTAGAGCAATAGGAACCTAAAAATATTTAGAAAATCTATCCAAGAAAAAATAGTGTGTTTTCCCAACTAGTCTCTCAAGCATCTGATCAATAAATGGGAGGGGGAAATGGTACTTGTGAGTGGAATTATTTAGTTTCCTATAATCAATACACACACCAAATATTTTGTACCCTCATTTGAACTAAATCATCTTTCTAATTTTTAAAACAGTAACACCACTTTTCTTAGGCATAACCTAAATAGGACTCACCCACTGGGAATCTTAAATGGGATAGATTATACCTGCCTTAAGAAAATTTTCAACCTATTTTTTAACAACTACTAAAAGTGTTGGATTATGTATTCTTTATGGATGCCTAACCGGTTTAGCCCCATCCTCCAAAAAAATCCTATGCATGAAAATAGAGGGTCTAATATCTGATATGTCAGCCAAGGTCCACCAAATTCCCCTTATGTTCTCCCTCAATATAATCAAAAGTTTTTTTCATGTTCAAAAGGGAGATTTTTAGCGATGATAAAAAGTAATTTCTCACCACTTAACAAGTTTGAGTATTTGAGATTAAGTGGTAATTGATTTATTTCCAATGTAGAGGGTGATGTATGGATGGAGACATTAAAGGAACTGAAATATGTGCACAATTAACATTAGTACCAGAATCATCATCATCAAAATCTGAGAATAATGCATCAAATCCATCAGTATACTCAACTGCCATGTCATAATCAGGGTGAGAATTATCAAAATCAGAATATGAATCCATTTCAAAATAAAATCTAAGAGAGACTTGTGCACTAGAAAAAAGGTGTGTAAGTACTCTTAGACATCAAAATAGAACCAATACTCACAATCTCCCTAAACATTGGACAATAAAATTCCATGGGGTTTTTATTTGGTGGTTCAAAATGGGAGATAAAAAAAGTAAAATGGTACTCTGACGGGTAATTCATGGAGTCCATAACATTAAATATCATAGATTTATCTCCAAAATCCATGGAAAGTGCACCCCCATTGACATTTATGATAGTTTTTTAGTTTTGAGGAAGGGTTTACCTAAGATAATGGGAGCATGAGAACCTATTTGATCATCCTCCATGTTAAGCACGTAGAAAACTCTTGGGAAGATCATGTCTCTTACCTGAACAAGTAAATCCTCAAGGACTCCCACTAAATATGTTGTAGCTCTATTCACCAACTGCACCACTACTCTTGTCAGCTTCAACTCACCAACTTGCAAAGAAGAAAATACAGAGTGAGTCATTTCATTTATAGAATCTCCTAAATCAAAAATAGAATCATAAAAGTGCAAATCCCCTATGGTGCATGGGATGGTGAATGTACATGGATCCTTGCACTTTTTTGGCATTTCTAGAGTTGTTGTAATGAGTGCTGACACATTCCTTCCAAGATTGATCCTATCATTTCGCTTGAGCCCTCTTCTATTGGTACAAAGTTATTTTAGGAATTTGGAATACCTTGGGATTTTCATAATGGATTCAAGTACAGGGATGTTGATCTCCACATGCTTGAATGTGTCCAAAACCTCTTTTTTCATTGTTTATTCAGGAATCTTTTTAGTTTGTACAAATGTTTTTTAAAATGGAAGGGGGTTAGGAGGAAAATCATCAATTTTTTCTTACCTTTATCTTTCTACTTGGATTGCTCATCAATTGGTATGGAAAGGGGCTTCTCTGGAGTTGAGGTGAATCCTGGTGGAACGATAGGTGCAGATGTATTAGTTGTTTTCTCCCAACATCTCAATGTGATGACACTGATGTTCCCCTTGGATTTGGAGTAGTTTGGGAAGGTAGGTTTCTATAATTCTTACTTACCAGTTCATAGAGGGTGGTGGAAATCTGGCTCATTCCTGTCTTCAACTCCCTTAACTCTGAACCTTGACTCCTCAACTCATTCTGTTGATTAAGAACAATTGGTTTCAAAAGATCATCAATGTTAGAATCTACCTTGGTTTGGGGATTCACTTATTATTGAATTGTTTATGATTGAGCTTCAAATCGCCTTTGGGGTTTTTGGAAACCTTGTTTGTAAGATAGAGGCTACTGGAAGTTTTGTTGAAAGGGGGGGATTTTTTGTTGTCCATAGGCATACCTCATGTTTTATTGATCCTTCTAACCTTGGTTGTATGTTGTAGCAAAGGAATAAAGCTTATTTTGGGGATATGGTTGTTTTTTTGGCTGATATGTTCTCCTAGGAAACACTGCTTCACAATCTTCTATTTCTTGTAGTTCAGAGAAACAGCCAGTTGGGTGGTCTATTTCAGAGAAAATGTTACATGGCCTCATAGGAGTGGGTTGGGATATTTTTTGATCCAAAGAAATCTGCCTCTCCATAGTGGTCAATTATTCCAACTTGGAATCAATCAAATGACTATTTAGAGAAGGACTTACCTGATGTACTTCTCAAACATGTGGTCTACCTAAATCACTAAATTGTAGAGAGTTTTGGGCCATTTTGTCAATCAATGCGCGTGCAGCTACTGGTGTATTGTCCAACAATGATCCTCCATTCGTGACATCCAATATTATTATCTCCAAAGGTGTGATTCTTTCATAGAATTATTGGATGAGGATTTTCTCACTGATTTGGTGATCTGGGTAGCTTGCACACAATTTCTTGAATCACTCCCAGTACTCATACATTGACTCCCATATGCTTTCTTGATCCCTGATATCTCCTTAAAAATAAAAGTTTTACTTTATGTTGGAAAAAATCTTTATGAGAAAAGACGTTTCAAAACGCTCCAACAAGTTACATCTTTAAGTTGTAAATAATAAATCCAGTCTTTTTGTAGCTCCATCAAGTGATAATGGGAATGATCTTAGTTTGATTTGATCTTTATAAATATTTCTTGGTTTTACGGTTGAGAAAACCACATTAAATTATTTTAAATTTTTGTTTGGATCCTCACCAGATAGTCTATGAAATTTTAGAAGAAGGTGAATTAACCTAGATTTCAGTTCAAAGTTTGATTCAAGATTTGGGTATGAAATACAATTTGGTTGATAGTTAATATCAGGTGAAACCAATTCTAGAATGGTTCTATTAAGTTCATTTCCATTATTTTCATCCATTGGTTATTGTTTTAATTTGTATTTATAATTGTTTTCAATTTAAATGTTCTTGGAATCAAGGAATTCTCCAACCGGTTGAATGTTGAAACTTCCCATAGACTAAAAATGTCTGATTCGAGCTCGAAGGCTACGTTCAATCTTAGGGTCAATATCTAAGAGATGTTCAGGATTATTTCATGTCTTAAATCAAATAAAAACTAAAATAAGAAAATTGTACCATAGTAAAATAAAAATGAGAAGTTTGAGTTGACGTTCCAAAAAAAGAAGAAGAAAATAGAAGAATAAGAAAGAAAAAAAAATAGATTGGGTAAAGAATAAAGAAAGAAGAGAAGAAGAGAATAAAATTTAAAACAAAATAAATAACTCTAATTGGTTGAAATAATTACTTCCCTCCCTGGAAATGGTTACAATTTGAAATACGCGGTTGTGGTCACTTTCAAATGATATGTGATTGTTGGGTACTTAGGTGCAGTAGAGTGGTTGAGCTAGGTCGTCTCTCAAAAGAGAAAGTAAATTTGACAACATATTAAAATTATTTTGAAAATAAAATAAAATAAAATAAGAAAACTATTTAAAATTATGAGGTTTGTTTATCATTTATAAAATCTATAAGAATTTTGGGGGAAGAAGATTTTATTTTTTTTGTTTCTAAAATGAAGTTCGATTAAAATGACACAACAAGGAGGTGTTTTTTAGATTTTTTTAAAAATGAATAATAAATATAACTCTACCTATTAAATATTTTATTAATAATTATCATTTAAACTAACATCCACTTAATTATGATCACCTAACTTGTTAACCCCTGAACCCTACGAGAATTAACTTTACCAAAATGATGAAGTGAATTAAACCCTAGGCTATCTTCGGAACATGTATTCACAGCACCCAGCTTTGATTGATGTTATGAGGATAGATTATGGTCGGTGTTTAATTAAGGCACATATCCATTCTATAAATGAGGACTAATTGAGTTTAGGGATTATTTTTTAACTCTACAAATTGATCCCGTGTGGTTTTAAATTACCGATTAAGTTCATGCTCCCACAATTCACACGATTCTCGACCTCGGGTGTTTTGTGTTTATTGTTAAATTGATTTCTTAGTTTAATTTAAATTAAAAACTAAATTAATATATCACATTATTTGAATTATAGTATCTCATTGATTCAAAATAAATTAATGAATAAGGATAGAGGTCGATCGATTACTAAAAAGGAATACTCTTCCATGGGCGGTGTAGTCATCATAGAAATGTTTTACATGTGCAAAGGTTTAGAAAGGGAAAACCCCAATATCATTTCAATTAATGATTACAAACCAATTAAAAAGATTAATAAATAATTAAATAGAGAAAAACAAGGGATTATAGAATAAAATACAAGAAATATAAGAGGAATAAATAAGTTTATTATGCAAACATAAATATTACAAAGCAAGAAAGAGAGGAAGGCTTCGATGAAGGGATTCTTGCTTCAAGAGACCCCCTATGAGCATAGGGAGTTTAAAAAACTCTAAGGTGGTGAGAGGACTCCTATATAAATCCAAAATGTCAGCACTTCACTCCTTGGCCGAACTTCTAAATGGGGTGCCCAAGGTGTCAATTTATAGCCAAAATGGGGAGTGGTTTTGGGCACCCAGTTTTTGAGATACCACTTGTGTATCGGTTTTGAGTTGGTAAATAGAATTATCTCAAGTTGGAACAAATATAAAAGTTGTATTCCAGCATCTTTAACATCTTCATGTCAAATTTTGTGACCAATGGAGGATGAAAATGTGAGATATGTCTAAAATATAGAACCAAATCATTGACTTTGTGTAGATTCTGTCTCCTGGACAGATTGGTTCGGAAGGACCACTTAGTGACCGAATTGGGCTTCGGTTCATTGAGGAGTTGTATCCAAAGAAGGTTTGTAGCGGACCGAAAAATATCATCCCATTTAGATTCACGTATTTTGAGAAATATGAAAAATAGTGGACAAATGCCATTGGGATTCTTTGTAGTTTGTCTCATTTCCCTTATGTATCATCTCTGACCCTTCCAAATCACCTCCTCCTACAACAAAATCACCAAAACAAGAATAATTTCAATATTTACCAGTGATAAAAAATTTAATAATTGAATCAAATGGGATTTTCAATTTGAGATAATATTTTTAATTCTAAATACAAAACTAGTTGTAAACAATGATGTAGGGGTGAAATAAAGTTGTGAATTGTGATACAATCAGTTTACATATTAAAATAAATAAATTTTAAATCAACATAAATTGGTATAAGTACATGACACGTATATCCTATCTACATGGAATATACACCTCTCACCATAAATATGATACACACATATAGGGACTCATCGTGTAATATGTGCCTCAGAAAATTTGGAGTACATAGCATGTCCAATGGGACACATGCCGCGTGAAATCTGAGTTACATGGTCACTAGTCAAGTAGACCATGTATGGAATACACGACCCATCTGTGACTAAAATGAAATATATTCCATATAGGTGGGATACATAGCGTGTAGTCCATCTAACCATGTGCCATTAAATTATGGTCAACACATGGTGCATTAAGTGTATAGTTAATGCAATAATCAATGTATAATATTGAATTGATTTTCAAATCAATTCTATTTCATTGAACTTTAATACACGACATGTAACTCTGGTTACATGGTCTGTAGTCTGGGGTTGTCTGACTAGAAACCTTGGAACCTTCATATAAGTTCCTCTATTTTATTTTAATCATAAAATTAATAGTTTTGATTAGATCTATCATAAAATAAGGATGAAGAAGAATATCTCTTAATTTGTATTAAAAGAATGATTAAAATTAAATTTAACAACTAAATTAAAATATTTAAATCACCAATTATGTTTAAATAATTATAAATAATTATGTGACTACTCTGATACCACTTGTATGTTTTGCGCATAGTAGAAGCGTGTGATGGTCGATGCCCAACATTTCTTTTGTCATGATCGATGATCAATCAGAGATATAAATGATAATAAACTGTGAGATTTATGGAATTGAATCAAACAAAATATACAAGGGAAATAACATTAGAACTAGAGAGAGGATCATCGTATATTATTTATGATTAATTTAATTAAATAAATAATTACCCTTGTTGAAATTATTTCTTCATTGATGGATTCAGTGATAGATCTGCAGTGCACCATAATTACATTGTAGAAACAAAGTGCAGTTTTCCTCTAGAGGTGATCCACCCATATTATATGAATCTCTAGACTTTGCTGAAGAAATATTTGGGTGATAGCATGAAAGATCCTAGTGATTGAATTTTCTTCCATTGATTTCTTCAAGAACTGCTTCCAAATAATTCTCCTTGATCTGGCAGAGGAGTATTTCTCTATGTTATTGAGAGTGTTCTTGGATAAGGGAGATCTCTAGTATTGAGGGGCTTCTTCGGATACATTGTGCACAACCAAGAAAAATGAATTTGATTAATGATAAAATAACATAACAGGGTTTAAATTTCGCTAGGGCTAAAATAAAATAATTTCACAAGTTCCCTTAATTATTTTTTTAATCCTAGAAAAAACCCCATGTCAAATAATATTAATAATATCATTATTTATCAAAATGCACTTAACTTACAAATTATGATTAAATATTATTCAAACAAATAATATTCAATAATTATTATTTATCACCATACATAAAAATGTTGTCCTCCATTCCTCTATAATATTTATCAAACCTTGAATAATGACTATTTTTTATTAAATAGATATCACTTCATTATTCTCCAATAAATAAATAAATACTATATTTACTAAATAGAAAATACATATTTATATGTGGTCATGCATACATGAATAATTCTTAAACCAGGTACGAGAAAAATATTTATTCAACCAATTAAATAATAAATAATAATATATATTATTTAACTTGGATTTTGGATACACATAGTGTGTAACCCTCTTGGCCTCTTTTTAGTGGCATTAGGTGCAGCAGCCTAAAGTCCAAGGTTAGCATCTAACAACATGCCAAGGCAGCCATAGATAATAAAGTTAATGCCGTAATGACATGAAACCTCATACAGTTGCTTATTGTGTAATATAATCCATTTATCTCGATATCTCTAATCAAGCAGGTTGCATACTGGTGCCATCAACCAATGTTCTCAATGTGTCTTTCTTTGAATTTACGAAAATTGAACTTTTCGTTAAAACACTATGACCATGGATTTATTTAGGCTATATCATTTCTATAAAAGGGAATGATATATCAACATCTGTTAATAAACATAAAGGAAAAATCCTTTCTTTCAATATTCATTAAGGTAATATTACTCATGACACACTCAACACATCCAAATTCTCTCAAAACATTTGTCATCATAGTCTTTATCAATACATATAATTGACTGAATAATAATACTCATTCATAATAATCTCAAAGTCTAAGGATCAATACACACATATTCATATAGGAAAATCCAATGACACATATAAATTTGGATCTCCTTATGGTGGGTCTCATTCTCATAATATTCTATTGGATATTACCAAGGGATTATACCATGAGAATGTTCCTCAAAGTCCAATGAATCTCCACCATTTATAGCATGTATCATTTTTTTCCTTCAAATGATATCATCTAGATATATAATATAAATTCAATAATAGTGTCTTAGAACTTCTGAGTTCTCGTCATGGTGGAGAATTTCTATGATCTTTTAATGAAACAACTACTCTTATGACATTATCACATACTATGTCACGCAGAATAATAATAATGATGCAATAACTAGTTTATTAAAATTCAAAATAATGAATACATTTTGTCATAAAGTACATAGAATTTGGTTCTAGGGAACCAACTCCAACATATTCTAGGTGCCTTGTAAACCTATGGTAAAGGGGAATGATTCAAGGTATATATTGAACATCATTTAAATTTATACCTTGATGGTGAGTTGTAAAATTAAATCGAGGTAAATTATAAATACCTTGAATAATAATAATCAATTGAAAAAATAAAAATGGATGAATGAATAGGTTTGGATGTTTCAGAATAATAAAAGAAAAATACTTGGTTGACTTGTTTCTTTGAAAAGTAAGGTGTTGATGGCTTTTCCCATGTAATTATTAAAAATCTAATTTCCTATATTATCAATTTCTTTCATTAACATTTATTTTAAATCATGGTAAGGTGAGTGTCCTTTTTAGTATGTTGAGATTTCATTCTTGAGGAAAATCTTGAATTCAAGTGTGGGAGGGACTTATACTAACATTTCTTCAATGTTTTTTAATATTAAAATACATTAATTTTATGATTTTAATTTCTAATTATCTCTTAGATATCTAATGGTTTGTTCATTTATTTTAGGATACAAAATTTGGTGGAAAATGAGAAATATGATCCAAACAAATCAATATTTCTATTAAAAGAAGGATTTCCAGTGATGTGGGATGACCATAGGATGACTTCAAGAGTTGAAACTAAATAAATGGGCTGAAATAGATATTTATGTACTGTAATAAGTAAATTCACATCATGAATACAATTCAAGATACGAATTAAACTTAATATATGAAAAAATACATGAAACCCACATTTTGAGAGGTACTTAAAACATTTACGGCATGATAATATAATTTACACTGTGAATAATGGTGGAAAGAACTATATTCGATTAGTTTCAACATAAATTTCAAGGGAGACTACCATTTATAACCTAGAACACCATTTTTCACTACCCATATTAATGTAAAAGTAAATTCAACCCGAGCAATCATAATCCCTATAAATAGAAGCTGAGGTGGGTACTCCATTTTAAATTCATTCATTGGGAGGTTCTACCATTGGGATTGAAGGTTGTAGTTACCGTGATGATTAGATTGGGGATTTTATTTTTCTACCCCCTCGGTAATAGTATTATGGGTGGAATTTGTGTCATGGATTGTATAATAAAGGGGATTGGATGTATATGGTATTTTAATTTTTAATTACAATTCATGTTGGTTTCTTTAATTTGTGTTACACTACTCTCACTTCCCTATTTCTTTTTTAAGGACCATTATAGGAGGAGTGAGGAAGTATAATTTAATTTCTTTCTTCGATATTGATCATTGCCTAGTTATATTGAATTTTCTTTTATTAATGTGTGATCTAGGGTTTAGAATTCCAACTTGACAATTGGGATAGTTCATAACCTATGTTTAAATATGGTTTCAGTACCTATTCCTTTTTAATTGAAATACCTGACAATTAGAAAAAGATATTTTAGGATGGAAAGTTTTTATCATCACGATTGGATATGCAGGGACCTAATTCTAATAATTACATGGTTGTAAATTGCTTATTGCATACCTCATTATTTCATTAAACAGGACTCAGTGCTTCCTAACACCCTTTTTTTATTTTCTTGAACTCTAAAACCATCATCATCCATTTTTCAATTAAATTAGTTTAGAATTCCCTTAAAAAATAGTTTAGCTATTTATTTTTAAATTATTATTTTCTATAACCCTGTCGATGTGGGTTCGACCTCCATCTTGAATTTTATATACTGACTTGTAATTTAGTGATTTGTTTGATTCAAGGTTTTAAATTATTAAATTCAGTAACCATGTATGAATTATTGCTACAAAAAATTTGGTTTACCCATGGGTGTCATTAATTCCTACAGGTTTATGAAATTTAATAATTTAAAACAAGAAATAAAAATAATGATAAACTAAAGGGAAGTACAGGAAATAAAAGTCTATGGTCTATCCAATAGAGATAGGGTTGGGGAAAACAATAATTTAACAATAAAGACTTAATTTTTTTTGAAGGAAATATAAAATAATATAATTTAAAAGGGATTGATAATGGTTTTGGAGTTCATAAAAATAGAAAAAGGGTGTCTTACAGCAATGAGTCCAGGTTCAGGTAATATACAGCCATGAAAAAGTAAATTTACACCCATGAAATTTTTGGAATTAGGTCATAGAATATCCAATAGTAATGGTAAACTCTATCCATCATAAACTCACATTTTTCATGGTTAGATACATCATATTATAAAGTAATGGGTACTAGAAACAATATTTAAACATAGGATAAAAACAATACCAATGGCCATGGGGGAATTCTAAACCCTAGATCTCACATTAAGTAAAGAACATTCAATATAACTAGGCAATATTCATGCTCAAATAAAGAAATAAATTAGATCACACTTTCTCACTCCTCTAATAATGGATATATAGAAAGAAATATTGGAGGGATAACAGTGAAGAAAAAATATAAGAACCCTATATTAATTTCAATCAAAAAAATTAAAAACCATATACATACAATCCCATTTATCACAAAATTAATGACATTAAGTATACCACTAATAATTTCCCTAAGGGGGTAGAAAACTAGGTTGACAGAATAAATGATGGATTCATGTCATAAAAAATTCAGGCCCTCCTACTTTTATGTCTTTTCACAACATGTTTTCCATGTTCTAAAATATTTTTACATTCTGAATTAGATTCATGTCCCAAATCATGAATTCCCATATGATAGCCTCTGTTTCAACCTATTCCTTTAGTTCTAAGCCTCTGGACTAATACTTCTGTTATTTGATATTATGAAACATCTTTTTTATCATAATTTTTCTCATTTTCCATCCATTAGTGTATCCCACTATAAATTATAGAAACTAATCAAACAATTAGAATCTATAAGATCAATAAATTAATTTAAAAATATTGATGTATTTTAATATTAAAAATATTTCTTGAAATGTACCTATCAAATCCACCCACAATTGAATTCAGACTTATCCTTAAAGATAAAATCTCAACAAACTACAAAGGATGTTCACCCTACCATGACTTAAACTCAATTTCACTAAATCAAATTTATTAAATGGGAAATTGAAATATTTTATCATCATACAATAAAATTTAATAATGCCTCACTTTTTTAAGAAAAAAAATAAACCAAGTATTTTACATTTCTTCTTTTGAAACAACCAAAAAATTTCATTCATCCATTTTTGTTTTTCAATTCCTTATTTATGTGAATTCCACTTTTAATTTAGATCACTTTGATTTTTTTGATAATCATTATGGTACAATTGTCAATGAAGTTCAACATGTACCTCAGGAATATGTCACTGACCATAGGTTTCCAAGGCATATAACATCTTCACCATGTAAAGAAAAAATCACAAATAATCAGGATGGATTCTTCATTAAGTTTAAATGACTTTGAGGCTTAGTGAAGGATGGTAAATTATGTAAAATAACAAAAATCTAAAATTAGAGGTAATATCTAATGTACTTTTCATGATGGTCAAAAACATATCAATGGAAATATCCCCCATACTTAGTCTTTTAAATATCATGAAATATTCTAGGAGCAGGTTATGAATGGATATAACAGTCTTGTAATATAGTTTATTTTATAAAAAGGTTGTTCACGGATTCTATATGATTAAAATGTATTAATGTAAGTTTGTTGCAAGGATAAAGGGTTAAACAATAAAATTCCTCAATCATATTAAAACTAATTCTATTCAATCATGGATTTTATAATATTTTAAGAAATTTCTAGAATAGAACATGCTCGAGTCTCTCAAGAAATATATTATAAAAAAATATGAATTTTTGGTTTAGAAACTATCGTGGGAATGAGAATGAATGGTTGGAAAAATTAATAATGTAAATGAATACAAATAATAAAAATAATCAAAAAAAAATATTATAAATTCAAGTAAGACTAAATTTTAGAAAAATATCATTTTAAACAATTGAAGTTTTTCACTAAATCCTGATTTTTTAAATCTAGATTTCCAATTTTATCTATACTAATTCTTTCCCAAATTTTTCTCATTCAAATTTATTGGCAAAGAAATTTAAAAACAGTGGCATGGAAAGTATCTTGGGAAGTTTATGTCTCCTAGATCATTTAATTAAATCCATAATTAAGGAAGGTATGAAAGTGTCAGTTTAAAGCTCTAAAAGCAATTAAAATGTGGACTATACAATCATAAAATTACTCAATTTAAACATTTACTCCCTTTTTTATGATGTTTTTGACTTGGGTTGCACAATATTTTCTTGAACAAAGTTCACATTATGGATTATTCTTATGAAATGTATTGAATCACTTTCATGATGTGAATTGGTTCCACAATGTGGGTTGGTTCTATAGATTCTTATCATGCCACTTGTTTCTTACTTTATTATGCCTTGATGAACCAAAAAATTAAAAAATCATGTGAATGTATAAAACCTTTTTAATAAGATTTTAAGATATTTGGGGAGAGTGTTCGTGAACCTAATGAATAGATAAATATAGACCTAAAAATATAGGTTACCACCTAGAAGCACTATTTTTTAATATCATTAGATCAAACATACCTTTTTAGCTCAGGTGACCGATGGTTGAAAGTGTTTTACCTAGATGGGGTCTAAAAATGATCTCATATGTGATATATCTATCTAGGTATCCCCCTTTATGTAACACCCAGAGATTTTTTGATTTGTTTTGAATAACCGAATATAGATTTTTATTATTACATAATATCACTAATTTTGGATTATGTTATATGAAACACCAAGTTAATCTTGAACTGCATGAAACACCAACATGGATTGCGCTACACACAACACTAAGTCTCTGTGAAACAACACTTTATTATTATAATTATATGAATGAGATAGTTATATCCTAGATATTAAACTTAGTAATATAAAGAGTAATAACTACTTTTCAAGTATTATTTGTAATTTTTTTATATAAATAAAACATATTGATAATGAGAAGCATATTAATTTTTTTAAAAGTATTTTTATGTTTAGAAATACTATTTTCTTAAAGGAACTACTTTTTATGTCCTTCTGTGAACAATAATAAAAATAATTTTAGACACTATTAGAAATTGGATTCAATAAAAAACATAATTTTTTTAATTTTTAATTTTAAAAATTAGCTTGGGTTGAATTTTTAGTATTTTTTTCAGTAGTTTTGTTTTTTGATGAATAGTGAAAAATACTGCATTGTAGTTAAAGATTGCATTTTTTTAAATAATTATTATATTTTAAATATATTTTAAAGGAAAAATAGATAAATTATACATTTATTAATCCAATATAGGTAATTAGAATCATTTTTATGTTAAAATTATATATAAAAACTTATTGAACTTTTGATCATCTCTTTTACCCGTCTTCTCATTACATCTACGGGATTAGTATTAAACTTAATTTAGCCACTTCTATGTATTAAATTTTTAAAAAAGGACATAAATGTTTATAATCAGTATTAAATTTTTGGTTTAATATGATCAAACTAATTTTTGGTGAATAATAACTTTAGTACTTTTATTTACCATGGTAAAAGGTAAATCATGTGATTAAAGGTAAAAAAATATTATAATATTGTAAAATTACCCTACCACTTTTCTTAATTTCATTGTATGAGTGGGTTTTGACCAAAATCAACCTTAAGCATGAATTATAAACTTTTAACAAACTTGGGTAAGAATATTATATTTATTATATTTTATTTAAAGATATGTTAAAAATGTCATACTCATAATTTTAATAAGTAAATAATTTTTAAAATAGGGTTATACAGAAGATAAATTCGAAAATAAAACTTCATTCGAAAGATAATAAATTTATATTCATCATGATAATTTATTTTTAATTTTTATAGAATAAATATTTTAATAATTTCTTTCATAATGATGATACAGTAACGGTTTAATCGATGGAAATATCAGATAAATGATATTAAAAATATTAAAATAAATATAACTTAACATCACTAATGACATCTCTGGATTTTATAGTTAACTTTTACATATTACTGAGATATTAAAAAAATTAATTTATCATGTTAATAAGATATTTTATAAATGACAAATAATTAATAGTATCAAAATTGACATTAAGGATACTTTAAAATAAATAATATTTTATTAAATGATATAAAATTATTAAAAAATAAAATTAGTCCAAATAACTAGAATAGGGTTAAAAGTTTCATAAATTATCCAGTTTTGGTTTTTTTGGAATTTTATAGTAACAATATTAACCCTAAAGAATAAAAAATCTATGTTGGCGTGGTAAAAGTTAAAGGGTTTAACTAAGGGTTAAAGCCAAAAGATAAAGTTAATATTGTGATATAAAAATTTATAAAAATAATTATTTGAGAATATTTAGACCCATCAACATATTAGTTTTTAAATAACTCACTTTGGAACTATTTTAAATCTAAAATAAATATATATAAATTTAATATTTTAAAAATTTTCTTAAAGTTCCATTCACCTAAATTATAAAAAGGGAACATCCTCCATCACTTCCTCACACAACTTTGAGCCATATATCTCAAGAAAAATTTATCCATTTCCCTTATCAACTTTCCTAGTAACATCATATATGTTCTGGTATTCTCAAAAGACCCACTCTAGTGTCCCTAAGAGGAGATCTAGAGGGAGATCGTTGAAGAATAGGTAAATCTCTTTACCGACTCTTTCAAAATAAATTCTTCTTATACTTCCCCTTAATGTGTTTATTCCATTAAAAAGTAATAACTCAAGTATAAACAATATTATTATATGTTATTATAATTATGTAACAACTATATTCTACCTTTTATTCATCCTACAAAAAATTAAAGTACCACGCATGCGTGTGTACGACTAATCGTCTCTACATCGTGGGGTAATCTATTTTCCATCACTACTTTATTTGAATGGGTATAATGATATATATGATCGATATAAATAATAAATATAAAATTATATTTATTATTTATAATTAATATAACATATATTCATCCCCCTTTTTCCATTAATAGAATGATATCATCGTTCATGCGTACGCATGACCAACAGTCTCCACGACACGATGATATTCATCTTCCATGTTAACCATTTAAAGAATGATTATAAAAAAAGTATATAATTTAATATATGAAATAATAATTCTAGTGGAATTATATTTATATATATACATATATGTCATTTACCTTCTTCCATTCATTATGATAAGAAAACAGAAACTGCGTTCATGTGTAGGAACGACTTATTATCTCCATGAATAGTGTATTCCATTTCATATATCTATATTATATATATTTATATACTAAATATATATTATATATAAATCATGATTATATTTTTTAATTAATTAAATCATGATCTATGAAATGGAATCAAGAATGACAATTCAAAACACGTACGATAAATAAAGCAGTTATTACTCGAAACATAACTTTAACTTGGAATTCTTAATAACATGTAATATAAAGTCATAAATGAATCATATATGATATCATAAATATTATTATGATTATTTTATAAGTTAATAATATATTTAAAACCACTATATAGTAGTTTTCAACATGTACAAAGGGAATCAGACCTAAGTTAAGGGATTTTTGTCTCATGTTTACTTGTGTGAGACACATGCCTCGTACACTACTTATTTATTATACGCGGTTTATATAATTCCCATGAATGTATTTTATGAGTATTTACCATAGTATTATGGTATGTTTCATATCTATATAATTTTATTTCTTTCATTGAACATATGATTTTACTAATTTTAAAGTTTTAAGGGTTATTTTAAAATCTTATTATTATTCAATATTGTTTATATGCAAGTATCTACTAGGGAATATTTATCATCCATGTCCATTTTTTTAAAAATATGTTTTTTGAAATATTTTTACTATTTTGCAAAAAAGAATTAATTTGTTTTTACCCATGTTATACTTTTTATAAAGTGGTTTGAAAGGAATCTTCTTGACGTTTTTCAAATGAGGTGCTTTTTAACTTTTCTGGATAAAGTACGAGAATAATGGTTTTTAACTTATACATCATGAATGTATTTTTATGCTTTAATGACACCTAATTTCAATGAATAATCCCTTAAAGGCTTAAAAATTTATTTTCAAGGAAAGTGATTTATTTAAAATTGCATGTAATTTCAAGTAAAGAAAATGTTTTCAAAGTAGAAAGGATGTTTTCCTTAAGAATAGTTTTTAAGAGATATCTCAAAATTATTTTCCATCAAAGATAACATTGTTTGATGTTACCTATGTTATAATAGGGATTTTATTCAATTTTTTCATTCTTATTCTTTCTATGAACGGTTTATATTTACGATAGAATGTTATTTAGGAAACTTATTTATTTTCTTAGGGTATATTATGATTGAATGATGTTTATGAAATCCATTTCATTCCATGGGTTCTGATATGATGAATGGTTTATATTATTGTGGAACACATATGTATGGTTTTCATTATATGATGGGTGGGACCTATATATCCCTCAAATTAATTAGTTAAATATGGATAACTCATGATGTATACATTTTATGTGTGAACCAGAATTCATGTTCACAATTCTATGTGTGGGCCTGGTTTTCATGTCCATAATTTTATGTGTGGACCTAGTTTTCATGTCCATTTTTTTATTCAAGGGACTAATTTCATATCCTTAATTTAATGAATGAACCTACTAATATTTATAAATGTTCAAAAATTTACAAGTTAATGTGTATGCCATAATTTCATTCTTATTTCAATGCTACGATTTCATGGATTATGTTCTTTATTTCCTTATGATTCATGTCTTTTGAACTGCCAATATTTATTCTATTACTCATGAATATGATCTTTTGATATTATGGTTATGATCTTTAAATTTTATTATTATGTTTTAATACCCTTATGTTCTTATTATTCTTATATATCTTCCATGTTTACCCTTACTAAGCATCAGATCTCACCCTTTCTTATGTTTCTTTTCCCTAGGATACGACGAAAGGTAATAAGCCTGATATGTCAAAAAGGGGTCTAGTTATAAAGAAATAGGAAGGATAAGAAGTAGATGTGTTATGAACTAGTTTTTTATGTTTCCAAATTTCCAAATTCACTAAACTAATATGGTCTTTGGCAATCTATTTGTGTAATTTATTAAGTATTCCGAAAAAGTGATGTAATGTATATATATATCAAGCTTGGGTCACTATACTTTACTTCCTATAAAAATAGTTTAATTATTTCAACTCTTATCACTTGCTCAATTTCCATCAGGAAAATCCACCATTTTTTATTAATACTAACAAACTAAATGGAAGGAGATGTTCCATCCATACTGATTAGCCCTTTTCAAACATAGTTAAATCACTTGCCTCTTTGATGTTAGTGATCTAGTTCAACTTCCCTTTCTTCTTTTCAATACACTTAGTTTGTATATCCTCTTGTATGAAAATATCCACATCATGTACAACATAAATTTCAAAAACATAACCAAATTCAAGTATGTTCTTATTTACCATCTCAATTTATAATTCTTTATTTTTCAATTAATGTTGAAACTTAATTGTTCACTACCAACTTTCAAATAGAGTTCTCTACTTTAAACATTGATCAAACCTCTCCCAGTAGCTAAGAATGGTCTTCCTAGAATGAGAGGAGTCTTATCTTCTTCCATGTCAAGAACTAATAAATTCACTATAATACCACAATATTTTAAAACAACACTATGTTTGATAGCATATTCAATACAAAGCACTGAGCTTAAACTAACCATGATATAATTGTAAAATATTATTGTATAAATGAGACCAATTTAACCTAGATGTTAAATTGGTGAGAATGAAAAGTATTAAATTATTTAGGAAATATATATACAATTCCCATATAAATTTATTGATAAATTCTTAATAATAACTCAAATTTTAATAAATATATTTTATTTTACAAAAAAAATACATTTCCTTCAAAATGATTTTTATTGGTTTTTACCAGAAAATATTATAATTTACTTATTTACATTTTAAAAAATTTATTTTATAAAATTTATAAATTATTTAAAATAATCATATAAAAATTTACATATGGTGAAATTTTGTGTTTTTTATTCAAAAAATATTGATTTTTTAGTTAATAGTGAAAAATACCAATTTTTGTAAAACTGTCGTTTCTTTTTAATAAATTAAGTAATTTAAAAGACATGTTATTAATTTAATTTGATTTAAAATTAAAATAATCATTATTTATTAATATCTAGTCCAATTAATTAAATTTAAATCATTTTTATACTATTTTTTAGTATAAGTTTGTTATTAGGTTTAAAACACATTTTTTCTCAAAACTATTTTAAAGTGCATAATGTTTATCTATTTTAATGAATTAAAATAAAACATAAATATTAAATATTTAAATTAAATTTATATATAATATATCTATAACTATTAATTTAAATTCATTTAATTATGATTAATTTTCATATAGTTTTTATAAGGTAATATTATGCTTGAAAAAAAATGTATTTCTTAAAAAACTGATTTTCGACACATTTGTGAGTTTATTTTTAAATTAAATTATTCCAATTTTATGTGTTGAATTTGAAAAAATAGATTAAATATTTTCAATAAGGATAATTTATATTATCTAATAATGTCAACTTAATTTTTGACCATGTTTAATAGTGAAAATAGTAAAAATTAATTACTTGGATTAAGGTGAAAATGGGTTTACTGGGGGGGGTTAAACTAAATATATAAGAGTTAAATGACCCAAAACTTATATAATATTATTTTATGGTCATATTTAGACCTTATCTCTTCTTTGTTTTGAAAATGGGCCATTTTTTAGCCTTTTTAAATTTTAAAAATGTGGGTTTATTTGTTTCTTTTCAAAAATTACAAATGTTTCCATTCTCCCACTTATAAAAGGTCACCCCATAAAATCTCCATTACACACTTAAAAAACCCCTTGTTTAACCCAATAACTTCCTAAATAACTTTCTTAATTCCCTCCATTTCACCTATAAGTGTTTATTTTATCATAAATTTAATCTAGGAAGGCTTTAGAAATAATCCTAAAGAGGTGGTCCAAAGAAGAGGTAATAGTCTTTACAAAGATCTTTCAGTTTTATTCTTATTTTACACCATCAATTATGTATTAAAAAATCAAATATAATAACACCAGTATATCCTATATTATTATATGTTATTATTTTTATGTAATAATATTCATTTATCTCCTCTTCCATCAAATGGGAAACGAAACCATCGTTCGTGTGTATGGTGGACTAACGCCTCACAAACCGATGTAATTAATTTTCAATAATCATCACTAAAGAATATTAATAGTGATGGATTTAATGTTTATATATGATAATTATGAAATATTAAAAATTATTTAAAATTAATATATCAAATAATTCATCACCTTTTCATCAATTGAAAATGATAATGTCGTTCCTTAGTACGGTGGAGTACCATCTCCTATATGGATGTGATTCACATATTTTATCACCACGTCAAATGGATGGTATAAGTAAGTGTATTTAAAGAAGTAATATTATATTTATTATATTATTATAATTCTATAAATATAAAATAACATTTACCTTATTTCCATCATGAACATTGAAAAATAGAAATGTTACACATGCTTACGAACGATCTACCATCTCCATGGTTCTAACATAGTTCATTTTTATTAACCATAATTCATGTTTATTTTAAAAATTAAAATTTATGTATAAAATAATAATTATTTCATTATTATTATTCTAAGATGATGTAAAAATTATCTCTTGGATCATGGTCAACACTCCAACATCATTTTGAAATAATGAATTGAGCATCCTCAAAACACATGTTGTTAATGTAACTCACTAAGTAATTAAATACATTATTAATATAAATGAATTAAATGGTTTAAGTATAAGGTATTAAACCTATAAAATGTTATTAATAAAAAAAATAATTTATATAATTTTATTATATAGGAGATAAAATATATATATGACAGGCCCAGACTTGAGGTAAGGGTTTCATCTCAAAACTTATTTCATTGAGACTTGTGTTCTTTTATGCACATAATTTATTTTATATGGTGTATATAATTTACCTATACATATAATTTCATGAATATTTAATAATTAATTTTATTTTAATTTAAAATTAAATCACTTCATTCATGGGGGTTATGATTTAAAAGTTATCGTGGTGGTAAGGGTTTATGATTCAATATTATTTTAATCGGAATTGGTTATGATTAAATTTTTAATTTAAAGAAAATTTATATTTTAATTGTGTGATAAAAAAATTTAATTTTTAGTATAACTAGTTATTTATGAAATTTTTAATTAATAGTACAATTTTTCACTCTTTGGTACTTAAAATGATTAATTAAATACATTTAAGGAAAATCAACTTTATTTCTCTCTTCAGTCGAAAACACTTTCTCTTATGTGTCCATGTATACTTTAAAATGTTTTAAAAAAAGTTTTAAAATTATTAAATTATTTTTTAAAGTAATTTTTACCCATGTTTAATTTTAAAAAAATTGATTAAAATTAATCTTCTTATCATTTTCCAAATGATGTACTTTTTATCCGTTTTATAATAGTGTGAATGGAATGTTTTTCTTAACTTGTACAATATGAACAGAATTACCTATCATCATGACCACTAAACTCTTTGAATATTCCTTTATAGTTTTCCATGTTTCTTTTTAAATAAACTTTTTCTATAATATTTTAGAAATTATCAGGTTTTAAAAAAAGTGATTTTAAAATGAAAATGGGATTTTTTATCAAGAAATATTCTACATAATCTTTTAAAGACACTTTCATCAAAAATGACAACATTTTATATTATGGATTGATTATAAATTATGTATACACGTCTCTCACATATATACCTATATTATTATCACTTATCTTTTATAAGATAATACATTATTTCTGTTCATATCTCATAGTCATTCACTATGAAATTTTTTTTGATTATGATATGGGGAAAGATTATTAAAACCATTTCTTTCGATGGATAATTATTATTTTTATACCTTATAATTTAATTAATTTATGTGGCACACATATATCATGAACATGTTATTATGGGTGCAATCAAATAGTGCTCTAATTCATTTGTAAATAATTTAATCTCCTGAGACATCATGTATGGGATTGGGGAATAAACCTAATCTATTATGGGACTTTATCCACAATGTGATATTTCCTAGGAATTTAGTCTTCACTCATGTTTATGTCATTTTTTATATTGATTCCATATTTCCTATGTCACTATGATCTTATGTTACCAAGTTATTTATGTTATTCTTCCACGTGATTACTCATGAGCCTTTTATTTTATGATATCATGTTATACCTTTGACTCACACATTATGTTTCCTCATCATGTTCATTCCCTTACCAGGACTTTTAGCTCAACCATTTATTTTATGTATTCCCTAAGTTATCCTATGTACTTTTCAGATATCTTGTAATATATAATATCATTATGGAGATTTAAATAAATTTTATTTTATTTATTTTATTTTAAGTACCTATCATTCAAAAGAAACTAATCCTTTTTTATCATGAGTTTGTATTTATGTGATATTAAAGGAAAAATAATGTAATAGTGTGTGTTTAAGTATTAGATCTCCATAGTTGTTATCAGAGGAAAATTTTAGTTGACCTTTTGAAACTATAATGATAAAACTTCAGTGATTACCCTACGGGTAAGTCTAAAGATAAGTACAAAAATAAGTATAAGTATAAGAAAATATCTTGGAATTTTGGTGAACTTTAGAGAAAGTGGATTCCAAGAATTTACATCTCTATATGGATACTAAAAGTGGATGTAGCTCTGGAACTGTTGTACCTAGGGGTAATAAACCAAAATAGGCCACATTGAGAAGGACTTGATTATCAATCAGTGCATGAAAATAGGACTTGTTTCACACTTGGTTTAACACTCCTTGTGGATATGCATTGGAAATTCATAAATCTCTTTATGAACCAATATGAAGGACTCAAACAAATTTTTAGGTTAGAAAAAACTAATAGGAAAATTTACTATACATAACCTCTATTGAAGCCTAGAGACACATAATTCAGAATATAGTTCACTAAAAGTTAACATTTTTATTGATTTTGAATAAGGAATTGTACATAAGATACCAAAAATCACATCATAGTGGTCTAAAGTAATGTAGGCCCATCGCATCATTAACAACAAACTTCATCCCCTCACTAGGAAAAGAACCCAAGATAAATAATGAGTATGTACTTTGATTTGAGTTTTCTATAGATGCCAAAAAATCTTCCACCATGTTACACTCCTGCCATGTGTGAGAGACCTCAATATGATTTCCCATGAGGATTTTACATTTTCGAATGATGTATTAAATATTCCAGGGAAATATTACTTTTCCTTGTAGTGATTTATATAGAATCATGGAGTCTATCTCCACCATCTTCAAAACTATTTTCCTTTGATTTCATATCTCCAGACCCTCAACCATGGCCTGAGCTTCCACCTGGAGTACATTGCCTCTTCCATATGAGACCGTGAATGCAGCAATTACTGAACCCTCCTAGTTTCTAACAACACCATCCCTATGCATTTGTCCCCTTAAAAGAGACCCATTTGTATTTAGTTTGAGCCCCTGTCTGGGAGGTTTCCATTGTACCCAGCACCCCTGCTCTGTAATTCATGCTTGGTTGTCAACTGAGAGGCTTAGAATTATAGAATTCACAGATGGCGCAGAATGATAGTCGGGACTCAATATGACCAGATCCAAAAACATGTTTTTCATTTTAAATATTATACTGACCTAATATACTTCTATGTTGTTGTGGAGAGCCTCATTTATAGCCTTACATATAACCCAACATCCCATGATGAGGATGACTATCCTAGATTTCCTCTTGGCATCATGCATACCAGCTCCTCTAAACCACAAACTGAGGAAATTTTCCCACACCCTCCATGTATCCATCCTAGCTTAGGAGGGCACCAAAAGACTTTCATATCCATCTATCCCAATCACTTTCATATAATAGGTTCCCCACCATTTCATGGTTAAAGGACCTGCATCACCAATACCTAGAATCCATGTTCACTACCATACATTGCAAATTCTCATCAGTGGGCAGGGCTTTATTCCTCACACGCCACAACAAAAAATTGAATTTGGAGGGAATATCTTTGCACCACATAGTCACCCCACATGGATCTTCATTCGATAAGTCTTTTTTCACACATGAAAAGTATTTGATGGAGAATAAACCCGACATAGAACCTGTGAAAATGAGTCTGGTGGGATCATCACTAGTAACAATGCTGTTGAAAATAGCGAGTTGGCTTCCGTCCATAATGGATTGAATGAATCCAGGATGGAAACTTGACTCCTTAAAAGACATGTCTAGTGTGGGGTAGCCTAAAAACCATAGCATTCCCACCCCCCAATCCCTTTCATGTTTGAAGAGACACTCCTCAGATCAATGCACCATTTGGAGAGAGTTCTTGAAGGTTCCGGGCGCAGCGGAAGCGAGTGGGTGGATGTGCCCACTTGGCTTTTTGTCATTAGAAATGATAAATCCGGGATCAATACGACGTTAAACATCAGTCTCCATGGATCTAATCATAGACAAGGACAAAGAAGATGGTTTGTCCCGGAACCACAAACAAGGATCGTTACAGGTTGATTATAGTTAATTTAATTAATTATAAAGAAATATCTTTTGGGTGTTCTTTCTTTGATGATGTTATCGATCATGTTGTCGATGTGATTAGTCGTTGCGCCGTAGAAGCCAAGTGTAGACTCCTTCTAGCGGTGATCCACACTTGTACCTTGTATCTCTGGACATCGCTAAAGGATTCTCCGGGTGCTAGCGTGGATAAGCCTTTGCTTGTGTTGTCCGCCTTAGATCGTCTTGATTCGATGGAAGAGGATCTCTCTCGATCTTGAGAGCATTCTTGGACGAAGAGGTTCGTTTGGTCTTGAAATAATTCTCCAGAGATGTTGTGCACAATGATTCTCTTGTGTAGGAAAAGACTTGGGTTGTGAGGATATTTATAATCGAGTTTGAGGTTGTAGAGTTATGACAATAAATAAACATGTTACACGTTTCATTTATTTCATTAACTCTTATTGAAAACCCCCATGTCGAATAATTAATTCCTTGACATGCGCTCACGCTGATTATAATAAATATCATTTAATAAAATGATATTATATCTTCAAAAACCCGACTGGAAAAACTACACATCCTGTAATAATAAATACACGGTGTGTACTTGTTTTTCATTAAAAACTACACGGCGTGTACATTAAATGTACACGGCGTGTATATCTTGTTTTCATTTATTCATTTCCTTTCCAAAATAAAACTACACGGTGTGAACATTTAATAATACATGGAGTGTACTTGTTTTATTTTATTTTTCCTCCATCATTTAAAACAACTTAGGCTTCCTTGAATAATTATTAAACCATGTACGAGAATAATCTTTATTCAACTTGAGATACTTGGATACACTTAGTGTGTGACCCTCTAGGTCTCTATCTCATTGGAATTAGGCAGGCTTGCCTAAAGTCCAAGATTACTGTCTAGCAACGGGTCAAGGTACCCAAGAGAAAGAAGTTGATGTGGCATTGACGTATCACCTCATACGAATTCTTACTGTGTAATTTAATCCCTTTGTCTCGATATCTCATCAAGCAGGTTTCATGGCAGTGTCATAAATCTATATGCTTGATCTGTCATTCTTTGACAACCTGAAATAAACTCATCGTTTACACCATGGCCATGGAATTTAATGCGATAGTTCTATTTCAATCAAAGGGCCGAGATATCAACTTCCATAAATGGAAGGGACAAATCCTTCCTCGACTTATCCATTAACAACATGTCACTCGTGACGCACCCAACGTACCCTACTTCCCACCAACTGTCTGCGTGATGGTTTTCGTCAGTAAATCTAAGTGCGCGAGTCATGACATGAGTTAATGATAATCTTTCAGTCTAAGGACCATTACACGCGCTCGCAGATAGCAATATCCGATGACACCAAGACATGCGGAATTACGACTGGTGGGTTTGTTCTCAGAATCTCCCATCTTGGAGATTACCAAGTGCGAACTCCATGAGAGAGAGTCTCATCTTCTTATGAGTACTCGCACATGACGGTCTGTATACAATGTGTCCTATCATAGCATTTCATCCAACCACAAAACATTATTTAAGAATATTGTTATAGCATTTCAAGGTTCTCATCATAGCGGGGATCTGTTATGACCTTATTAATGCAACAAATATTCTAGGACATTATTATATTATAGTCATGCAGAACAATGAACAATATATAATAAGTGAACATTTATGTAATCAAAGTACAAAACAGTTGGTTCTGAGGAAACCAACCCTTACAAACTCCCACTTGGACTAGAGCCAACTGCCTATGACTTTTAGTCTGTTAGACCTCACATGATGATCATCTTTCTGCTGAGTCAAGGCTTTAGTCAATGGGTCCACCACGTTGTCTTCTGTGGAAATACTGCTCACTGCAACTTCACCTCTCTGAGAAAAATCCCTCAAAAGATGATACTTCCGAAGTAAGTGCTTTGTCTTTTGATGTAAACTTGGCTCTTTTGCAAGTGCCACCGCTGCAGTATTATCACAATAGAGTGTGATAGGATCTTTACTGCTCGGTACCACATCCAGATCTTGGAAGAAGCTTCGCATCCATGCTGCTTCTTTAGCTTCCTCAGAAGCTGCGATATACTCAGACTCTGCTGTAGAATCTGCCACCACACTTTGTTTTGAGCTCTTCCAGCTCACTGCACCTCCATTCAAACTGAAGATGTATCCATTCTGCGACTTCATGTCATCTTGATCCGTCTGGAAACTAGCATCTACATGTCCTCTGGTGACTAGTTCCTCATCTCCTCCATAAACCAGTAACATATCCTTAGTACACCTCAGATACTTAAGGATAGTCTTGACTACCATCCAATGGTGGTCTCCTGGATTAGCTTGATATCTGCCTACCGCACTTAATGCGTAAGCAACATCTAGCCTCGTACAAAGCATAGAATACATGACTGACCCAATCGCGGATGCGTAATGGATCCTTGCCATCCCCTTTCTTTCCTCATTTTTCTAAGGACACATTTTCTTGGAAAGATGAATGTCATGTGACACTGGCAACAATCCTCTCTTGGACTGTTCCATACTGAATCTCTTCAGTATCTTGTCAATGTATGTACTTTGACTCAGGCCCAGCATTCTCTTGGATCTATCACGATGGATCTTGATCCCAAGAATATATGCTGCCTCGCCCAAGTCTTTCATGGAGAATCATTTATGCAACCATGCCTTAACTGACTGTAAGACAGGTACTTCATTTCCAATTAGCAATATGTCATCAACATATACTATTAGGAAAACTACTGCACTTCCACTAAACCTTTTATAGACACAAGGCTCGCATTCATTCTTAACAAAGCCAAATTCTGTAATAGCTTTATCAAAACGAATGTTCCATGACCTTGATGCTTGATTTAATTCACAAATGGATTTCTGCAACTTGCATACTTTGTTGGCATCCTTTGGAGTCACAAACCCTTCAGGTTGTGTCATGTAGACATCTTCCTGGAAGTTCCTGTTAAGGAAAGCTATTTTGACATCCATTTTCCAAATTTCATAGTCATGGTAAGCAGCAATGGCCAATAGGATTCTGATGGACTTCAACATTGCAACCGGTGAAAAGGTTTCATCATAGTCAATTCCTTGATGCTGTCTAAAACCTTTTGCAACCAGTCGTGCCTTGTAGGTGCTGACTTCCCCTCCATGTCCAGTTTCTTCTTTAATACCCATTTATTACCAATAGGCTTTACATAAACTGGAGGATCTACCAAAATCCAGACTTGGTTTTGGTACATGGAATCCATTTCAGAATTCATGGCTTCATGCCACTTGGCAACGTTTGTGCCTTAAACTGCTTCCTTGTAGGTAAGAGGATCATCATTGTCAACCAATAATGAGTCACCATCCTCGGTGACAAGAAAACCATATAGTTCTAGTTCTCTCACCTCTCTCATGCTCCTATGTAGTTCTTATGTCTCTGGAACAGATTGTTCTTCCACGGGGCTTTGTGGAATCTGTTCTTGTACCAACTTCTGTGTATCTTGAGCCTCGACTTCATCGAATTCTATCTTGCTCCCACTATCTCTTTTGAAGATGTGCTCCCTCTTAAGGAATATGGTGTGTCTTGCTACTGTAACCTTTTTGTCTGAGGGGTTGTATAGGTAATATCCTCTTGTTTCCTTGGGATATCCTATAAAGATACACTTTGTGCCTTAGGGTGAAAGTTTGTTACCTGAAGAGGCCTTAACAAATGCTTCGCTACCCCACACATGTAAATTCGATAACATGGATTTGCGTCTACTCCATAATTCATATGGAATACCATTTATCGATTTATTTGGTACTTGGTTTAGTATGTGTGATGCTGTTTGTAATGTATATCCCCAAAAGGATAATGGAAGACTCACATGACTCATCATTGATCTCACCATGTCCAACAGGGTGCGGTTCCTCCTTTCACTTACACCATTCCACTGAGGTGTGTAAGGAGGAGTGAGTTGAGATAGAATCTCAAACTCCTGTAAGAAATCAATCAAGTCCTGATTAAGATATTCTCCTCCTCTGTCTGAGTAGAGTTTCTTAATATTCTTACCAAGCTGGTTCTCAACTTCATTCTTGTATTCTTTGAACCGATCAAAAGAATCTAACTTATACCTCATTAAATAGATATATCCATATCTACTAAAATCATCAGTAAAAGTTATGAAGTACGAGAACCCACCCCTTGCTTCAACTGGAAATGGTCCACACACATCTATGTGAACTAATTCTAGAAGCTCTTTAGCTCTTTCACCTTTACCACTAAATGGGGCTTTGGTCATTTTGCCTTGTAGACACGCATGACATACACCAATTGGTTTTAGTTCGAAAGAATCTAAATACCCATCTTGATGTAATTTTGTCAAACGTTTATCATTGACATGACCTAGCCGGTGATGCCAAAGTTGGGTGTGGTATGAGTCACGTGAATTAACTTTGTTATTGATTGCCATTACTTGGTTTGTGTAGTCTAACACATAAAGGTCGTTATATAAATGTGCCCTACCAAAAAAATACTATCTTTATAAAAGTAGAAACATTCATTTCCAAACTTGAATATGAATCCATCAGTATCTAATCTGGATACTGAAATAATGTTTTTAGTAACATAAGGCACATAATAACAACCTTTCAAAACCAAGACCATCCCGGTAGGCAATGTGAGGTGGTAGTCTCCAATAGCTACAGCAGCGAGTCTGGCTCTGTTGGCTGCTCGTAGATCTACCTCCCCTCGATCAATCTTCCGGAATCTACTTGGTTCATGTATTTGGATACAGATGTGAGCACCACAAGTAGTATCTAATACCCAATTAGTAGAAATAGATAGATTTCATTCAATAACAAACGCACCTCAAGCTTCCCCTTGCTTCCTTGGCTGGGTGCAATTTTTCTTCCAGTGTCCCTTCTTGCCACATGCGAAACAAACAACATCCTGTTCCTTTGCCTCCCCTTTGATCTTCCTTTTCATGGAAGGCCTTGAAGAGGCTTTGGGATTAAATCTATTTGCCTTCCCTTTCCTTTTATTCACCATAAGGACAGAAGGATTTACACACTTCATGTCATTGTCCACTTGGCGAATAAGGATAAGAAGATCAGATAGAGACTTCTCAATATTGTTCATGTTGAAATTAACAACAAAGTTTGAGAAGCTCTGGGGGAGTGATGCGAGAATGAGATCAGTACCCAGTTCTTCAGGGAGTTTAAACCCTAGAACCTCCAAGCGCTCAATGTAGCCAATGAGCTTGACTACATGAGGCCCAGCTGGGGCACCCTTTCCAAGCTTGCTCTGAAACAGAGCCTTGGAGATCTCAAACCTTTCCTATCTTTCTCTCTCCTGGTATAAACCACGGAGGTGCTCGAGCATTCTATAGGAATCCATGTCTTCATGAGACTTCATGAGCTCACTAGACATAGATGACAACATCAAACATTGAACATCGAGAGCATCGTTCAAATGTTGATCATAGACTAGGAAATATTCATCATTCGCCCCTGGGGCAGGAGAATCAGGAAGTGAGGACTCCAGAACGTAAAACTTCCGTTCATGGTGTAGGATAACCCGAAGGCGCCTAAACCATTCCTGAAAGTTTCTGCTGGTGAGGATGTTGTCTTTATCCAGAATTGATCGCAGAGAAAATGTGGTTGATGTGTTTGTCATATTGATTCTACAAATTAAAAGAGCAGATTCATCAGTACTTTCTTGATTACATTTTATGTGAAATAATAAATTTTATTAAGTCTCCCACTATTTTATCAAGTCCCAATGGCCCTCACCATTGAACTCGGAATGTCCAGTTTCTTTGAAATTCTAGTGGAAAGGATCCATATTCCCCTTCGCATAACCCCAACAAGGGTTGGTAAAGCTATTTGAAGGTATTTAGGTAGGCAGGTCTTTTCCAACTGTGAGCTTACAGTTCCTTGATCTGTTGAGTTGACTCCCCAATCCTGAAATCTTGACTTGGATTTCCTCAACTCTTGCCTCTAATATTACATCAAGTCTAGCAAGGGATACTTCTCTTGATTTAATATGGTTAAGTCAACCCAAAACCTTTCATAAGGGATTCCTTTATAAAAGTAAGTGTCCCAACAAGGGTTGGTCAAACACATAGTTTTATTGAGTCTTGCCCTTAATCAAGTAACGGAAGGCTTGGTCTGACTTAATATGGTATTTGAGGGATTTTATTCTTTATGCATATCTTTGCATTATCACATGCTTGTTAATATTAAGTGATGCTTGATTAAGTGATTAACCATGTTCCGATAATGTTTACTCATAGTCCGGTTTTTATTTTATTCCATCTTTGCATGCTTGTTCATTTTATTAATTATGTGATCACGACAACACATACATAATAAATAAACCATGCTATCAGACAGAAATAAAATAAGATGGAAAGATCATGAGCTTCTATTTGGTTATCTTATCTAGAGGTTTTGATAAGCTAACCCTGACCTAGGGAAAACACCTTGAACCTGATGGTTCGTGTTTTGCAGCTCCCACATGTCCACCTTTGTATCTTCTTTTGTCAGTTTCACCTCGGCTTCGGGATTTGAACCATCTCCTCTGGCATGGGATATACTCTATTTCATGGGTTTACATTAAAGAAACCACGGGCACACAGGCCCTAAATTTTATTGGAATAAGGCTCGCAGGCCAAAAAATTTAAATTAAATAAATTTAAATGAAACCATACACATACAAAGGGTCTTTGGTCTAGCTCATGATCATCCATAGTATGCAACGATATTTACGCATATTTAGAATTCAAATTATTTCAATCGTTCTTTTATTTAAGATAAGACATGCTCGAATTCAATTAATTATGATCTTATAATTAATCAATTCTTTATATTAAATTCCTTTCTGGATTTCCTTGAGATTCTTTTCATCCATATTCCCTGTACGGGTCTTTTTACATTGGAGGAAACCTAGTGAAATTCCATTTCTAGAAAGTACACGGCGTGTAGTTTATAATTACACAGCGTGTATTTTTCTTTTCACCCTTTATCCAAAGTACACGCCGGGGATTTGGCATGTTTTCTGTACTTTGGAAATTTTAGAGTACACGGCATGTAGATGAATCATACACGGCGTGTACTTCCTTGTTACGCGGTAACCGGCCTGGCGATCCCGTGTACGCGGTATGCAGATTATCTTTGTACACGGTTTCACCTGGATCGGAATGGACTACACAGTGTGTTGTTCCAACATACACGCCATGTATTCTGGTTTCCACACGCAGATCTATTCTGGTCAACACGGCGTGATTAAAACTTAGGCATAATCAATTCACACGGCATGGTTTGGCGGACCAGTGTCGGTTCGTTGAACCTAAGTACACGGCGTGTAGTTTTAATTACACGCTGTGTAATCCAGTGTTGTACAGATAGAAAGAGAGGCTCCTCCAGATGAGTTCCTCATTTTTATTTTAATCAAAAATTAAAATTAAAAGGTCGTTTTTATGATATGAATTGAGAAACGAAGGAGGAAGAATAGATCTCGTTAATTTAGATTTATAGAACGATTTATTTCTAATGGAATCAAATATGAATGTGTAAATTATCAATGAAAATTAAATAACTATAATCAACATTGTAACCTCGCTCTGATACCATTTGTAGGTTCCGGGCACAGCGAAAGCGCGTGGGTGGATGTGCCCACTTGGCTTTTTGTCATTAGCAATGATCAATCCGGGATCAATACGACGTTAAACGTCAGTCTCCACGGATCGAATCACAGACAAGGACAAAGAAGATGGTTTGTCCCGGAACCACAAACAAGGATTGTTACAGGTTGATTATAGTTAATTTAATTAATTATAAAGAAATGCCTTTTGGATGTTCATTCTTCATTGATGTTCTCTATCATGTTGTCAATGTGATCTGTCGTTGCGTCGTAGAAGCCAATTGTAGAATCCCTCTAGCGGTGATCCACACGTGTACCTTATATTTCTGGATGTCGCCAAATAATTCTCCGGGTGCTAGCGTGGATAAGCCTTTGCTTGCGTTGTCCGCCTTAGATCGTCTTGATCCGATGGAAGAGGATCTCTCTCGGTCTTGAGAGCGTTCTTGGAGGAAGATTTTCTTTCGGTCTTGAAACAATTCTCCAGAGATGTTGTGCACAACGATTCTCTTGTGTGGGAAAAGAGTTGGGTTGTGAGGATATTTATAATCGAGTTTGAGGTTGTAGAGTTATGAAAATAAATAAACACGTTATGTGTTTCATTTATTTCATTAACTCTTATTGAAAACCCCCATGTTGAATAATTAATTCCTTGACATGCGCTCATGCTGATTATAATAAATATCATTTAATAAAACGATATTATATCCTCAAAAACCCGATTGGAAAAACTACACAGCGTGTAATAATAAATACACGGTGTATACTTGTTTTTCATTGAAAACTACACAGCGTGTACATTAAATGTACACGGCGTGTATATCTTGTTTTCATTTATTCATTTCCTTTCCAAAATAAAACTACACGGCGTGTAAATTTAATAATACATGGAGTTTACTTGTTTTATTTTATTTTTCCTCCATCATTTAAAGCAACATAGGTTTCCTTGAATAATTATTAAACCACGTACGAGAATAATCTTTATTCAACTTGAGATAATTAGATACACTAAGTGTGTGACCCTCTAGGCCTCTTTCTCGTTGGCATTAGGCAGGCTTGCCTAAAGTCCAAGATTACTATCTAGCAACGGGTCAAGGCACCCAAGAGAAGGAAGTTGACGCCGCATTGACGTATCACCTCATACGAACGCTTACTGTGTAATTTAATCCCTTTGTCTCGATATCTCATCAAGCAGGTTTCATGGTAGTGTCATAAACCTATATGCTTGATCTATCATTCTTTGACTACCTGAAATAAACTTGTCGTTTACACCATGGACATGGAATTTAATGCGACAGTTCTATTTCAATCAAAGGGCCGAGATATCAACATCTATAAATGGAAGGGACAAATCCTTCCTCGACTTATCCATTAACAACATGTCACTCGTGACGCACCCAACGTACCCTACTTCCCGCCAACTGTCTGTATGATGGTTTTCGTCAGTAAATCTAAGTGCGTGAGTCATGAAATGAGTTAATGATAATATTTCAGTCTAAGGACCATTACACACGCTCACAGATAGCAATATCCGATGACACCAAGACATGCGGAATTACTACTGGCGGGTCTGTTCTCATAATCTCCCATCTTGGAGATTACCAAGTGCGAACTCCATGAGAGAGAGTCTCGTCTTCTTATGAGTACTCACACATGATGGTCTATATACTATGTGTCCTATCATAGTATGTCATCCAACTGCAGAACTTTATTTAAGAATATTGTTATAGCATTTCAAGGTTCTCATCATAGCGGGGAAATGCTATGACTTTATTAATGAAACAAATATTCTAGGACATTATTATATTATATTCATGCAGAACAATGAAAAATATATAATAAATGAACATTTATGTAATCAAAGTACAAAACAGTTGGTTCTGAGGACACCAACCCTTACAGTTCTAGCAAGACGTTTCCCCGCTGCCCATTGATTCTTATCATTCATATTCCAATCCCATGTGAAGGACATAATAATCCTCTCCAAGTTGATAATCACACTCTTTGGAACCTTCATGGTGGAAATTATGTGCATGGTAATTGAAACCAAAACATTGTTAACTAGAGTAATGTGACCTTTAAAAGATAATAATCTGTTTTTCTAGATGTAGATACACCCCAGTATTTTGCTTATGAGATTTTAAAATGATGAATCCTAAGGGGAGAAGGACTAACTGATGACCTAAGATACTCCATGGGAAAGGATCCTCTTTCATACACATGCTTACCCCCAAATCCCTCTCCATCCTTTATGAGATCTTCCTGGTTGTATAAAAAAGACTTTTCTCTTTGTTCACCACCTACCCACTCCACTTGAAGTATTCCCCTAGAATCCCATTTAATCCCAAAATTATCTTTATAATACCATTGATAAAAACAATTTTTTCATCTGCGAACATCAAGTGCGAGATATCCCTTATGGAATGACTATTATGATAGGAGAGTATTTTAACCGTGTTGAGGATCTGGTTAATATAGCAGCTGAGAGAATTTTGAGAGAGTATAAAAAGAGTGGGGGAAAAAGGTCCCCTTGCCTGAGACCATGAAAATCCTTGAAAGCCCCAAACTTATTACCTAGAAATGAGGTTTAAATCCATGCTAATCTAAAGCAATAGAAAATAAGGTCACTAGTCCAATTGGAGAACCCCATGAAAGTTGGGACTCTTAGGACAAAAACCTATTACACCCTGTCATAGGCCTTACTCATGTCTAATTTAACAACCAAATTACCCCTGAAATACTTGTTGTTGATTCCACTTACCATCTCTTTAACAACTCCTATATCACCCTAAATTGACTTCCCTTTAATGAAACCATGTTGTTCAGAAGCTATCCATGTGTCCAAATGACTATTCATTCTTTTTTTGGGGATACTAGACAGAGTCGTATATGGTATATTGCACATACTTACATGTTGATACAAATAAATGGACTGCAGGTGACACACCTTAGGAATAAGTACCATCTTTTCTACAATGGAAATATGTGGAATTTCCCCACCCTGAAAGAAATCCTGGACAACACTCACAAGATCCCCTTTAATAAGATCCAAAGACACCGTGTAAAAATATCCCAGGAAGACATCGGGCCCTGGTTCACTATTTGGGTTCAACATCCAAATTACCTCATGCTCTTCAGCTTCATCGAGATTCCACCTCAATACCCTATCAATATCTTCAAAAAAAACTTCTTGTAATACCCCCAAAAAACTTAGTAGCATCCCTTGGATACCCCCAACCATACCAGGATTTGGAGAATCTAAAAAATATTTGATAGCTTCATTCACCATGTCCCCTACCTTATCATGATCATTAGAGTAGTTTCCATCTTCACTGCGAATTTTGGACCTCTGAATGAGATAGCGGTCTCTAATGCATGCGTAAAAAAATATGGAGTTTTGATCCCCCTCACGAAGCTATCTGACTCTAGCTTCATCCCTAGCCAGTTGTTCCTGTCTCATAAGACTATTAGTGAGCTGATCCTTTTTTCTTATGAGTTCACTAAACAGAGACTCATCCCAATATTCTTCCAAAAAATTCTCCATTTTTTCAACCTCCTTCCTGATCTCAATAAAGTCCTGGTCCCGAGCAGGAATTTTCTTTCTCCAAATGCGAAGAAGAATCTTTATCGGTATTAACATATTGTGTAGATTAATCCATGGGTTTCCCCAATGATGAAGATCCCAAGATTCCCTAACCACATTGAAAAATACTCGATCCTCTATCCATGTTTTGGAAAAATGAACATAATCCTCCCTCAACGCCCCTGTACTCAGAGAGATGCAAAGAGACGAATGATCAGAGAGACACCGAACCAATTGATAAAATTTGGAATCTGGGAACATAGAAATTGCAGCCTCATTCATCAGACACTAATCAATCCTATAGCAAGTGTGACTCCCTCCATGCTTGTTATTTCACAAAGTGAATCTATTTCCTTTATATCCTACATCCAGAAGACTATTCCTGGCAATGAAATAAACGAATTCCTGACTGGCATTCCTGGGAAAAGTTCCTCCCCCTCTCTTTTCTTATGGGCTTGTTATAACATTGAAATCACCCCCAACAATCCAGGGAGCATATTCTAGATTACTACCCTCAATATAATTCCACAAAATATCTCTGTCCTAGGTGTTACACTTGGCATAAATGAAGGATAAAATAAATAATTGATCCCCAACTGAAATCTTAGTGATCAGAGACTGATTTGACACACTCATTTGATCAACAGTAATGTGGTCCTTCAAAAACTGCCATATATAGGAGTTAGGAGAGTCCCCATGTATAAAACCATGAACTTTTAGCCTCAGAGCATACTCCTTGATCTTTCAAGATTCCTGTTTTTGTTTCATAAAAGACACCATAGAAACAAAATTGTTACTTAATTAATTTATGATGAAATCAGACTTTGCCCTGGCCCCAAGACCATAGGAATCCCATATTAAGACTTTAAACATTGAGACGAGCATGTCTGGCTTTAGCCCCAGACTCCTGGCAGGAAATAAGAGATATCACACCAATAACCAATGTAATGGTAACTGTAATTATTTCCCTAATGATATTCCCAACCTAATGGGAATGGTAGTTATACATCTTTTGATCATACCAAATAATATATGTTTAAATACAATTGACAAATATAACATATTTTAATTTCAGAATGCATCAAAGAAGATAAGGATGGTGTCTTATGGAAGTTCAAGTGTTAAAGATGATACTGAAAAGAAGATTAAATTTACTACATGTCTAAAATATGGGAATTGGCGTCATGTAAAATCCCTTAAAGGAACTAAAAGATTATTTATGTGTGGAAAATGAGATCACAAAGTAGCTAGTTATTGAAGAAAAATTAAGAGTCTAGTTAACAAGATGTATGGATATAAAGTTCAAACTAAGGAACCACTAACAATTCAATGTCATAGATATGGGGGACTTGGTCATTATCCAAGTCAATTCCCTAATCCAAGGATTAATTTTTAATGGACTATGTTGTCAAAATCATTAAAGGGGAATGATTGAAGTTTTTAGGTTTTGAAATTTGAGAATCATGTTGTTGAAGTTTTTTTAATGGTATCATTAAACTTATATGGATCGTTTTTTGTCATTTTACTTTATAGATTTTCTAGAATATTTTGAATGGTACTAATGAACTATAAAGTTTATTTAATGGTAAGGTTATATTTTAGGTAAAAACACATTATTTAGGAAAGTGTAATATTTGATAATACTTTAAATTTTAAAAAAAATTAGTCAATTAAAATTAGTTGATTGTATAGAAAATAATGAGTTGTATAGAAAACCTAAGAGGTTAAAAATGTGATTTGATGACTAATGTATTTTTTAATATGTTCATCATATTATTTAAAACTTTATAGTTTCAAGTTGAATTATGAATATGATTATCACATAATTTTTTACATAGTTTAATAAAAAGGACAACCCACACTATGGGTGACAACCCATCGCATCTAGCAAGGCTGCAGGGCTTGAATCCACAACCAAAGAGAGATAAGGGTGCAATGCCAAACCCAGGTCCACATAACTTACTAGTTATTATAACATTTTTTTTAATATTTTTTTTACTAAAATGATTTATTAGATAAATATTAAGTTGATTTTGGGAAATATATTATAGGATCAAATGTTTTTGATTTTTTTAAATTTTGAGGTGATTAATGAAATTTTGGGAATTGTTTCCTTAGGTTAATATATATATATATATATAACCTCTAGGTTTAACATAAATTATTTTTTGGGAATAATTATATAATGTTTTTTGAGAGGTAATTTGAATAGTTATAATAAAAACATTGAGTTTAAAACCTTCTTTCATGTTGAGGTTATTTGGGACATAGGGTTATTTTTTTAAGGAATTATCTACGCTAAACCTTTGGTTTCATTGAATAATTTTGGAGATTAATATATTAATATTGATTCTGTGTATTATCTTAATTTGGGTTAACCATTTTGGTTTAAATAATGATGGTAGGAATAGCTTGTTTCCATTTTATGGATCTTATGATTCATTAAAATTTAATTTTAGTGCTTTAGGAATAAAAAATACATATTGTATACTCATTCCTTAGAGTAAGAGGTGCAATAGAAAGTGATTGAATCATAACTAAAGGATAAAATTGTGTTCATTAAATAAAAAAATATTAGGTAAGTATATTTTATGGTGTTATATATTCCTATAGTAATGGAATCCCTAAACTTTTTAAAATGGATCTTGAAACAAAAAATTTATCCTATTACCTTCATATCTGATGAGTCAATGGTATTTTAATTAATCATTGATTTATGGTTTTATGTTATTTAATATTCTCCTGATCATTAAATTTTTTGTGATCAATGGTCTATATCATTATCCATGATTATTTATACTTTTATTTCATGTCCATATTTTCACTTTCCACCACTTTTAGTCATCTTGGAGCCCTAGTTTTGTGTAATTCCAAATGACCTTTATATTTCCCTTTCCATCTTTTAAGAGGAAGTTCTATTAACCCTTTTTATGATGTGTTTTTTTTTCAAAAAGGAATTTTCAAATATTAAACCCTTGATTACTGAGAAAAAGATAAAATTTGAAGGATAAAATTTATGTAAGGGGTTAAAATGTATCACCCTGTGATTTTAAAAGAACATTATTCTCAATAGAGTATTCAACACACAATAGTGAGTTTAAATGAACTGTGATATAATATTAAAATGTTATTATATAAATGCGAACAATTTAATCTAATCATTTAATTATTAAGTATTAATATTATTAAATATTTATTAAAAATATATATAATTCCTATATAAATTGAGTGATAAACTCTTAATAAGAACTCTACTTTTAATAAATATATTTTATTCTACAGAAAAAAATATTTCATTCAAAAATGATTTCTATTTCTTATTGTGAGAAAATATTATAATTATTTTATACAAGTTTAAAAAAATTATTTTATAAAACAAACATAATTTTTTAAATTGTAATATAAAAATTTAATTCAGGTAAACTTTTTTGTTTTTTTGAAAAATATTGATTTTTCATTGAATAGTGAAAAATATCGAATTTTGTAAAACTGTCATTTATTTTTAATAAATTATGTACTTTACATGTACCATTATTATTTTATTTTAATTTAAAATTAAAAAAAGTATTATGTATTTATATTTTTCCCAATTAACTATATTTAAATTCTCTTTATAATGGAGTTTAGTTTATGTTTATTCTTAGGCTTAAAAACACATTTTTCTGAAAATTCTTTTAAAGTGCATAATGTTTCTTTATTTAAATGAATTAAAATAAAACCTAAATATGAATGATTTAAATTTATTTTATATATTTTATATATTGAAATATGAATTTAAATTTATTTAATTATGATTATGTGTTATATAGTTATTATAAGATCATCTTGTGCTTGAAAAACTGTTTTTTCGACACATTTATGAGATTAATTTCAAATTAAATTTGGTCACTTATGTGAGTTTATTTTTTTAAAATGTATTACATGGTTGTAATTAGAATAATTTATATTATCTAATAAGTTCAACTAAATTTTTGACCATAATGAATAGTGAAATAGTAAAAATTAATTTTTGTGGTTAAGATAACAATGGGTTTTCAGGGGAATTAAACTATAAAGATAGGTATTAAAAATGACAAAAAACTTGTATAATTACTATTTTATAGTATTATTTATACCTTATCTCTTAAAAGTTTACAAAATGAATCATTTTTTAGCCTTATGTCATGTAAAAATATGGGTGTATTTCTTTTTAAAAATTCCAAATGTGTCTCCTCTGCAACTTATAAAAGGCCACACAATATCCTTGACTTTCCATAATTACCAAACACATTATTTCATAACATACCTACCAAAATAACTTCCTTAATTCCTTCCCCTCATCCAAGAATCTTTTTTATCAGAAGTACAATCTAGGAAGTCTTTACGTATAATCCTAAATAGGTGGTATGAAGAAGATGTAATAGTCTTCACTAAGCTCCTTCTTCTATCTTATTTTTTTACACCATCGATTATGAATTAAAAATTATGATATAATAACACTATTATCTCATATATACTAAAATTTTAATATTTTTATTCCATAATATTCATTTATCTCCTCTTTCATTAAATGGGAAACACAACCATCATTCTTGTGTACGACGGACAACCGACACATGAACTGATGTAATTTGTTTTCCACCATCACTTATCATGGATATTAATAATGATAAATTTAATATTAATATAATATAATCAATAAATATTAACCATTCTAGAAAATTAATATATCATATGCTTTCTTACCTTACCATTCATTGAAAATGATAATGTTGTTAGTGTGTACGGCAGACTACCACCTCAGGAAGCGATGTGATTTGTTTATTTTGTTACTGAAACATATGGATGGTATATGTAATTATATTTAAAGAAATAAAATTATATTTATTATATTATTATTATTATTTAAATATAAAATAACACATACATTATTTCCATCATGATCATTGAAAAATGGAAACGTTACACATGCATACATACGACCTACTGTCTCCTTCATTATACCATAGTTCATTTTTCATAACCATAATTCATGGTTATTTTTGAAGGTATAATTTATAAATAAAAATTATAATTAATAAATGATTATTATTTTGATATAATGAAACAATTACCCCTTTGACCATGGTTAACACACCGACGTCGTTTTGAAATAATGGACAAAGCATCCTCAAAACACCCATTGTGGACGCAACTATCTAAGTAATTAAATGCATTATTAAAATTAATGGATTTAATGGTTTAAGTATAATTGATTAAACCTAGAAAAGTTTATTAAAAAACAAATAATTAATATAATTTTATTATACAAGAGATAAAATACATACTCAATAATCCTAGGCTCGATGTAAGAGTTTCATATCAAAACTTCTTTCTTTGAGACACATGTTGTTTTATACACCTAATTTATTTTATATGGTGTATATACTGACCCTTTAAATATTATATCATGAATCCTCCATAAATAATTTTATTTTAAGTTAAAATTCACTTAGTTCATTCATGGGGTTAATGATTCATAAGTAACCATGGTGGTAAGGGCTTATGCTTCAATCTCATTTTAATCAAGATTGATTGTGCTTTAATTTTTCATTGAAGGAAATTATTTTATCATTATAAAATAAACCCATTTGATTTTATTTTCCTCTATTTATTCATGAACTATTCAAGTAATAGTACCATTTTCCTCTCTTTGGTACTTAAAATGAATGAGTAAATGTTTTTTAAGGAAAATTGACTTTATTTATCTCTTTGGTCAAAATCCTTTTCACTTATATGTCCATGATTTATTTAAAATGTATTAAATAATTTTTTAAAATTTTTATATGATTGTTTAAAGTAATTTTTACCCATTTTTATTTTTTTAAGGAATATTCTTATTATATTCCAAATTAGGTACTTTTTAACCTTTTTTACAATAGTGTGAAAGGAATTATTTTTCTTAACTTGTATGACATGTATAGAACTACATGCCATCATTACTACTCAAATATTTAAAGCGTACTTTATAAGTTTCCATGTTTATTTTTAATTGAAATTTTATCTATAATATTTTGTAAATTTTTAGATTTTTAAAAATTGATTTCAAAGTGAAAAGGATTTTTTTTCTTATGAAATATTCCATTTTATCTTTTAAAGACATTTTCATCAATGATGTACAAAATTTGATGTTATAGATTACTTATAAATTATGTATATATGTATATTTTGACACTATATCTTTTCAAGTGGAGTAAAAATATTATTAAGAGTACCTCAAATGTGTCAAATAAGTGAAAATATCCAAGAAGAATCAAATAGACTTACCCAAGATGGCCTACGCAAACCCCTACGCACAGAAGTCCTACACAGCCCCCCTTGCACGACACTAGAACACTGGACACCCCTACGTGGGGTAACAACATCAGAAACTTTTTCTTAGGATCTATGTGAGTAAACACCTTTGACTTGGGTTCCCTATTTTTTTATAAATAGGACCCCAAGGATACTAATTCATACAATTAGAAAATCAAAAGAAGCCCCCAAGCTTTGGTCATGCAGCCCATTCACCCAGGTCTCCAAAACAAATCCTCAGATAGCTCTTTAAAACCCAATATAAGAGATAATTAATGGGAATTAGTGGGGTAAAATTTCCTTTAGGGTATAAAACACAAGAAATGTACAGGAGGTCCCCTTCTCCCCTAGTGAAAAACCACATGCGTGAGGCCCCTTCTAAAATTGGGGACCTATGTGAGCCTCATCCAGGGAGACCTAAGGTGACCTGTGGTGCCTATGATCAAGCCTTACCAAAGTGTTATTACTCAGGAAGTCTATTTACCAAGGCATACTTATCTCACCTAGACCTATACCCCCTATGTGAAGAACCTCCAATTCCTATCATCCCTACGCAAGGCACCTTTTTCTCTAGACCAGGACTTGTGCAATCTCACCTTTCAGCCCTATTCCAAGCCACCAATGTTAGGGATCTTATTAATTTGGATCCATCGCTCAAGGGGGGCCAATTAGAAACCTCCATAAAATCCTCACAACTTGAAAAACAATGTAAAATGGAACACTAGTATGTCTCCCATTTGGATATGTATTCCTACAATCATAGGTTTCCCTCATTTCCCATACTGGATAGTTAAGGTACTCAGGGTGCACTTGGATGTGGATTACTATGGTCATAAGGACCCTGACCCATGGGGTCGGTGTTAGGGAGTTGCTAATCTTGGGTATTAGGGTTAAGAACATGTCCTTCCATAGTCATATCTATGACCCGGAGTCTCTGGTTCCAGGAGGGAAGGTAAGGACACTTACAATTTCTTTCAGCATAGAATGACATCCTCCTCTCCAACTGTAGAACCAATTTTAGGGAATCCCTATGGGATTAATCCCTGAGCCTTTCTTGTGGGAGGATACACTCTTTCTCCACCTTTCTCTTCAACAGTTATGGCTATAGGGGTAGTCAGACCTGACTATCTAGGATATGTAATGGGAGTGGAAGTGGATACGTCCAAGTCCCTTTTTATTCTCTGGTTGTCCAATCCTCTTCCACCAGTGGAAGATAGGGATTTTGTGTATTTCCTGATCTTCATCATCCTCTTGTTTGTCACATTCAAGTAATACTCATCATGACTTTTGGGATTAGAGGATAGCCATGAACATGGAATCCATGCATCTAGATTCATGATTTGGTAGAGGATATTCTTCTAAATCGTCCTTTTTTCTTCCTTTAGAGTACCTCCATAGACATAGGGCCTCAAGTACATGTATCGAACCACAGATTAAAAAAGATCATATGGTTTATCGGATCATCTGCTTCCTCTTATTTCTCACACCGAGCATGACTCACATGAGATTAGAGGTTGATGATGGTCATGATATCCAAATGATCCCCAAACATGTGTTAATCCTTTTTAAGAGTAATCCCCAATCATTCTAAAATTAGAAGCATCATTCCCAGTTTAAGCCCCAAATCATCCATGGACCTTCTACTTGGTATAATCCCAAGAATTATACAATATGGGAATCCTCTTTGATATTGAACCATTCACTCAGGAATCCTCTTCATGAGTAAGCCTCTAAATCCAAATTTTGGGATTTCTCTTTAGAAATAATCTCCAATCCTATCACCAAACTCATCTATGGGCCTCCTCTTTAGGTGTAAACCCCAAAAAAGACTCCAAATCGCCATGATTTGAGACAATCAATCATGGAACTTTTCACATGTCTTCTTTTTTAGTAATAATACCTAACTTAATCCTCTCAAAGGGCTATACTCCTCTAATATACAAACCCAAGGGCCTCCATAGGTGTAGGTACTTACCACCGAACTATGTGGGCTTTGATTCCCTTCCAAATGGGATATTTAAGAATCGTTCATAAGTTTCAAACCCAACACCCCCAATCAATCCTATCCTATCTAGGCCACATCCTCAGTGGGGTCTAACTCAACATAGGAATCCATATCCCTTCCACATTCCCCAGTCTGATTCGGTATAAGTCCCATTTCAAACTTCAAAAAAGAACCTTCCACCTAGATGTACTTTCCACATGATGTTAAATTGTATGGTTAGGTTATTATCACATGAATATAAAAGGTATTATTTTCCCCCACTAAGAAGCACTGAAATATGTGGGTTTTGATTCCATTCGCAAGGATACATAGGATCCCATATCATGGGTTTAATCCTAACATCAAAAAAACTCCCATCTCCTTGGATTAAGACACGCTCCATAGCACCCCACTATGTGGCTAGAAAACTATAATCTTCATAATAACAACCAAATAATATCCAATAAGTACATTAGAGGATACCATTGATGGATAATCTCATATACATACATATATATACATTGATGAAGGACCTTGGATACAAACTAATGATTCTAAATTCCATACATGCTAATAATTGATTGATAATTCAAGGGAGAACCACATCATACTTGGGAATTAATGAAGGATTTACGAACATATCCTAAATCTATAAGAGAGACCTAGAGTAGGAAACAATTCCTCCAAAAAGGGTGTGATGAGCCTGACCTCCCATCCTCTCAACCAATTTTAGTTCTTAATCATTGTTGTAAAAAATCCCCAATGAGCGCGTGCCTTTATAAATAATTTCCCACATGGATACAGAACCGTTAGGTGTTTCCATTTCCACAAAAAAACCTATTAGAAACCATTCCAAAATATGGATCCTAATGTTAATGATTGTACAAAATTCAACCCTCTATAATCAATCATCTTGGGGACGCATTTTAATTAGAAAAATATGGTGAACCTGACAATAATCCTTAACCAAGATGTTAGTGTCGCCCACCTATTAGGACCTTTTCTCTCTCAAAATGAAAAAGGGTCAGATAGGAAAAACAATCTTGTATGTTTTTGTTCAAATGAGATTCTTCTTTGAAGGGGTTTTCTTGTTTGTGTTTGTCATACATTTATAGACACTCTCTCTCATAACTCCCTTCAATCGGATGACGTCCTTCCAGCTTCTGCAAGTGTACGCCCCAACTACTGTTCAAGCCGAGTCTTCATCCAATCAGAGGATGCCATCACCAATCCAGTGCCTTCAATGCTGGGTCTCAAATGCACTAGTCTAGTAATATTGTTAACATGGTAAAATCCCAAACCTGTAGGCCAACTGATGGGTCCTCTAGATCACGGAGACCCAATAATCGCCCAACAAGTGTAATCCAGTGATCCATAAGTAGACGACACCAATCACTGTCTTCAACTGTTTTAGAAATTTATAACTGGAATTCTACTACTAGTCCCTCCCTTATCTCAGGGAGGTGGAAAATAGGCTATGTACAACCTTTTCTAGAAGACATAGGGGTCCTTCCAAAGGGATCCTACCAGCAATCATCATCTCCAACATTGTGTGTCAGTGACCCCTAAACATGATGAGGGTGTCTTCCTCGACCATCCAGCCCCGGTCATCTAGACCCAAGCATGCAAGACGTCCCACCAAGGGTAGAAACCGAACAACAGGGAGTAGTGTCACAAATCTACCCCTTCGGAGAATACCTCCAACCCAATTTGGTGGGAAAATGTGATCAGGAACATACACCCTCCAACCTTAATTCAGCTAGCTAGCTGACTCACCTAGAATAACTAAAGGAAGATCACCATTCAAATCTAGTGGCAAACCATGATCAAAAACATATTCCCACCCACACTAATCAATAATACCATCTAACTCATCTAGTAGCACTCAAGTAATCCCTCCATCCAAGTTTAGAAAAAATCCATAAGAAGGCGCACACACCTACCTGCATCCACCAAGCCTTCTAGAAGACTTGTCTGGAAACACCTAGAGAAGTTAGTAGAAAAATATAAGTGATAAATAAGGGGAAGAACCAACTCTATTCCACCAGAAATGAGTTCCGTCAGTATCTATATATAGGAAATGGTGGACAGAAGTAGGCACATGCCCCTACTCCAAATATAGAATGGTCATTTATCCCCATTCTAGTTGTTGAAGTCACTAGGTAGATCTTGAAAATGGTAAAAGGGCAGACACAAATCCTTTAAAACATCCTATAGATCTGCTATGACATCATAAATATGAAAAAAACAAATATAGGGGGATGGAAACATAGATTCATCCCCACAAATGGGGATTCTCATTAGCATTCCACCCCAAGGTGGATACACACCTCTACTCCCATCGAGGAGGGTCATGGAGAAAACTCCCCTATGATATATGAGCAACCAGATCGGGAACACACACTTATTTTAATATGATGTAATTATCCCATTTCAATGGACACTCTGAGGTAGAAATAAACCCCAAACAAAATTCTAGAATCCTACCATAAAATTACGACAACAATATAGGATCTAGTTAAATAATATTATATGCATGAAAATCACTTCACACAAAAAGTTCCCCAAGTCTCTCACAAGAAGGAATCCAAGAAGAAACCTCACAAAAGACAACTACAAAAAAAGATCTGATCTATGATCCCTCTGTACTCAATGTTGGAGCTCTTGAAACCCTCAAACAGTTATCTGTGGTAGATCAAGATCCTACCAACCTGTTACAAATTACAGGGGTAGTTAAAGTACTTCTGAAGGTCCTTAGAAATTTCACCATGAAGGCTTACTTCATGACCAAAATCCAATCAATCTTGAGATCCCATATCCTGATGATATTTACAACATCCCTTTTCATGGCCAAAAGATCAAGGAGAAAGATATTCTTCCACTTAATATAATCCATCATGGTAGTCCTCCCTGTGAGGGAACTCACTGGGAAAGTTCTCTCCACAGTAGTATTTCATGTTGTTGGAAGGTTCCTCCCCTTGGAGATGTAGTAATGATAAATACCTCCTAATGCAAGGAAATTTGGAAACAAATACCAGTCATGTCTGACTCCTTGCCATTGGAAAGTGAAATTATTTCTTAACTAGAAGATATCCCAAAGAAACAGTAATTTTATGAAACCAATTTGGATCACCTACCTTCCAACATAATAGAGAAATTCCCAGCCAATCTCACCACCTATGAAAAAGAGACTGAGAATTTTCCACTCTAAGAGAGAAATTATTACCCTATGATGAGTATCAACACCATGTCAAAGAAATAGAAGGGATGAAATGACAAATCGATTTGGAATCTCTCCTAGATGTACGACATCTATAGCTTTAGAAATAGTAAGGATCCATTCAATGAGCATACCTTGGTGTGTTAAAAATATTGTGATATCTGATCACAGATACATCATCGGGTGTTCATATCAGAGGATGGGGTGAACACTGAGTGTTAAATTTCATCATTCTCCAAAACTAGAAAATTCTACTGGAAGTGGTATCTTGAAAGGTCATAGATTGGGTTGGCTTCAAAAAATAGTCCCTATTCACAACTGAAGATTTGATCAAAAAAAATAGTCCTCATACAACTCCCATCGATGTTGAGGTAAAAGAGAGTAGGCTATTGATATAATTTTTCACCAAGCATCTGATAATATCGAGCAAGCCTCCCGCTCAGGGGAAGTCTATTGTCAAATAGAGTAAATTTTGGAAATAGAACAATGGTCTTCATAAATGGTTGATTTAGGTTCATACCAAATAATGCACTCAACCCATGTTCAAACAAAGCTCCAAAAAATCAAAAGGTCAATCATGGCATTAGCAGCCATAGAAGTTTAAGAGAAACCCCATCCCATAAGGTTGGGATCTTTTTTAACCTAGCCTTTGAGGTCAACAAGCAGGGCTCGAAAAGTCATAAAAGTGGAAAAAATAGCCTTACCCCTCAGGTATGTGGTTTTTTTACCTAATTAACCTCCTACTTAGCAAAAATCAATCTTCTCCCAATTAGGGGAAATGTTGCAGAGTACATCCTACCAGTTTTTTCAATTTCCTAACCGAGTAACATTTTTAGGGATACAAATAATTGAACTATTTAGAGACTCCCTTTAGATAACTATCCTCTAAATAGATCCTAGATAATTATAAAAGTATTGTACAAGGCCTCATGGTGGTCATGGAAAGAGTTAGTCACTCAAAGACACTGATGGAATACCTACAATGCATTACGTGTTAGTATATTTCATCAACGCCTCCCTTGAAGACTCTACAGAACATGAGGTAAATTTAGAGGAGGAATAAGAAGAGAAAGTATTGGTTCATAATGGATTCCACCCTGAAACAATTGAAGGAGGTGTGTGTGCTCGGAACTAGAAGATTGCCCAAAATTTTTGAACTCACCCAATCACGCTACCACTACCTCCTCAAAAGGTATCCAACAAGGAAAATGGGAAGGGTTAGATTGTGTATCACCTACCTCACAGGGAGGTTTATCCCCTTTCACTCGAGGAAATTTTTTCTCAACATTAGGAGTAGATGAAATAATTGAGGAGACTCAATGAAAAACTACTCTGAGGTGGCCTTTCTACTAGATATACTCTATAAGTAGATCCTTAACTCACACCCCCAAACAGAGTACCTCGGCAAAGGGGGTTCATCACAGCAAATGAAGTGGATCTAGAATACCCCATAAACAAGGGATACTAACCACAAATATACTTAGATCTAATATAAATATATTAGGAATTCCCTCTGCTGGGTGTGTAACCATAACTAGGCTAGGCACATCCTTACAGGCCTTTACCTTTATGGGCTACCCATGGTATATACCAATAGTGACTCCACCTATTTCCCTACCAGATGCTACACCTACTCAAGCTCCAGCGCATATATACATTCCTTGATGTATTATGAATGATCTTGAGTCACTCATGACTCGATTGGAACCCATAGAGGAATGGTGAGCGTTAGTACAATCGGAAAATAATCCTGACCTTGAATGGGTAGATCCGAATCTTCCCCCACAGAAATCTAGAAATCCTACATTTCCATTTTTTAATTGCTCAAGAGACCCAGAGCAGCATTTGATAAATTTTTTCTCTTACTATGATCCCATGATGGGGACCCCTAAACAATATAAGGCAATGAAACATATGTGCTTTATGCAATCACTATAGGGACCAGCAATTACATGGTACATAATTTTGCAAGCTTGGTTAATTATGGGGTGGGAAGACCATCGTTAAAAGTTTCTCTTTCAGTTCAGCTCGACACTGTATAAGAAAACTTTATTTAACCTTTCAAACTAAAAATATCTAGAAAATAAATAGGTCTCATATTTTATTGCTCGGTGGAAAGGGTTTACATACTCTTTGAACCTAAATCTACCTCAATAATATTTATTTATCATATATATATATAATCCTCGTGATGATCTATAAACCCCACTAATCCTTGTGAAATACATAATAGGGTTTGGGACCTTGTCACAATTTCTAAAATAGTAGAAGACTCCATCACAACAACCAAAAACAAGTCTTGTGTAATTCCATTAGCTCAAGCAAGAAGAATAGGGAAAGCATAGGCTACCACTTTTACACTTAAGTAGGCCCATGTACTCATTATCACTCCAAAACCTATAATATAAAATGAGACTCTACCTCTTGAGCATCCATAACAACACCTACCTCATCAAGATGATCAAAGGGATCATAAGAAAAATTATTTTGAGGAGATAAAAAAATAAGGTCTATTCTTTTAGAAATGACCAAGTCCCTCGCTACTTCATCTTAGCATTCTAAAACAACTTGGTTAAGTTTATAAAGCCCAGAAATACTAGAAAATATAGTCACTAAGATCTCACAAAATATTTACCCTTATATAAAGTTGTAGGGGACAATATTTAGGAGTTTTTTATTTTCAAAGAAATCCTACAAAATATGGTGGACTCTAGGAAAGTGAAGCTAAAAAATTTTCCTACTTTGGTAGTATATGTTTATACCACCAATAAATAGGAGTAAAATGAATAGTAAGAGGTTAAAATAAAGAGTAGGCAGAAGTTTAGTGACTGAATGGTGAAAAATTGACAACCAAACTCATGTTATCCTCAAAACACAATTGAAATAGTCAAGTGTGCCTTCAACCACTTCTGGTACAACACAGAAAACTTTATCGGAAGCTCAGTCCTCTGAAAGACAATATTCCAAAAAAGTTACATGGTCATAATATTAATAAAACCCAAGAATATGAGCTGGTTCCAAAGATGAAGTTTTATTTGACTTTATAATAATTCATGCCAACATTACCCGAATCATGGGCACTACCCCTCCAAACGGTACAACAAGAGCCAACCCACCAGGTGGAATCTCCATCATATGAGGAGTTAATCTTCATCTTCATTAATTTTATTCACTTAATGGATCCCATATTGGATGATGAGTAGGATTATGAACTCAAATTCCCTACACTTTATTAAAGAATTGAGGAAAGGGGTAATTAGAGTCAAGGATACATGGGAATATAAGGTTTTTCCTGGAGTCACTACTTTAACCATGTCCCCAATCGAACCATATATATGGATGAAACCTAAGGTAAATCTCTCTATATACTTTAACATGTGTAAGGAAGTTTCTACACACATGATAGGGTCTTCCCTGACAAAATCATCCTGGAAGATAGGCTAAATGATACGTCATTTCCTAATCAACCTCAACATGTAGGCATACCAATCTCACCAAATCCACCAAAATCAAAAGCACCTTCTTCTCTTACCTCAAGGGTTTATCTATCCACATCAAATAATTTAACCCCTAAATAATCTCAAAAGAGTCTCCCTATGCTATAAAACACAGTCCTTGGGACCATAAGTATGATTTTTTTGAAGCAACTAGCCCTGGTTCTGGTTAAGTTATCAATCTCGGATGCCTTGGGTCTACAAAAGACCCCCAGGAAGCACTCATTGAATCCTTGTAAATCCCTTGGGAATTTAAATTTGAGGTTATTGTTACTGAAGTGTGTCATGTAGAAAATGACCTTGCAGAATTCTACACCATCATCCATTTCATAGAACAGGATGAGGATTCTATCATATAGGGGAATGTCAGACCCTTGTATATATCTAGCAGGATGAATGACACTAATATCTGATGAGATTTCATTGAAAAAGGCTTAGAAGTAAACTTCATTCCAATATAAACACTTCCACCCACTGGGTTTAAAGGAATATCATTTGTCCCTCTCCACTCAGATGTTACACGGTTATGAAAAGAATGATCAAAATCCTCTTGGAGAAATCAAACTCAGAACTCAATTTAGGGATTTTATTTCTGATTTCGAAATTCATGGTTTTCGGGCAGGATATGGCCTTTAAAATTATATTGGGAAGACCTTGGAAATATCATAATGTGGCCATCCCTTCATCATACAATCAATACCTAAAATATTGTATCAGTGGAAAAATTTAGACATTTAATGGTGAAAAATCCCCATTAAAATCTTGTGAATTATAATACATTGATGTAGGATTCTAACATAATGGAGGGAAATATTCCATGGATAATGATGTTACTCAAATCAATGCCCTGAATTGTCTAGAGATGATCCCAACCAATCCTTTCAAGTAGCTCAGTGAAAAAAATGTGTTTACCATCAGTTAATTCGAAGGGGTGGGCTCAAATTCAAGCACACATCCCATGAATTCCATGATTCCAGTCATGAAAACTAAGCCTGACAATGTAGGAGATTCTTTTAACTCTCTAAACAATGATCAAATCCTAGATAAAATTGTCTTCATTCCATCCCCTGAGTTCCAAAAAATCCTTGTTTCATCAAATGGTCTGGAAAAATTTTCTACATCAATGGGGGAAAATGAATATGATCATTCAAAGTCCCTTGTCTCTCCTCCAGAGACCCAAAAAGGTCTCACACCATTAATAGAGATAGAAATGGTTACTTCATCTTCTGAATGTCTAAATAACATCTCCTAACCTAACTCTAAGAAACTTGCTTCATCAACCACTTCCCAGATAGAATACGAAACTTTAAAACATGGGGAAGAAAATGAGAAATAAGACCTTGGGGATCCCCCTCTAGAATTCGATGAGGTTTTATCCACTTCTACTGATGAACTAATAGTGATAAATCTTGGTATAGACAAAGATCCATGACCCACTCTAATCATTGTGGCCATGACCTCTGAAGAACATGAGGTTTAGACATCATTTCTAAAGAAACACTGAGAAATGTTCACTAATAATTAAAAATAGATCCTAGGACTTGATCCCAAGGTTTTCACCCATCACTTGGATTTACCAAAAAGACCATCGGGGATACAAATAGATAGCTAGAAGGACACACCCAACTCATGCCTCCAAAATTGAGGTTGAAATCGACAAGATCATCAAGGCCGACTTCATCAAAGATTTACAGCATCTGAAATGGATAAACACCATTTTTTCTATGAAGAAGAATAATGAAAAAATCAAGGTCTTCATCGATATCAGAGATCTAAACTAGAACTATCTAAAAGATGACTTCCAGATTCAAATCACAGAACTCTTGATTGATGCAATGGATTGTTATCAATCCCCCTTCTTCATGGATTCATATTCAGGGTAAAACAAATTTTTATGTCCCCATAAGATTAATAATACACAACCTTCAGGTCCCCCAGGGTGTATTCTTCTATCAGGTAATTCCCCTTGCCTTGCAGAATGCTGGCGCCACATGCCAACAGGCTATGCATTGAATCTTCAAACCCTTCCTTGGGAAGTTTTTTGAATGTTATTTTGATGATATTGTGCTCAAATACCGACAATGATACAACCACCTGGTTGACATGGAGACCATATTAAACAAGTTATGACAAGATATTATGAAGATGAACACCTTAAAATGTGATTTTGGGGTAACCTATGGAATGATTCTCAGCTTTGTTTTATGCCATCACAACATCAATGTTGATCATAAGAAAAAAAGCTATCATTAGCATGTCACCTCCACAAAACCTTAAATATTTGAGAGTAATTCAAGGAAACTTAGCCTATATTTGGTGGTTCATATCCAACATAACAGGTAAGTGTTTACCCTTCACTAAACTGATGAAGAAAGGGGTCACATATTAGTGGACCAGTGACTATTAGGAAGAATTTGAAAACCTCAATAAGTACCTCTTTGTCCCACCAGTATTAATTCCACCTGTTGGGGGAAAGATTCTCATTATGTATGTGATAGACCTAGAGAGATCAATGGGTGCCTTCCTTGCACAAAAGAATGGTGATAGAAATGAAAAAAACCTTTATTATCTCAGTCGAACTATGATTTATGTTGACACTCATTATTTAGATACCAAGAATATATTTATAACATTAATCTTTGTGGTTCAAAAATAGATACACTACCTGAAACGCCATAAGGTCCGTTTGGTCTCTCATAATAACCCACTCAAATACATCCTCATCCATATTATGTTAATAGGACATCTGGTATAGTGGGTAGTTATTCTATAGCAGTTTGATATATAATTCGTGTCTCAAAAATAGTGAAAGGCTAGGCCTTGGATGATTTTCTTATAGAGCACCCATCTAGAGAAATAACATTGTTAAATACTGAATTTCCATGTGATGAGATATTATCTATCCATGGCAGCCCCCAAATGTGGGAAATATATTTTGACCACACATCCAAGATCCCCATTGGGATGAAAATGGAAAACCCCAAGCTCAAAAAAATTAGGCTAGGTATCCTTCTTATCTCCCCAGCAAAGGCAGTTTTACCTAATTACTTCTTTTTATCCGAAGGTGGAACCAACAATGAGGTGGAATATCAAGCCCTCATCATAGGTCTAAAACTAAAACTCCAAATACCAATGGACCACCTGGAGGAGAAAGGAAACTCAGAGTTGGTAATTAGACGTATCAGTGAGAATTATGCTATCAAAAAAGAAGAGATAACACCCTACTTGACTATGTATGAGGGTTAATAGAGGAATTCCCATTGGAGTCAATATTGACCCACATCCAACGATCATATAATTACTAGGTAGATTAATTGGAAAATGCAACTACAACACTGGAAGATACAAACTAGTATGAAATAGTAATCAGCATTTCCCACTGTTGAATGGTCTCACCTTTTGTTCGAATAAGAATAGAAGAAATAGATGAAGTCTCATATATCCCTAAACCATATGGTCCTACCATGGGTTGGATGATTCCTATCATGGAATACCTTCAAAATTTATTACTTCCATTAGAAAGAGTAGGGAAGGATCAAATTTGGTGATGGTTAGTTAACTTCACCCTTTATGATGTCCTAAATCACTAGAAAGTCCTCTATAAATGAGGATTTGATGGATCCCTTATCAGATGTATCAACCGATAAGAGACTGTGGATATCATGGAAGAGGTACTTGTGGGAGCCTGTGGTGACTAATAGTCAGGGTACAACCTCTCTAATCAAATTTGAAGACATGGATACTTTTGTCCTTCAATGACATAGGAATACACAGAACTCACCAAAAAGTTTCATTCCTTCTGACCGCATGCCAACTTCATTCATCAATCCTTGGAGTTTCTACATAAAAAAATACTCATGGCCATTCTCTATATGGGGAATGGATGTTATGGGTCTATTCCCTTTTGTTACGACAAATTAGTTCAAATATATCTTTACTACTACCGATTTGTTCTCCAAATAGGTTGAGCCAATACCCCTCAAAGAGGTCATGGACAAAAAAATTGTTAGTTTCATGAAATCCAACATAATTAATAGATTTGGTGTCCCCTACACAATACTAATGGACAAAAACACCATTTTTTTATGTGGATAATAAATATTAGGAGTAAAATATCAAATCCAACCATTCATCTCTCTATCATGCAATGACAAATGTATAGATAGAGGAATTCAAAAAACCCTATCAAAAATACTTTAGAAGATAGTGGATAAAGATTATAATTATTGGTCTAAAAAAATGATATTACTTATGGGATTACCATACTACGACCCGTACTACAATACTGGTGACCCTATACTCACTGATATATAGAACAGAAGCAGTCCTACCCATTCAGATTTAGTGTCCATCTCTATGTTTCCATTTGTGATCACTTATCCATAGCTGAGAAATCCTAGAAATGACTGGATGAACTTTAGTGGATCGATGATAAAATATTGCATACCTTGAATAACTTGGAGTTCTATCAAAATCAGATAGCGTGAGCCTTTAACAATAATGTTATTCTTCATTTGTTCCTCCAAGGATAACTTGTATTAGTCCTCAGAACTCCAATGATACTAGGAAAAAATCCTTTGATGCTTGAAACAAAGTGGGAGGTCCATTACTCCATACATAAGGTTTAATATAACGGATCTTATTCCTTGATCTCAATGGATGGAAATATCATTACATCTCCCACCAATGCAAGGTTCCAAAAAAATATTTCTTGTAATCACACAAAAATTATCCTAGCTAAAAGTGGATAAACTACATAGCACCATACAATATCTCGGATACAAGATGTTAAAAAACATAGTTGGTCACTGTCTCATGAACTTAAAATACATGACATAAATTCTATGATGCATGATGTTAAACTAAATGGATTCATTATCCTTATCACACGTCGATAAACTACAAGGAATATGGTCTTAGTCATATGACTTAAAACTGTAAGACATCATTCTTCCTTACTGCAAGGAATTAAAATAGTATGATTAATATATCTTTCATTTGAAATTAAAAAACCCAAAAAATATGAATAACTGAGTTAGTCCTTTTCATCTATTAAATATGGGCCTATATCTTATATGTAAGTCCCAATCGCATCTCTCTATCTCCCCAGAGGGTCGAGATACCCTCTTGGCCAGACAAGAGGAAGTAGGGATGGGAAGCTCCCATGCATAAGCCCTAATCACATCATTTCTAATCCATGGTGGTAATTGGGCCCCTTTATAAGTATAATCCCTATAATTATCATGTACTTATCTAAAGATGTTAAATTTCACAACAAACGTCCTCATTGCATGACGATAAATTGTATAGTATTTTCAAGAACTATGTGTGTCTTGATTCTCATTCCAATGGGATATGTAGTGAAACCTAGATCTTTGATTCAAAGTCTATCTATAATATATATATATATACACCCCTTTCCCCTTTATAAGAATCAAACCAACATGGGGAACTTTTCAAGAACTATATGTATCTTGATTCTCATTCAAATTAGATACATGGTGATGTTGAGACTGCATGTCTTGGGTCCATCCATCATTCCTAGAAATATCAAAAATATTTTTACCGTATAAAAACTTGATTTGTGCAGGGAACTACCTTTTCAACAACTACGTGTGGATTGATTCTTACACAAAAAAAGATACATAGTGATATTTGGGTCTTATACCATCGCCGAGCCGCAATCCCCCTTTTTAGTTCGGGAAGCCAATATCCTTTCTACATGATGCTAAACTACATGGTTCTTCCAGAACTATATATATATTGATTATTTCTCCATTAAGATATATACTGATGCTAGGATATCCAATCTTGGGACCATCCATAACAAAATATGAAAAACATTACCTCTCCATGTGCATGGGTCCAACCTACACAAGGAATATTTTAAGAACTCTGTGTGGACTGATTCTCATTCTAATGAGATATGTAGTGAATCCCAGATCTCCAATCTCGGGTCTATCCATAAAAAAATCCCACACTCCCTATGTATGAGTTAGAACTGCATGAGGAACCTTTTCAAGAACTATGTGTGTCTTGATTCCTGCTATCATAATATATGGAGTGATTCCCAAGTTCCTAACATCTGTCCCATTCACAAAATTTCCTCTATTTCATGTCAGTTAACCTTTATCCTTACCAAATCACATTAAACTGCATGGGATTTTAAGAATTAAAAATGGATTAATTCTCAAACTAATTAAATATATAGTGATTCCTGTATCATACCTCCTTTCCTAACCACCACAAAAGTCTAAACACCCCTATCCTTCCCCACTATTTTCCTTTATCTAGTGGAAGAAAACCTTTCCACTCCTTTTTTCTCACATCGAGCATAGATCACGTGAGTGTATGAGTTTTGGTAAAAGAATTCCATGTATGAGTAATGTACATTAGTTTACATTGTTTTATCATGTTTCTTGATTCAAGACCATAAAAGGCACTCTATATGTCCTCATATGATGACAATAAACTGCACGATTTGTTCAAGAACTTTGTGTGGCTTTATTCTCATTCCAGTGAGATACGTAGTGAAATTCAGATCTACAATCCTAGACCCAGCTACAACATAGTATAAAAAATACCCCCACTCTTCTATGTATAAGTTAGATCTACATAAGATAATTCAATATGGGTTCTCACCCTATGCGTGAACCCATTTTCAAAAAAAAATCCCCTCTTTCCTCCATGCATGAATTCAATCATTGTGGGGGATCATTGTTCTAAAACTAAATGTGTCTTGATTATTTTTCAAATAAGATACAAGGTGATTCTTGGGTACTATACCATGGTCCAACCATAATCACATTGATTCAACTTCATCCTTACCATATGATGTTAAACTTCATGACTAATTTCCTTACCACATTATGTTAAATTGCATGGATAGTGCCCTGTTCGCATGACTTTAAACTACATGGAACCTCAAAAACTATGTATGGATTGATTCTCATTACAATGAGATACATAGAGACACCTAGGACTCATGTCCTAGTCCCATCCATGGGGTAAAAAAGACCCCTATTATTCATAAAAAACAAAGATCTATACAAGAGATATTAATATGGGTCCCCTCATCTGGGGTCCCACCACAAAAATAGAAACATCCCCCTTTCACATATGAGTTGGATCTATGTAGCGAACTCCACACATCATAGTCAATAACAGTACAAACTCATCTTTTGTGCTTGTACATATCCCCTGCACATTTAATACTCCTAATCATGGACACTTTCAGATCTTCATAATCTTTCTTCATCTTCCAATGATATAATATATGATACCCGAGGACTCCTTTGTCTAACTCTATTGTAACATGCCCTAGTTGGATTTTTAAAAGTCACCCAAAAAAACTGATCGGTCATCCAAAGGTTGACACTATTTGACTATACTACAATACACCCGAGTTGGATTTGCATAAAGTATCCCACAAAATGGGTTTTTCAACTAGTAGTAACTTCTCCCTTAGAAGAATCCTCTTCTATCAGTGTAATATTTGATGAAATTATGCTGGGACCCATGATTCAAAGAAGTTTTCAGTCATTCCTTTCATATTTTTCCTATATCATTTTTCCTAATATGAAAACTCCCAAGACCATGGTTTACAACTTCCTCCCTCATGTACTAAGTATACGGGAATGACCTTGGTTCGATAAGCCACGTGCCACCTATTGTTTCCATAATTTTATGGTCCTAGGCATATGACCTAACACTACAGGAACCATATTTCCCGTGCTTGGGTCATACCAATGTAGGGAACCTTTTTCTCCAATTTTCAAGTAATTTTTACTTAAAATGATCCCCCATATTCAGTTACTTTCCTTCCACAAACCAGCCTCTATGGTGGGGAGAGTCTAAATCTCCATAAACTTCATTTTTCCATTAGCAATAGAATTTCATAATTCTTAAAAACTTCTTTAGCTGACTATATTTTAACATGCCCCAATTGTCTTTTCATAAATTATCCCAAAAAACGGGTTTTTCATCCAAAGGATGACAATATTGAATATGTTGTAACATGCCCTAGTTGTATTTGCATAAAGTATCCCACAAAATGGGTTTGTCAATCAGCAGTAACTCCATCCATAAGAGATACCCCCTCTATCACCATAAGATCTTTCCCCATAGAAATATTAAGATAGGGAAATCTGTAGGTCATAGCGTACAAAATTCCCTTCCTCATACCTGAATATGATGGTACATTCCTAGAAATATTACCCATAATGGGAAATTTTTTGTCTTTTTTATCAAAGATAAAGACCTAAAATTATATCCCCCCTAATGTTCTTATTGTATGACTTTAAACTACATAGCATAATTTCCTTTTTTAAAACTTTAAACTATATAGAATAATGTCTTTGTTGTATGACTTTAAACTACATAGAATAATTTCCTTGTTGTATTAATTTAAATTGCATAACACAATGTACTAGTTATAAGGCATTAAATTGTACCAAAAATTCCTCTCTATAAGATGTAAAACTAAACGGTAAATTTCCCAGTCACACGAAAATAAAATGAATGATGATTCAACCTTTTTCATGAATGGGCCTTCCCCTCACTAGCATTAGTCACCCAACAAAATTTACCCTCCTTCACACAAACCAAAATCATGTAGGATTAGTTTCCCATTCATTCCCAATGCTAATATAGATTCTTTATTCATTCTAAAACATATTCCCTTGGAAAAACCACCCATCATTATCTTGAGAAAATGGAATCTTCATAAACTTATTCCATTCATTTGCAATATAATGTCGTAATTCCCGATAAATCCTTTACTTGAAAATGTTGTAATATTCCCTAATGGGATTTTTATAAGTTTCTCACTAATTTTAGTGCCTCTCAACCAAAGGATTCCACTATTTGACTATGAAATATCACACCCCAATTAGATTTCCATAAAGTCTCCCCTATAATGGTTTTTTCAACCAGTGTAAACTTTTTCCTCAGAAGATACCTCCTCTATTCTCAAATGTCATGTTTTTTATTCAAAAGCCACAAAATCATGGATCAAGATTCCCTATTGGATGTCTGAATAATGTGGGAACATTATCGTCCCACAAGACTTGTTTGGTTCACCATTTTAAATTTTATGTTCAAAACCATTCAAACTAAAACAATAGTCTCACTATTCCATCTTGAATTGATTTAAAATTACCATAAAAAGTTATAGTACTCACCAGATTGAAAACTCACTAAGGGAACTCTGAGCTAAAGTTGATTCTCATCTTGCTTGACCTGCACTCTATGTGTTTCAGTAAAAAATAAATCAATGAAAATAAATAGGTAAAAACCTTTTTATATTAAAAACCCACAAATGGTGTCCTAATAAAAATCCAAGTCTTTCCTGCTAAGTCTTCTTCATATTGGACTTATTTGAAAATTAGGGTGATGAAATAAAAATACACAAAGTTTGTGATTTCTGTTTATATAACCTAAGAAATAGTCAAAATATGCTCGTTAGGCCCCATGGATTAGGAAAAAATTGGAACTCTCTCTCATCCTTGTAATTTTAATCATAAAATAATTCCATTCAATCAAATGAGTCATTTTTTAGAGTTGTTTTATGAGTATATTAAGGATGGAAATGTAATAATGAGTGATTGGGAAGAAAAATCCTTTTCATTTATGTTTCAAAGTATAGTGGAATTTCCAAATGTTGGTGGCTATGTGCCATATTTTATAGCTTATGCTCAATATAAGATTTGAGAAGTTCAATTATACCCCAAGAAATCTTCACAGCTTGCCAAAGATCGACCGTTTGTGCAGCAAAATCCCCCTCAGTATCATGGAGTTTCTTCTACTCTGCAGCAACAACATCCCTTCTTTGATCCAAATCCCCTTCAAAGGATCAGTGGAGTTGGAATACCGTTTCCTTTATGGTATTTAATTATTGTTCAAGGTGCATTATTTGTAGAGACTTCTTATTATGGTGATCTTGGTACTCCTCCACCTTCTTGAAGTGGCTAACCTCAGCTTGGATTATGACAACCCTGAGTTCCTCAAATTGGCCTACCAACTGTGCCTCGTCTTGCTGCAATCTTCAATCCTCTTCCCTTATCTCTAAAATCACCTTTACTTTATTATGAATCATGCGGTAATTAAATATGTCATATCCCATCATATAAATATTGATCAGAAATTGGTGAATCTGTGACGACATGACTTCATGACGTATCTCTCTGATTATCTTCTAGATATCTCACCAAACGAAAAGGCATTTATTTTGGAAAGAATCTTATGTCTCTAGATTAGACTTATAGATACTCTTGGAGTGATAGACATAATCTGAGATCAATGAACTCAATGATCCACCTTGTTCTTCACCCTCCAAAATAGTCGCAGCCTCACCTATCAATGTTGGTGGAACTAGAATGGAAGCCCCAATCTCAAGCCCAATTGTTGAAGCTGATGACACTGAATAATAGAATAAAATTCTCATCAACATCAAGAGGTCAAAAAGTATAAAAGGTAGTTAATTGACCAAAATAGTTGATGAAACTCGCCCATTTTTGGGTCAACCATTGGAATCAATACTTCTCTAGAACACCCATCCTCAACTCTTGGAGAAGGGACATCCTAAAAAGGAACATCCTCCTGAGTTTTCTCAGCAAGTGGGATCAAAAGATCTTGAGAACATCACACTTCGGGATTCTCAGTCATCACTCCCTCAGCAATAGGAGTAGGGTGGACTTGGATTCCTTATTCATGAAGTGACTAGTAAAATTTCTCTATAAACAAAGTTTCAAAAGTTGAGCTTTCATGTGAGTTATCATTTGAAATAAAGACAATTTTGTTCAAAAAAATGAAAGGGTGATAAAACTCATGTCCATAAAATTCCCTACAGAAATCCCCAAACTCCATGAGGGACCCTGGAATATCAATGTGTGGATTAATTAGATCCATCATTTCATGATATATGGAATCAAGTATAGTGTCATCCTCACTAATAGGGGTATCTAAGATGTGTTTCTCTGGATCTATATTGGCTACACCGTCGATCCCCTCGGTCGACTTCTTAGTGTAAATAGTACCATCAGGACCTATGAAGTCTATGTAAGTATCAACACCTTTTTCAAACTGTATGAGATCCATTCCATCTCCTCCTAGAGAAATGTTGGGACCAGTTTTTATTGCTTCAAGATCCCCCAGTATAGGCGACATGTCTAAAATTTCACGATGAGAGAAAAGTATTAAAAACACATGACACTTAAGGGAGTTCATATGAAATTACCATGGACCTCTCCCCTCTCTATAATAATGGGGGAATAAATAGATGAATCTATTGATTATTCATTCATCAAAATGATAGATTCATCAACATTGGTTCGCACCTACCCCAAGACATCCTCCTAGATCCTAGAAGGATCAGTGCCAGACCCTTTGAAGGAGGAAGCAACACGAATTCTAAAAATGGAAAGCATGATCAAAATAATATGTCAAGAAAGTCATGATATTGAATAAAAACATGAATACATACTCTGTCACATGCACTAGACCAACTTTAATTCCCTCTTTCACTTCCTCTCTTGAGATGGTGAAGGTCCCACCTCAGTCCTCTTGGAAACAGAGACTTGAGGTGATGGTCTAGGAATTCATCATTCAATTTCCTCTATCATGGTCCTATAACCCAGGGATAGTTATGAGGATTTAATGGCCTCATATTCTACCTCGATGGGGGTTTCTATGGGCCCATTATTTGGTGACTTAAGCACCTCTATTGCTACTCCTTCCCCTTATTCTTACTCTCCTCCAAGATGAAAAATAAGTCCCCTAAAGATTAATAAAAATGAATGGAAGAGAATAAAAGGGAAGAGGGAAAAGAGAAATAAATTAGCATGGTCAAAGTATTCATCCAATTCCTATTCAAGATGGCCAACTACCCCCTCAATCTCTCCTCATTCTAACATGTCATACACCAACTTTGTGATTGGGATCTGATCATCATTTGCATATATCGTATCTTCCATATCCTGAAGATGCCCTTTCACCTCAACCATATTATTGTGGGGTATAGATCAGGAGGTTCCCTAAGATCCTACTACTCTAGTATTTGTATGCTGGTCTTAAAAAACATCCATTTATATATAACATCATGAGTTAATCTCTTCCAATCCCGGTAGCTAGATGTCTCACATAATTCAGCTCGGATGTGGCTGATTGTGAGGAATATCCGACGCCTTTTGACTTGGAAGCCTCTTTAAGACTATTTTATATCACAGAAGAATGAGGTGATAGAACATGAGTATCTTATAGACATTGAAGATAGTACCACCTTGGTGCAAAAGGTGTGGTCTCCTCAACCCTAGCCTACATGGTGGTATTTTCCCAAGATTCATTCAAAGGCTACAGAACCTCTGCATCATCTACTTAGTTTCGAGCCTTTATATCATGCATACCACGAATAGTAGTTATTGTGTCTAAGACTTGAAAAAAAACCTTTTTTGAATATGCCCTAATGGTATGAAGATATCCATGCCTTGACACACCTGGCCTCTATCTCGATTGATGCATCTGACAGAGGTAGCATGATTAATATTTTAGACACCTCTATGGCCATCAGGATCCAAAATTATTGGGCTACCATCATAAAATTATTTAGAATAACATACATAGGAGTAAATATGCTTGACTGTTGAATACATTTGAACTAATGATAAAATCGATATAGAGAAACATCCTCATAGATGATCTCACTATCAATTCAAGAATCCATTACACTTTCTCTAAATGCTATCATGTACAACCTCAGTTCGTAATTATGTTCCCTACCATAACAGGTAAACATCCCTTTTAATGGGTTACTATAAAGAAATAAGGTAAATTCCACCAACACGTTCCAACACGTTCAACATCTTCAGCATGTCATCATATGTCAGGTTCATAGGTTGGATTTCAGAAAAATCCTCAGCAAAATGGGAGGAATTGACTATCAAGGATTTTAACTAGGATCAACCCCGCATATAAACTAAAGTGTGATACAATCCACCCTCACAACACTTGAAATATAACTAAAATTATAAATGGGTTATTCCCATTGTATGTATGCAGCAAAAAATTGTAAATTATTTCTAGGATAGGGGAATACAACCCTAGATACCTTCTCTCTACTAATTTGGACATGATAAAAAAAGTCTATGGCCTCACACTTCTATTGAACTCACATAACAAAAGTAGATAAATGATTATCTACATAGCGAAGAATCCATCTAGGTGAGTCTTCACATCTACCTTGGGATTGACATTATAACCCCAACACGTATACTAAACCTTCTCCAGTGTATGTCAGAACGTGTCAGGGGCTCTTCAATTCTCTACGGTGGGGCATGGTGTATGGTGCCTACAAGTGGGACCTTCTCCTTCTAGTTCTATAAAATCATTCATCCACATTCCTGGATGGATTCTAGCTCTACGGTGAAGATATTTGTTTTATAATTTATTCACAAACTTAAAAGGTTTGTGGGACAAGGGTAGTCTCCTTTTAGCATCATCTCATGTTATCTTTATTAGGATGTAATCATCATACATTTCCACATGAATGGGAGCTCTGAAAATTTTATATACATACCATAGGATAATACCAACCTCCCTGTGTGTCATATGGAATGAATTTTTTTTCAGAATCCATATACTCAACATCTTGAGAATGATCTCTAAGTTCTTGAAAACATATGTTTGCCTTGCCCAAACAGTGTCATAGATATGGATGTATTTCGGATCCTTTTTTAATTATGCACAAGTCTGGATCACATAGTATCCCCACATCTACTATGTCCTAACTTCCCCTCCAAATTGAAAATCCCATTCCCCCTTATGACCTTGTGTTTGATCAATCAATGAAGTATAAAAGGTTGAGTCATGATAATGAGGATTCTATTCTTGGATATGTGGGTTCAGATCCGGAGTGCACCTACTGTGATGAATTATATATCCAATAGGAACCATTCCTTACTTAATGTAAGAACCTTTGGAGGAAATGTTAGTAGAAGGGTAGTTGGTATAATTCACAAACCAAGATGTCGAGAAGTAGATTCAAACCCCAGGGATAAAATATTCCCTCAAAGGTCTATGATCATAAAATAGTAGGTAATCAATTCATGGGTTCTCATGTTGATATGATTCTAAATACATTTTTAAATCCATCAGAGTATACTCAATTGTGTCATAATAGTATGGTCCAACATCTTTTATAATCTCATAAGAACATGTAGTAGCTTGTTTAGTAGAATTCATTAGTTTAGACATTGAGAACCTACAAGAAGACATCAAGTTTTTCGCATTAAGTTAATATATTTAATTAAAATTTTAATTTTTTGACATGGAAGAGTAAAAAATTTTGAAAAAGGAAAGGACTCACACATGCCCTTTGACCAGGTACTATTCATGGACCCTTTGACTAAGATTCCCATGTAATCCCCTTGACCAGATGCCTCTCCTAGGCTCCTCGTCGAGGTGAATTCATGAAGTATCATCACCTAAGGGGCCATGTCATAGGAGATTGTATGAGGGACCTTCCTAAAATCGAACCATCGCATAGTTGATCAAATGAAATTCGTGATGAGAGAAAAAAATCACCAACCATGAATGTGAGAATTCGATAAAGGGGGAAGCAGTATTTATAGACACTATTGACCAAAGTTGTAGGCATGTGCTCTAAAACTACACATCGGACCTACACCACCTATATGCGCTGGCGATCTATGCGGCAACCCTGCATGGTTGACCAGATCACCCTTCATAATCTTTACCCAATTTAAACTTAGGACTATACCCTATTCTTTCAATAAGATCAAATCCTAAGGGGGTAATTTTGTCGACACTCTATTTTTTCAAGTTGATTGAAAAGATTATAAAGAGTACCTCAAAAATTTTAAAGATGTGAAGATCCCCAAGAAGAATCAAAGGGACTTACCCAAGCTGGCCTACATGCACCCCTATACATAGAAGGCTCGTACAGCCCCCACCCCCCCCCCCCAGTGAGACACTAAAACACAAGTAACCTCTGCACGGGTTACCTGTTCTAGACACCTGTGTGTAAAAACTCCTTAGACTAGGGTTCCCCATTTTCCTATAAATAGTACCCAATGGCTCCTCATTCGTACAACAAGAAAATTGGAAGAATCCCTCAAGCTCTAGTCACACAACCCCTTCGCCCAGGTCTCCAAAAATTCTTCAGGTAGCTCTCCAAAACCTAGGAGAAGAGAAAATTAAGGGTAATTAGTGGGATCAAAGTCCCTTCAGGGTCTGAAACACTGACACATGCATGATGACCCCTTCTATCTTAGTGTAAAAGCACCTACATGAGGCCCCTTCCCTAATTAGGGACATGCATGAGCCTCATCTAGGGAGACCTAAGGAGACTCGTGGTTCCTAGGATCAAGCCTTGCACAAATTTGTTTACTCATATGGTTCCTTGATCAAGGCATACCCAGCTCACACAAACCTTTACCCCCTACACGAAGCACCTCCAGTTCCTTCCAAGCCCTGTACAAGTCACCTTTTCTCTCTAAACCGGGACATGTACGAGATCACCTTTGAGCCCTCTTCAAAGCCACCAATAGTAGGGCTCCTCTTCCTTTTGATCCCTCACACAAGGGGGACCAATAGGAAACCTCCACTAAGGCTTCCATTCTTGAAAAATCATGAAAATGGGAACACCAGCGTGTCTCCATTTGGATATGTATTCTTACGGTTAGAGGTTTCCCACACTTTTCCTACCAAATGTTTAGGGTCCTTAGGGTGCATGTGGATGTGCGTTCCTACAGTCTGAGGACCCCGACCCTGGGGTATGTGTTAAGGACTTCCCATTCTTGGGTACTAGGGATAGGACCATATACTTCCCCAATCATCTAAGACCCAGAGCCTCCAGTTATGGGTTGGTAGGGTAAGGATCATGCTTGCATTTATATTGAAATGGAATGACATTCTCATATCCTACTATGAAAAAAAATTGGAATCCCTCCTAGAGTAATCCCATGGAATTTCTTACGGTATGTTGCACTCTTTATTCTCCTCACTCATCGAGGGTCGTGTCCACATGGGTAGTTAGATATGAATATCTCGGATATGAAACAATAGAGGTAATGGGTGAATCTAAGTACCTTTTTCTTATCTCATCACCTCATCCTCTTCCACCAATGGAAGATAGGGATTGTGTGGTTTTTTAGATCTTCCACTTCCTCTTTTTTCTCACATTCAAACATGAATCATCATGAATTATAGGCTTAGAGTATAGCCATGACCAAGGCATCCACACAGTCATATCCAAGATTTGGCATAGAATCTTCTTCTGAATCCTCTTTTCGCCTTTCTTTGTAGTTCCTCTATAGGCATAGGTACTCAGGTCCATATATCAAAACTCAGGGAAATCAGATCATGTGGTTTCCCAAATCGTCTACTTCCTCTTGTTTCTTACACCAAGAATGAATCACACAGGATTATAGGTTAGTGATTTTCATGACATCTACATTATCCCCAAACACATGGGCATATTTTTTAGGAGTGATCCCTAATTACAACCTTCAAACTTATGGGATTCATTCTAAGTGTAGTCCCCAACTCATACATGGGACTCCTACTTGGTATAAGACCCAACCTTCCACAATACGGGAATCCTCATTAGGAGTAATCCCCAATCACAAACCCCATTCACCTGGACATCCTCTTCAATAGTAAGCCCCAAAATGAAACCTTTAAGCCTCATCTTTAAGAATAAGACCCAATCCTATCACCAAACACATCTACGGCCCTCCTACTTACGTGTAAGCCCCAAAAAAGCCTCCAAATAACCATGAGTCAAGAAAATACCTCATGGAAAATTCCATAGGGAATCCTTTTTATGAATTATCCCCAACATAATCCTATCAAAGATCCATACTCACCTTTGAGAAAAACCTAAGGGCCTCCATAGGCATAGTTCCTCACAACCGACCTAAGTGGTATTTGATTCCCATCCAAATTGTATATGTAGAAAACATACTAAGCTCCAAACACAACACCCCAAATCAATCCTATTCTCTCTAGGCCACATCGTCAGTAGGGTCTAATTCAAACTGGGAATCCATATCCATTCTAGGATCCTTGGATTGCATATGTGTAAGTGCCACACTAAACTTTAACTGGGAACCTTCTTCCTAGATGTCCTTTCTACATGATGTTATACTACATGGTTAGGTCCTTATCACAAGACCTTAAAAGGTATTATGTTCTCAATTAAGTGGCATCGAACTATGTGGGTTATGATTCCTTTCACAAGTATACGTAGGAAACCCATCTCATGGGTCTGATCCCAATATCAAAACAACTCCCATATCCCTGGATAACAACACAGTCCAAAGCACCCAACTATGTGGCTAAAAAACCATAATCTTCATAATAATGACCAATGAATCGCTAATCAATACATAAGAGGATACCATTGATGGAGAATCATATATACATACAGATATCTTCATTGATGAAGAACCTCAGATACATACAGATGATTCTAAATTCCATACATGCTAATAATTGATTGATAATTCAAGGGTGACCCACATCGTACATAGGAATTAATGAATTATTCATGAACATATCATAAATCAATAAGATAATCTCATATTAGACAAAAATTCCCCACAAAAGGGTGTGATGAACCTAACCTATCATCCTCTCAACCAATGTTATTTCTTAAGAATCATTGAAAAAACTATCCAATAAGCGCCTACCTTTAAAAATTAGGTCCCTCATGGATATAAAACCATTGGGTGCTTCTGTTTCCATGAAAACCCCCATTGGAATCCATTCAAAAATAGTGAACCTGACGTGAATGATTGCAAAAAATTCAACCTTCTGTAATCAATCATCTTGGAGATGTGTTTTTATTGAAATAAATATATCACGCATATACCTTGCTTATTCTATCTTGAATTTATGGGTTAATAAATTCCTTATATTCATCTCTCAAATTTCTTAATTATGAAATTTATTTTGATCACGATATGAGAAAATATTATGCAACTAATTTATTTCCATGGGTAATTCACATGTTTATGAATTATGATTGACTTACTTTATGTAGCACATATAGATCATGAACATGTTATGATGGGTGTGCCCAAATAGCACTCCAATGCATTGGGTAATGTTTTAGTCTCATGAGACATCATATATGGGATTAAGGAGTAAACATAATCCGTTTTGGGACTTCTTCCACCATGTAATATTTTCTAGGTAGTTATCCTTGACACATGTTTATGTTATTTTTTATGTTGATTCTATATTTCCTATGTCACCATGATCTTATGATACTATTTTATTTATGTTATGATTCTGTGTGATTTCTCATGAGACTTCTATTTTATGATATCTTTTTGTACCTTTAACTCACACATTGTATTTCTTCATCATTTTCATTCCCTTACTATACTTTTTTTCTCACTCCTTTATTTTATGTATTCCCCAGGTTATCTTATGTAGTTTTAGGAGCTCAATTCAATTAGAATCTTATTATGGAGATTAAAATAAATTAGTTTTATTGTAGTTTTTTTGTACCTATCCTTCCAAAGACACTAATAAATTTGATCCTAAATTTTTATTTAATGAATATTATAGGAAAAACCATATTATAATGAGTGTAAAAGTATTGGGTCACTATATCCAATAGGAAATGGATTTTTTTTAATTTTATGATGATTCCTTCAATGATCCATCAGGAGTGTTTTATTGTTGAATATTCCCAATGAAGTATAACTCTGGTGTTTTTCATCTTCTCTATCCCAAGGCTCTTGAGTCTATTATAAAACATGATGTTCACATTGGTACTTAGATCGCATCATGCTTGACCAATTTTTATTAGACCCAATATGAATTGGAATTGAAAACCTACCTGATTCTTCCTACTTTTTTGGTAAGTCCTTTGAAACAGCCTTCAAACAATTCCATGTGAGTGGTTTGGTGTTGATTTCCTCCACCTCTATCTTGTTGGCCACTAATTATATCATGAATTTGGTCTATGTCGGAATTTTGGCGTGAGCCTTTGAAAACGAAATATAAATATTAAATTTTTTAGTGTTAAAAAAAATACATTTATGTGCCTAATTTTTTCCTTAATTGTACTGTGGTGGTTCTTCTTTTAAATCTTCTTTAACTACTTTCTCTTATTTAACTTTTTCTTGTAAATTACTTGGATCGGGATCTTATAGTGTTTTTTATCTACTTCTAAGAGTGGTAGATTTCAAATCTGCATGAAGTTTCACTTCGGGGCATCCTAGAAGTACTCCTATAGGTGTCTGTTGAAGTAGTACTAAATTTTATCTACTTGATACTCTAGATTTCACAGTGTTTCCTTCTGGTTTGTTTAATAATTCTTTATCACTTTGATTACAACCCTGATTGTGGTCATAAATATGGTCAATCTTTCTTCCAATGTATGGATCTAACTTGAAAGTGAAGGAACTTGGGTTTCTTATTTTTGGTATTCCTATAGCCTTTTTTGGTACCCTTGGGCTTGTGTTTCTTGTGTACTATACCCCTAAAATTAATTTTTTTTTATAATCAATATAATTTATGTCTTACATATATAAAACATGGGGGATTTGTATATATATAATCACATCTATATTTCTTTTAATGTCTTCCATTTGGGAAACCATCAAGCAATTTCCCACCATGTTAGTGCCTCTTCATTGAATCCCTTCAGATTACCATTGGAAATTGTTTCTCACCATCTCTTCTAGTGGTATATAACTTTCCTTCAGTTATTTTTTCATCAGTTACCCACCAGCTATAGCATCCAAAATCGACATGTATTCTTGAACAAGACACATAAAGAAGCTTTGGATTAAAATCTATTTTTAAATACTGTGATGATGGAATTTATAATTAAATCCTTAAAGTTATCCTAATTTCTACACATAGACTAATCCTAAAATTTATTGAAATTTAAAAAAAAAAATCTCTATGTTCATATACTTTGAATGTGGGAAGAAGTGGGTAATAAAGTTTCTTTCCAACTCATCCCATGTAGTGATAGAATGGGATGAAAATCATTGGATCCATTCCTGAGCTCGTTCTCATAAAGAAAATTGAAATAGGTGAAGCATTATTGAATTTAATGAAATTTTAGAAAATTGAAATGTATCACGGAGCTCGAGGAAAGTTTCTAGGTGAATGTTTGGGACTTTATGAGTCAGGATAGAGAAGTTTACCATGCTTGAAACCATCTGAATGATCACTAGTTTAATCTCAAAATTTGTAGCGGTGACTGGAGGTATGAGTATTCCTGGATGAGCACCAACATTTGATGGTCTATCATTGTATGTCAGTGCTTTTAATCTTGGATCTCTTTGTTTTTCACCTCTAGAGACTTGATTTTGTTGTTCTATGACATCCATGGTTGGTTATTCTTTATTTATCCTCAATATTTGTTCCAAATTCAAGTCAATATCGAGGGTGGGTTTTCCTTTTCCCCAAGTATGATATTTGTGCATTAATGATTTAAAATCTGAAAACTTTGACATGGGAAAACCTGAAATAAAAAAGGAAAATTAAATTAAAATAAATCAATAAAATAAAATAAATATTTAAAAAACTAAAAACTAAATTAAAACCATCCATGGAAACGGTGCTAGAAATTTTACCACCCATAGAGAATCGTTAGTTTTCTATGGATCTAACCAAATTTAAATTCATTGGGAAGTGCATCTATTAGGGTCGAAGGATGTTGCTTCTATAATGATTAGATTAGGGATTTTATTTTCCTACACCATCATGGATAACATGATGGGGTAGAATTTGTTCCATGGATTTCATGATAAAGGGGATTGGTTGTATAAGGTATTTTAATTTTAATTACAATTCATTTAGGGTGCTTGAATTTCTTCTTCACTATTATTCCTTCCCAATTTCTTTCTGCATGACCATTGTAAGAAGGGTCAGGAAGTGTGATTTAATTTCCTTCTTTCTTCAAGAATGACCATTTCCTAGTTAAAATAAATTTTCTTTTCTTAATGTGATATCTAGGGTTTAAAATTCCCTCATGACCATTGGTATATTTCTGATCATATGCTTAAACATGATTTCTCATACACATTCTTTTTTGATCTAAAGTATCTGATAATAATAAAAGGAAATTTTAGGATGAATATCATTTACCATGCCAGTTGGATAAACTAGGACCTAATTCTAACAACTGTAGTGTAACCAAATTTAATAATTTAATAACACAATTCAAACAAATCACTAAACTATAGGGTAGCATAGGAAATGAAAGTCCAAGGTTAAACCCATAGAGATAGGGTTGAAGGGAACAATAATTTAACTATAAATACCTAAACTTTTTTTTAAAGTAAATCTAACCTAATTTATTTGAAAAATTATGGATGATGGTTTTGGAGTTCAAGAAAATATAAAAAGAGTGATGGGTAGAAATGAGTCGAGGTTTATGGAATAACAGGAAAGAAATAATTAATTTACAACCATTCAGTTGTTCGAATTATGTCCTAGTGTATTCAATAATCATGGTAAATGATCTTCATCATAAAAAACCTTTTATCATGGTAATATACATTTAATTATAAAGAAATGGAATCCATAAATTGTATTTAAACATAGGATAAGAATTATCCCAATGTTCTTGGGGGAAGTATAAACTCTATACCTCACATTAAGAAAATAACATTGAATCCAACTGGGAAATGATCATTCTCAAATAAATATATAAATAAATAAAATCACACTTCTGCACACCTCTTATAATATTCATGCAGAAAGAAATAGGGAAGTTATAATGTTAGAGCACAAATATAAGAACCCAACATGAATTAAAATTAAAAATTTAAATTTCTTATACATCTAATCCTCTTTATCATGCATTATATGACATAAATTCTACCCCCTCATATTTTCCATGAGGGGGTAGGAAAATAAAATCCCTAATCTAATCATCAAACTAGTGATAGTCTTTGGTCCCAATGACAGCACCTCCTGATGAATGAATGGAAAATAGAGAATCCATGTAAGACTCTATTTATAGATATTGGGGTTTATTGTTTGGGATTTAATTTTCCATTAATACAACCATTTAATTCAATCCTATTAAACCCCAGTGATAAATGGTGGTCTGATTCATAAATGGTGGTCTCCCTTGAAAGTTATGTTGAAACTACTCAAATCTGGGTATGTACACCATGATTCACAATGTGAATTATAATTTCACAACATTAATGTTGTGAGAAACTCTCCAAATGTGTTTTTTCATGGATTTTTTTTCATTCCTTGAGTTTTATTCTTGTCCTGAATTATATTCATGATGTGAATTGACTTTTTTCATCACTTGAAGCTTCATTTCACCCCGTTTATTTAGTTTCAAGCCTTCAAGTCATCCTATGTTCATCCCACATCATTAGATAGACTTATTTTAATTGAAATTGTTATCTACTTGTCTCGTATTGCTCGTTTTCCCCCAAATATTTTGTGTTGTAATAAATAAAAAAATTAAGTATCTAGGAAAGAATTATAAATTAAAATCATAAAAGTAATGTATTTTAATTTTAAAAAACACGCATGAAATGTTAGTATCAATTCCACCCCCCCCCCCCCCCCACACACACACACACTTCAATTAAATTTTTTCATCAAGAATGAAATATCAAAATACTATAAAGGATACTCACCTTATCATGCTTTTGAAGGTTCTGGGCACAGTGGAAGCATGGTTGGGATGACACAAAACTTTAATTTTTACCATGATCAATGATTATTCCTACATCAATATGATGATGAACGCCAGTCTCCACGGAATATAGTCAAAGATTTATATAAATAATAAAGAGGCCTGAAACCTTTAGATAGGATCTTTCTAATCATGTTTATAATAAATTTAATTAATTTTATAAAAAGATACCTGAATCTCTGGTATTTTTCTTTATTGATGATGTTGATCGTCTAGAATGACCCTTCTAGATTATCTCACTGCACTTGTAAGGATCCAAACTATAATACCTCTTGTGGTGATCCACACATGCTCTTATGGCCTCTGATCAACATTGCTCATTCTCTGGGTGCTATCACGGTGAAGTGATTGTCTTGTTTCGGTCATTCTTGATCACTTGTTCTTCGGCCTTGAAGAATGTATCTCGTTTTTTAGAGGGGACAGAAGAGGATTCGAGAGAGAAATTGTTTGGCTCAACAATTCCCAATTCACTAGGCATGTGGTGAGGACTCTTTGGCACAATAGACGTACTAGTCTATTTATATGAATGGAAATTCAGTTACAATACTTAATCGCATAACATCAATTAAATACATTCATGAACTTAGAGAAAACCCATACTCATAATAATAATACTGAATCATTATTATGGTACTCCAACTTGCACAAAACAGAATTATGAATAAAATTTCACATCACAAAATAATAACAGCATCATTATTGTTTTAACTTGTGCCAACTAATAATTATTTACCGTATTGTAAATAATTATTTTACTACCGGACCGGCCTTGGTCCGATCGAACTCCACTTCCATTTATTGAACACCTGAATAGATAAATAAATAATTTATTCTCTTAAATAAATATTTTATTTAAAAACTAGTAAATAAATATTTATTAAATATTCAATAAGATAAATAAATATATTTAATTTAATTTATGTGATCATATTAACTTGAATAAAATCATTCCACAGTCTTAAGAATAATATTAATTTCTTTAATTAAATTCAAATAGAATTTAACCGAGGCCACCAAAAACACTGAGTGTGTGACCCTCTAGGATTATTTCTCATTGGAATTAGGTGGGCTTCCCTAAATTCCAAGATTACTGTCTAGCAACGGATCAAGGCATCCAAGAGAAATAAAAAAACTCACAACAATGACATCCACATATGAACGCTCACTGTGTAATATAATCCCTTTTTCGCAATATCTCATCAAGCAGTTTTCATGATAGTGCCATCAACTTTTATGCTTGATACATCATTATTTGACTACCTGAAATAAACTCATTGTTACACCATGGCCATGGAATTTCATGTGATGGTTCTATTTCAATCAAAGGGGTGAGATATCAACTTCTATAAATGGAAGGGAAAAATCTTTCCTCGACTTATCCATTAATAGTGTGCCACTCATGACGCACCTAATGTACCATACTTCCCGCCAACTGCCTGCATGATAGTTTTCCTTAATAAATAAAAGTGTGCGAGTCATGACACATATTAATAATAATATTAAAGTCTAAGGATCATTACGCATGCTCGCAGATAGAAATATATTTTGACACTAAAACATGCAGAATTTCTACTAGCGGGTATGTTCTCATAATCTCCTATCTTAGAGATTACCAAGTGCAAACATCATGAGAGGAAGTCTCATCTGCTTACGAGTACTTTTACCTGAAGGTCTTCATGCTATGTGTCCCATCATAGTATTCCATCCAACTATAGAAATATATTTAAGAATATTGTTACATCATTTCAAGGTTCTCATCATAGCGGGGAACTACCATGACCTTATAAATGAAACAAATACTCTAGGACATTATTACATCATAGTCGTGAAGAACAATGAACAATTTGTAATAATACATTAAATATTCATGTAATCAATGTAAAACTAGTTGGTTCTAGGACACCAACTCTTACAAACTCCAACTTAGACTAGATCCAACTACCAAGGAATTTCAGTCTGCTAGAACTCACATGGTGATCATGTTCCTACTGAGTCAAGGCTTTAGTCAAGGGGTATTCCACGTTGTTTTCCATGGAAATACTGATCACTGCAACATCACCTCTCTGAGAAAAATCCCTTAAGAGATGATACTTCCGAAGTATGTGCTTCGTTCGCTGATGTGACCATGGCTTTTTTGTCAGAGCCACTGCTGTAGTATTATCACAATACAGTGTGATGGGATCTTTACTACTTGGTATCACATATAGCTTCTGGACAAAGATTTGCATCCAAACTTCTTCTTTAGATTCCTTAAAAGTTTTGATAAACTCAGAATCTACTGTAGAATCTGTGACCAAACTCTTCTTTGATCTCTTCTAGCTCATTGAACCTCCTTTCAAAGTGAAGATGTATCTCGTTTGTGACTTCATGTCATCTTGATCAGTCTGGAAAGTAGAATCTTCATATCCACTGATGACTAGTTCCTTATCTCATCTATAAACCTGGAATATATCCTTAGTATACCTTAGATACTTTAGGATAGTCTTGACAGCCATCCAACGGCAGTCACCTGGGTCATCTTGATATTTGCCTACTGCACTCAATGTGTATGTGACATCCAGCCTAGTACATAGCATGACATTCATGACTGAACCAATCCCTAATGTGTATGGATTTATTTTCATTATCTTTCTTTCCTCATGTGTCAGAGGACACATTTTCTTGGAAAGATTAATGCCATGTGACACTGGCAACAGTCCCCTCTTGGATTGTTCCACACTGAATATCTTCAATATCTTATCAATGTATGTACTTTGACTTAGGCCCAGAAATTTCTTGTATCTATCCCTATGGATCTTTATCCTAAGAATATAAGCTTCCTCTCCCATTTCCTTCATGGAAAATCATTGATTCAACCATGCCTTAACAGACTATAAGACTGGTATCTCATTTCCAATAAGTAATATCTCATAGAAAAATACTATTAGAAAAATTACTGCACTCCCAATAAACTGTTTGTAGACACAAGGATCACATTCATTCTTGATAAAACCAAATTATTTTATGGCTTTATCAAAACGAATGTTCCATGACTTGGATGTTTTATTTAATCTATAAATGGATTTCTACAACTTTCATACCTTATTGGAATCCTTTGGAGTCACAAACCCTTCAGGTTGTGTCATGTAGACATCTTCCTAAAGGTTCCCATTAAGGAATACTGTTTTGACATCCATTTTTCAAATCTCATTTTCATGGTAGGCCGCAATGGCAAGTATAATTCTGATGGATTTTAGCATTGCAACGGGTGAGAAGGTTTCATTGTAGTCAATTCCTTGACACTATTTAAACCCTTTTGCAACCATCCATTCCTTGTTGGTACTGATTTGTCCTTCCATGTCCAGTTTCTTCTTGAATACCCATTTGAAACCAATAGGCTTTACATCAACTGGAGGATCTACCAAAATCTGGACTTGGTTTTGGTACATGGAATTCATTTCAGAATTAAAGGCTTCTTGCCACTTGGCAACATCTGTGCCACTTACTTCTTCTTTATAGGTTATAGGATCATTATTATCAACTAATAATGAGTCACCATCCTTGATAACTAGAAAACCATACCATTTAGGTTATCTAACCTCTCTTATACTACTACACAGTACTTGTGTCTCTGGAACAGATTCTTCTTCCATAGGGATTTGTGGAATCTGTTCCTGTACCAACTCTTGTGTACCTTGAACCTCAACTTTATCGAAGTCTATCTTTCTCCCACTATCTCTTTTAGAGATGTGCTCCCTCTCAAGGAATATGGAATGTCTTTCCATTATAACCTTTTTTTCTGAGGGGTTGTATAGGCAGTATCCCCTTGTTTCCTTGGGGTATCCTATAAAGGTACACTTTTTGCCTCGGGTGTGAGTTTGATATCTAAAGAGGCCTTAACAAATGCTTTGTTACCCCACACATGTAAATTCGATAACATAGATTTTCATCCACTCCAGAACTCATATGTAATACCACTTATTGATTTAGTAGGTACTTGGTTTAGTATGTGTGCCACTATTTGTAATGCATGCCCCCAAAAGGATTATGTAAGACTTTCATAACTCATCATTGATCTCACCATGTCCAACAAGGTGTGGTTCCTCCTTTCACTTACACCATTCCATTGAGGTGTGTAAGGAGGAGTGAGTAGGGATAGGATCCCAAACTCTCGTAAGTAATCAATGAAGTCCTGATTAAGATATTCCCCACCTCAGTCTGAGCGGAGTTTCTTAGTCTTCTTACCAAGATGGTTCTCAACTTCATTCTTGTATTCCTTGAACTTATCAAAGGAATCTGACTTATAACTCTTTAATTAGATATATCCATATCTACTAAAATCATCAGTAAAAGTTATGAAGTATGAGTACCAACCCCTTGCTTCAACTGGAAATGGCCCACACACATCGGTATGAACCAATTTAAGAATCTCTTTATCCCTTTCACCTTTTCCACCAAAAGGGGCTTTGGTCATTTTTACTTGTAAACATGCATGAAATACGCCAAGTGGTTTTAGTTTAAAAAAACATAAATATCAATCTTGATGTAACCTTGTCAAGCATTTCTCATTTATATGACCTAGACGGTGATGCCAAAGTTGGGTGTGGTATGATTCATGTGAAGTATATTTATCATTGATTACCATTACTTGGTTTGTGTAATCCAACACATAAATACCGTTGTATAAATATTCCCTACCAAAACAATTGCTATCTTTATAAAATAAGAAACATTCAATTCCAAACATGAAAAAAAATCCATATATATCTAGTCGGGATAGAGAAATTATGTTTTTGGTTACATAAGGCACATAAAAACAATCATTTAACACCAAAATCATCCCAACTGGAAACGTGAGGTGGTAGTCCCCAACAGCTACAGCAGAAAGTCTGGCTCTGTTGGCTAATCATAGATATACCTCCCCTCGATCAATCTTCCTAAATCTACTTGGTTCCTATATTTGGATACATATGTGAGCACCACAAGATATATCTAATACCCAATTTGTAGAAATAAATAGATTGCATTCAATAACAAATGCACATGAAGCTTCCCCTTTCTTCTTAGGTTGGGTGCAGTTCTTATTCTATTTTCCCTTCTTTCCACATGTGAAACAAACAGCCTCCTATTCCCTTGCCTCCCCTTTGATATTACTTTTCTTGGAAGGCCGTGAAGAATCTTTGGGTTTAAAGCTCTTTACCTTCCCTTTCCTATTATTCACCATAAGGATATAAGGCTTTTCACACTTCATATCTTTTTCCACTTGGCGAATGAGGATAAGAAGATCATGTAGAGACTTATCAATGTTGTTCATATTGAAATTGATAACAAAGTTAGAGAATATCTGAGGGAGTGATGCGAGAATAAGATCGGTGCCCAGTTCTTCAGGGAGTTTAAACCCAAGAACCTAAAGGCACTCAATGTAGCCAATGATCTTGACTACATGAGGCCCAGCTGGGGAACCTTATCCAATATTACTTTGAAAGAGTGCCTTAGAGATCTCAAACCTTTCTTGTCTTTCTCTCTCCTGGTAAAGACCACGGAGGTTCTCGATCATGCTATAAGAATCCATGTTTTCAAGAGACTTCATGACCTCACTAGACATTGATGGTATCATCAAACATTAAACTTCGACCATTTCATTCATATTTTTCTCATATACCAGGAAATCCTCATCACTCACTTCCTTGGAAGGCGGATCGCGTAATACTGACTCCAACATGTAAGACTTACGTTCATGGTAGAGGATAACCTGAGACGTCTAAACTATTCCTAGAAGTTACTAACAGTGAGGATGTTGCCTTTATTCAGAATTAATCATAGGGATAGTGTGGTTGAAGAGTTTGTCATTTTTATTCTACAATTAAAAGAGTAGATCATTAGTACTTTCTTGATTGCATTTTATGAGAAATAATAAATGTTATTAAATATCCCACTATTTTATCAAGTCTCAATAGACCTCAACATTGAACTTAGAATGTCTAGTTTCCATGACATTCTAGTGAAAAGGATCCATATTCCCCTTCGAATAACCCCAACAAGGGTTGGTCAAGCTATTAGAAGGTATTTAGGTAGGTATGTCTTTACCAACTATGGGCTTGCAGCTCCTTGATCTGTTGAGTGGACTCCCCAATCCTGAAATCATGACTTTGGATTTCCTCAACTCTTGCCTCCAATATTACACCAAGTATAGCAAGGGATACTCCTCTTGATGTAATATGGTTAAGTCAACCTGAAACCTTTCATAAGGGATTCCTGTATAAAAGTAAGTGTCCTAACAAGGGATGGTCAAACACATAGTTTTATTGAGTTTTTCCCTTAATCAAGTAACATAAGTCTTGTTCTAACTTAATATTTTATTTGTGGGATTTTTATCTCTTATGTGTGAATTTATTATTATCACATGGTAGTTAATATTAAGTGGGACTTACTTAAGTGATTAACCATGTCTTGATAATATTTACCCATAAGTATGGTTTACTTTAGTTCCAACTTTCATGCTTGTTTAATTTTTTAATTATGTGATCGTAACAACACATCCATAATGATAAACCTTGAAAATGACAGAAATAAAATAAAGTAAATGACATGATCATGATTTTTTCTAATGTTTAGTTTATTTAAAAGTTGATAAACTAACCCTAGCCTAGGGGAGAAACACCTTGAACCTTTTGGGTTTATGTTTACAGCTTCCACCTGTCCACCTCTGTATCTCCTGGTTGGTTTTTTCTCGACTCCGGCTTGAACCACCTCCACTAGCTTGGGAGTTCCATCCATTACATATGCCTTTTTTAACTCACATGCAGGTGAGGGGAAAAAATGGGTTTTATATAAAAGAAACCTTGGTCATGTAGGCCCTATATATTAACGAGGAGAAGGCTCGCAGGCCAATAAATTTAATTTAAATAAATTAATTAAAAGAAACCTTCCACATACAAAGGTCTTGGTCTAGCTCATGATCATCCATACATGCAACAATATTTACACATAAATAAAACTAGAATTCAATTATTTAATCGTTCTTGATTAAGATAAATCACGCTCGAATCAATTAATTATCATATTTAATTAATCAATCCTTTTATCTTAAATCCTTTTCTGAATTTCTTTGAGATTCTCATCCATCATAATTTCAAACAAATAAATTCGTTTAAAATTATCTTTGTACGTAACTTGTACCTTGGAGGTAACCAGGTTAATTCCTTTTCATAACTACCCAATGAGTAGAAATGAACATTACACAGATGTTAAACTAAACACATATATATAAAAAAACCTATCAGGTATTGTGCATTAGCTTTATGTCTGCACGATGGTACACGTCCCAAGGGTTTGTATAATATAATAATAAATTTTAATAAATCTGCGTAATTTAGATGAGTACATGACGTGTAGTTCCAACTACACAGCGTGTACTATTGTTCATCATCCATATAAAGTACACACCTGGGGAAATGGTGTGTGAGTGTACTTAGAAAATCTTTAGAGTACATGGCGTGTCTAGTTGGCCACACACTGTATAGCTCCCCATTACACGGTCTCTATCCAGGCCAGCCATGTACGGGGTACACTGTAACATCCCAAGTAAGTAATGAATAAGATATATTTTTATCTATGTCTATTAATGAATTAGATAGTGTTTTAGAGGCTTAAAATGAAAATAAATCCAATCTTAAGCATGGAATACACTAATATTTTTTTAAAAGATTGTTTTACTGCCTTTTGATGGAAAACCATTTTTAAATATATCTTTTTATAATTTTATAAGTTATGTTTGTCAAAATAACTTATTCTTTATGATTGAGACATCACAATTTACTTTGTGTGAATTTTTGGTATTTTCTGACAATCTTCATTTTTTAATGAATAGTGAAAAATACTGCATTTTACATCAAAACTGCTTTTTAATCTAATTTATTTATATGATTAGATTATATTTTGAATTGGTTTTAAAGTGAAATTAGAATATATTTTTACCATTTAATCCAATAGTGGTCATTGGAATCAATTTCACTTTGAAATTGGACTTAAACTAGTGTCAATCTTTTGATACTTATTGTTTCATAAAAACACGCTATTTGTCATGACAGCGGGAATTAATTATTAAATTAATTAATGTAACTTATATGACTTGAATTTTGTAAAATAGACATCATTTTTGAATTCAGAATATCAAATATAGCTTAGGGTGAAGTTTTGGTATCTTTCTGAAAAACTTCAATTTTTGATGAATAGTGAAACCACTAAGTGGTAGTTAAAGAAACTGATTTTTCGTTTAAATGAAATTTTACCACCTCTGTGATTTGATTTTAAAAAATACGACATACATGGTTTTCATTAAGAATTAAAATGTTGTCCAATGGGATTAAAATAAATTTTTGGTGAATAGTAACATATTAAGTTTTTAATCGCGATTAGTGGAAATTAGTGTAGTTTAAGGTAAAAATAATGTTTTAATAGTATGAGTTGAGATTGACACGTGTCCTACCCTAATTGGATGTGTCATGGCCGACCAAGAAAACCCATGAGTCAACTTGGGGACCCCATGGAGCCACTTTGGTTGGGAAATGACATAAATAACTTTTTATTTAATGTTAAAGTAAAAATGACACAAACATAATATGTTTTACGAAAACAATTTTTAAATGGGGTTATACAAGTCATATTTTTGACTATAAATATTAATTGGAAAGCTAAAGATATTTCCTACATCATAGTATTTTTTTATAATTTTTATACTTTAAATAAATTAAATTATTTATGACATCATGATGATGCAGCGATGACCTCATTATTTAATGATTTAAATAAAATGGAAAGATAATGTAATATCTAAGACCTACACATGTCCAAAACCTATTGGATGAGTGGATTTAGAACCTGTATCACCTTACCCTCTAATTATATCAATGTGGGACATTTTTAATATGAAAATCATTTTCAAATAAAGTAACATTTCTTTACTTTCCAAGAGTGCCCCTCCTCTCCTCTTATAAAAGGCCCCCACCTCTACCTCCTTACCCACACTCCCAAAGCCTTTGGCTCGGCCAACCCCTATCCATTTTGTCTATACAATTCCCTCTTTTACTCCTTGAAGCCTCACTTTGGGCAGAAATCTTCCCAAGGAAGCCTTTGAGCTCAAAATAAAGGGAGTTACCCGAATTTAAGGTAATGTCTTCTTTTGAGTCCTTTTGTTTTATTTTGCTTCTCCAACCACCTAAACTCTTTTTATTCTTTTTTTTGTAACAACTCCAGTATCATAAATATACTAGGATGTTTTTATAAGAAGGATTAGAGCTAAACTTACACACACCTACATCTAATGGTTAAAGAACATACTATTTCCGTGGATGGCGAATTTCTGCCTCCCGAAACGATGATTGTTCAACATTCATATAACACCTTCAAAGGTGTCCATTAAGATGAAACTATATTTATATATGATATATAATATGTTTATGTTTTCCTTAAGCTTCTGTATTTTTCATTTTGGGCATACCTTTATGGTTTCCATTATGGGTAAACGCGATATCTTCATTTAAGGAAGTGTGGACTACCGCCCCCTCAAAGTGATTTGATTCGTTAAATACCATATGTGGGACGTATAAAGGATGGAAATATGATATTATACTGGAATTATAATATAACTTTATATCATTATGATTCCATTCTATAAAATACGAAATAGAAATGAAAGTAGTGTTCATGCGTACGTACGGCTTACTGTCTCCATGAACGGTGCATTTCATTTCTTACCTCTAAATGATTATGTAATATTATAAATTCATGTATATACTGGATATATATTATATATACATCATGATTATAATTCTGGATATAATGGATACATGAACAACTTGTAATTATAAAGGGTTTATTTTTGACTCAAGTACCAATGATCGTTAAAACGACTGTTATTAACTTAAATAATTACATAGAGTTCATGACATGGAAATAAGTGATATAAAAGGAATAATGAACTTGAAAAAGGTTCTTAAACAAGTAGAAATTAACTCAAGTTTATTATTCATGAGATTAAAGAATGACCGAGTCAAGTCGGACCCGAGGTATGGGACTTCGTCTCAATCTCCTTTCATTGAGGCATATTTTATTTTATACACAACTTTCTTTTATATGGTGTATAAACCCCTTTGACTTTTACGTTTATCCAAAAGTAATCTTTTTTATACGAAGCGTTTTACAAAACGAAAAAAGGGAATTTTTTTGGCGTACGTATGCGGTGACAATGACTTCTCCGCCGTCATGACCGTTATTTGGGTTTCGGCTTCCTCTACAAGCCATACCGTCTTTTTAAAAGAAAAATAAATAGCATGTTTTACTTTTCTTTTATTTTGGTATTGAAAATGGTTTTCGTGATGTTTTTATATCAATGTGTTGTATTGATATCTTGTGATTGAAAGGTGGAAATGTTATGTTTCCTTTATGCATGTTTTATGTGATACGATTATGTTGAGGTTCTTGGGCATTATTATGAAGACGGGTGGTTCCGTGATAAACTAAGGGCGGGTGAGCCCGATATAGCTCTCCAATGCATTGGGTAACGCGAAGGAGTGAAACATTAAGGTTTCTCCAAAGAGATTTAGGGAATATACTATGATGGGTATTCCAAACGTAACCAAGAGGGTTACTCCCTACGTAAGAATGTTATGAATGCCTCAAGTTACCTTTATGTCTTATTATTTCTATGATTTATTCATGATTTGATGAGGTGTGTTAAGGTGCTTATGTTTTATGGGTAAAGTATGATCTCATTCTTATGTATATATGTACCCATGTTTCCTTTCCATATTTTTATATCCCTTACTGATCTTTTTATGCTCATCCCAAGTTTTTTGAAATGTTTTTCACAGGTCAAGGGAAAGGTACATAATATGATGATAGTGCCAAGGAAGTGTCAAGAAAGAATCCATGTTTTATTTTAAATATGTTTCCATTGATGGGAATGAAGAATACTATCTTTATGTAACCACTTTGTTTATATGTGGAATGTAATGCAAGTTTTATGATCTAATTCTCTAAAACTCTAAACCTGAAAAGATCCTCAATGTGTAATCTTGTAATAACTCAAGATTAAGTAAGGTTTAAGGCCGGGGCCTTATAGTTGGTATCAGAGGTCGGTTTATATAACTTTAGGAGTTAGAATTTTATTAAATGATTATCGAAAAATATTTTTTTTGAAATAATATAGCGTTTGAAGATTACCATGTTGCTTAATCTAAGACATGTTTGTTCAGAATGGTTTTCCACAGAGGAAACAGGGAAGCAGTGCAAGGAAGGCATATAGAAGGAAATAACCTTCTGAATCAGCATCCCGAGATGGTCGGAATTGGAACTAAACAGTTTGTTGCAATAATGGCGCAGTTGACTCAAGCGATAAATGGCGGTGGTATCCATGCACGAGATCAGCCAGATCAACCGCAGAGGAACATGTTAGTGGTGGAACATTTCCTGAGGCAACATCCCCCATCATTCAGAGGATCATCTGACCCTGTGCTAGCTGAAGGGTGGATTAAAGAACTGGAGAAGATTTTCGATGTCATGGGGTGTTTAGAAAATCAAAAGGTTAGTCTTGTTATTTACTGTTTGGAGGGTGAAACAGATCAGCGGTGGTCGATGGTTAAAAATATCAAGGACGCTAATGAGATTGATGATCTTGATTGGGATGAATTCAAAGGTATGTTTCTTGAGAAGTATTTTCCTAAGGCTGTTTGACTTAGGATGGAAAAGCAATTCTTGGAATTGAGGCAAGAGGAAGACTCAGTGGCTGCCTATGAAGAAAGGTTCACTCGATTGGCAAGGTATGCTCCAAATTTTATCTGAGACCTTGATAGTAAAATCAATCGTTTTTACTCAGGATTAAAGCCAAAATATCGAAGGGCATTAGCTTCTCGTGAGTTTAAAAGTTATGAAAATCTTGTTCGATGTGCTGAGAAGGTGGAAATGGAGTTTGCCGATTATCAAGTGTTCTATAACAACCAACAGAATAAGAGACCGGGGTGGCAGGAGAAAGGTAAGAATTATTCAAAAAAGTCTGATGGTAAGAAAACTAAGTTTCCAGTTTGTGATAAATGTGTCAAAAGGCATGCTGGGGAATGTCTTCTGAATTCTGGAAAGTGCTACCGATGTGGTAAGATGGGACATAAGGCTCATGATTGCACAGAAAAAGATCAGGGTGATGGTAAGAACAAATTTGATTTACAGTTAGTGAAATGTTATAAGTGCAATGAGATGGGTCACTATGCCAATGAGTGTCCAACAAAGAGCTTGAGTGATGGGAAGCAGTTAGACTATAAGAAGAAAGGGGTGGTGAAATCCTTTGCAACTACTTCAGCAGATGTCGGGCCATCAAATGAAGTTGTATCAGGTAATTTGTTTGTTTTTTCAGATTATCCCAGTGTGTTGTTTGATTTGGGGTCTACACATTCTTTCATCTCAGAAAACTTTTCTAGTAAAATGGGAATACCATCTCAAGAAATGACTCCTGAACTTGTGGTAAAAACACCTGGGGGAAATGTTGAGGCAAAAAGAATTTATAAGAATCTTCGTATCCTTATCTGTGGAAAGAACCTACTTGAAAACCTTATTGTTTTACCTCTAGTAGAGTTTGATGTTATCCTAGTTATAGATTGGCTCTCTATTTACCATGCTAAGATTGACTGTAGAGCTAAAGAAGTTTTTTTTCAGAAAGACTTTCAGTTTGTGTACAAGAATGAACCCTTACTGTTGATAACTTATCAAGAGGCCAAAAAACTTGTAAAAGATGGAAATGAATGTTACCTTGCACACATCGTTGAAAATAAAGGAACTGTTCAAATTAATGATGTGCCAGTGGTAAATGAGTATCCTGATGTTTTTCCTGATGAGTTGCCTGGAATAATACCAGATCGGGAAGTTGAGTTTACTGTTGAATTAGTTCCTGATGCTAAGCCAATTTCAAAACCCCCTTATCGAATGGCTCAAATTAAACTTTTAGAGTTGAAGGAACAATTGCAAGATTTATTAGAGAAAGGTTTCATTCGACCTATCACATCACCATGGGGTGCTCCTATTTTATTTGTTAAAAAGAAAGATGGTTCTATGAGACTTTGCATTGATTATAGAGCCTTGAATAACATCACTATTAAGAACAAATATCCTTTGCCTCATATCGATGATTTGTTTGATCAGCTCCAGGAAGCTCATTTTTTTTCAAAGATTGACCTGAGATCGGGGTACCATCAGCTGAAGGTAATGGAGGCAGATATTCAGAAGACCACGTTCCGTACAAGATATGGCCATTATGAATTTGTAGTAATTCCTTTTGGGCTAACCAATGCACCTGCTATATTCATGGACTTAATGAATAGAATTTTCCATGAGTTCTTGGATAAGTTTGTGGTGGTTTTCATTGATGGTATTTTGGTGTTTTCTAAAAGTAAAGAAGAGAATGAAAGACATTTAAGGGTTATCTTTCAAACCTTAAAAGAAAAGAAACTGTATGGAAAATTCAGCAAGTGTGAGTTTTGGTTGCAACAAATTTCTTTCCTTGGTCATATTGTTTCTAAAGATGGAATAACTATTGATCCTGCAAAAACAAAAGTTGTGGAAGACTGGCCAAGACCCACAAATGTAACTGAGATTCGTAGCTTCCTTGGTTTGGCAGGATATTACCGAAGGTTTGTTAGAAATTTTTCAGGGTTATCTAGTCCAATGACTAAGCTAACTCAGAAGGGTGTTAAGTTTATCTGGACAAAAGAATGTGATGATTGTTTTCAGGAATTGAAAAGAAGATTGGTGAATGCTCCAGTTTTGGAACTACCTTCCAGGAATGGTGAGTTTGTTATATACAGTGATGCTTCATTGAAAGGACTTGGTTGCGTCCTAATGCAGAATGATTAGGTAATTGCTTATGCTTCACGATAGTTGAAAACTCATGAGGTAAATTACCCTACACATGATTTGGAATTAGCTGCTGTTGTTTTGGCTTTAAAAATTTGGAGGCATCATTTGTATGGAGTAAAGTGTGAAATATATACCGATCACAAAAGTTTAAAGTATATATTCACTCAGAAATAATTGAACATGAGATAGAGGATATGTCTAGAATTAATCAAAGATTATGATTGTAAAATTCATTACCATCTGGGAAAAGCAAAGAAAGTGGCCGATGCTTTGAGTCGAAAAAGTAATGCTTCATTAGCAATGCTGCGTTTGGAACGTGATCCTTTGGTTAAGGATTTGATAAACTTTGGCATAGATGTTGTTGGTGCAGGAAGTTCTTCTGTTTTGTTTCAGGTATCAGTGAGATCATCTCTATCAGATAGAATCAAGCAAGCACAGAAGCAAGACAGTGAGTTGCAGAAAAAGGTAGAGCTAGTTCAGAAAGGTAAGTTTCCTGAATTCAACATTGATAATGATTTTGTTTTGAGATTTGGGAAGAGATTGTGTGTGCCTTGTGATTCACATTTGAAGAGAGAGTTGTTATGTGAAGCTCATAGTTCTTCGTTTTCAGTTCATCCAGGCAGTACTAAGATGTATAGAGATATTCAGGAGTATTACTGGTGGGATGGAATGAAGAGGGATATTGCTGATTTTACTGTGAAGTGTTTGACTTGTCAATAGGTTAAAGCAGAGCGGCAGTTACGGAAAGGGATGCTTCAGCCTTTACCAGTGCTAGAGTGGAAATGGGAGAATATATCCATGGACTTTGTTGTGGGATTACCAAAGACATATCGAGGTAATAATGCAATCTGGGTTATTGTTCATCGCTTGACCAAATCAGCTCATTTCCTTCCTATTCTAGATACTTTCTCTCTAGATCAACTTTCTCGTTTGTATCTTAAAGAGATAGTCAGGTTGCATGGACTTCCCCTGTCCATTGTATCTGATCGTGATCTCAGGTTTACTTCTAACTTTTGGAAAGGCCTTCAAAAGTCGTTGGGTACTGAATTAAATTTTAGTACAGCATTTCATCCTCAATCAGATGGGCAGTCAGAACGAACAATTCAGACCTTAGAGGATATGCTACAAGCTTGTTCGATGGATTATCAGGGAAGTTGGGACCAACATCTTTCTTTGGTTGAATTTTCATATAATAACAGTTTTCATTCCAGTATACAGATGGCACCGTTTGAGGCGTTATATGGGAAGCGGTGTCGAACTCCAGCTTTCTGGGATGAAGTGGGTGAAAGGAAGTTTATGGGACCATAATTGGTAGAAGAGATGGCAAAAAAAGTTCAGCTGATTCAGAAGCACATGAGAACAGCTCAGAGCAGGTAGAAGAGTTATGTGGATAACCGGAGGAAGGATCTATCTTTCAAGGTAGGTGATCATGTTTTTCTCAAGGTTTCTACTTGGAAAAGTGTGATGAGATTTGGTAAGAAAGAAAAGTTGAGTCCAAGGTTCATTGGACCATATGAAATTCTGGAGAGAGTTGGATCAGTGGCATATCGGGTGGCTTTACCTCCGAGTTTATCTCAAGTACACAATGTTTTTCACGTTTTGATTTTGAGAAAGTATATTCCAGATCCATCTCATGTTTTGAGTCCAGAGATAGTTCAGCTGGAAGAGAACCTATCATATGAGGAACAACTGGTCCAGATTCTTGACCACATGGATCAAGTGTTACGGAATAAGGTGATTAATCAGGTAAAGGTTTTGTGGAAGGGAAGAGGCAACATGGGAATCTGAAAATGCAATGAGGGATAAGTACCCCCATTTATTTGATAAGTAAATAAATTGCGGGGATGCAATTTTCTAAAGGGGGAAAGGATGTAACATCCCAAGTAAGTAAGGAATAATATATATTTTTATCTATGTCTATTAATGAATTAGATAGTGTTTTAGAGGCTTAAAATGAAAATAAATCCAATCTTAAGCATGGAATACACTAATATTTTTTTAAAAGATTGTTTTACTACCTTTTGATGGAAAACCATTATTAAATATATATTTTGATAATTTTATAAGTTATGTTTGTCAAAATAAACTTATTCTCTATGATTGGGACATCAAAATTTACTTTGTGTAAATTTTTGGTATTTTTCTGACAATGTTCATTTTTTAATGAATAGTGAAAATACTGCATTTTACATCAAAACTTCTTTTTAATCTAATTTATTTATATGATTAGATTATCTTATGAATTGGTTTTAAAGTTAAATTAGAATATATTTTTACCAATTAATCCAATAGTGGTCATTGGAATCAATTTCACTTTGAAATTGGACTTAAACTAGTGTCAATCTTTTGATACTTATTGTTTCATAAAAACAAGCTATTTGTCATGATAGCGGGAATTAATTATTAAATTAATTAATGTAACTTATATGACTTGAATTTTGTAAAATAGGCATCATTTTTCAATTCATAATATCAAATATAGCTCTGGGTGAAGTTTTGGTATCTTTCTGAAAAACTTCAATTTTTGATGAATAGTGAAACCACTAAGTGGTAGTTAAAGAAACTGATTTTTCGTTTAAATGAAATTTTACCACCTCTGTGATTTGATTTTCAAAAATCTGACATACATGGTTTTCATTAAGAAGTAAAATGTGTTCCAATGAGATTAAAATAAATTTTTGGTGAATAGTAACTTATTAAGTTTTTAATCGCGATTAGTGGTAATTAGTGTAGTTTAAGGTAAAAATAATGTTTTAATAGTATGAGTTGAGCTTGACACATGTCCTAACCTCATTGGATGTGTCATGTCCGACCAAGACAACCCATGAGTCAACTTCTGGACCCCATGGAGCCACTTTGGTTGGGAAATGACATAAATAACTTTTTATTTAATGTTAAAGTAAAAATGTCACAAACATAATATGTTTTACGAAAATAATTTTTAAACGGGGTTATACAAGTCATATTTTTGACTATAAATATTCATTGGAAATCTAAAAAGATTTCCTACATCATAGTATTCGTTTTATAATTTTTAGACTTTAAATAAATTAAATTATTTATGACATCATGATGATGTAGTGATGACCCCATTATTTAACGATTTAAATAAAATGGAAAGATAATGTAATATCTAAGACCTAAACATGTCCAAAACCTATTGGATGAGTGGATTTCAAACCCTTATCACCATAACCTTGAATTATTTCAATGTGCGACCTTTTGAATCTGAAAATCATTTTCAAATAAAGTAATATTTCTTTACTTTCCAAGAGTGTCCCTCCTCTCCTCTTATAAAAGACCCCCACCTCTACCTCCTTACCCACACTCCCAAAGCCTTTGGATCAGCCAACCCCTGCCCATTTTTTCTCTCCACTTCCCTCTCTTACTCCTTGAAGCCTCACTTTGGGAAGAAGTCTTCCCAAGGAAGCCTTTGAGCTCAAAATAAAGGGAGTTACCCGATTTTAAGGTAATGTCTTCTTTTGAGTCCTTTTGTTTTATTTTGCTTCTCCAACCCCCTAAACTCTTTTTATTATTATTTTTTTTGTAACAACTCCAGTATCCTCAATATACTAGGATGTTTTTATAAGAAGTATTCGAGCTACACTTACACACACCTACATCTAATGGTTAAAGAACATATTGTTTCCATGGATGGCGAATTTCTGCCTCCCGAAATGATGATTGTTCAACATTCATATAACACCTTCAAATGTGGCCATTAAGATGACACTATATTTATATATGATATATAATATGTCTATGTTTTCCTTAAGATTCTGTATTTTTCATTTTGGGCATACCTTTATGGTTTCCATTATGGGTAAACGCGATATCTTCATTTAAGGAAGTGCGGACTACCACCCCCTCAAAGTGATTTGATTCGTTAAATACCATATGTGGGACGTATAAAGGATGGAACTATGATATTATATATGATATTATACTGGAATTATAATATACCTTTATATAATTATGATTCCATTCTATAAAATATGAAATAGAAATGAAAGTAGCGTTCATTCGTACGTACGGCTTACCGTCTCCATGAACGGTGCATTTCATTTCTTACCTCTAAATGATTATGTAATATTATAAATTCATGTATATACTGGATATATATGATATATACATCATGATTATAATTCTGGATATAATGGATACATGAACAACTTGTAATTATAAAGGGTTTATTTTTGACTCAAGTACCAATGATCGTTAAAACGACTATTATTAACTAAAATAATTACATAGTGTTCATGACATGGAAATAAGTGATATAAAAGGAATAATGAACTTGAAAAAGGTTCTTAAACAAGTAGAAATTAACTCAAGTTTATTATTCAGGAGATTAAACAACGACTGATTCAAGTCGGACCCGAGGTATGGGACTTCGTCTCAATATACTTTCATTGAGGCATATTTTATTTTATACACAACTTTCTTTTATACGGTGTATAAACCCCTTTGACTTTTACGTTTATCCAAAAGGAATATTTTTTATACGAAGCATTTTACAAAACGACAAAAGGGAATGTTTTTGTCGTACGTATGCGGCGAAAATGACTTCTCCGCCGCCGTGACCATTATTTGGGTTTCGGCTTCCTCTACAAGCCATACCTTCTTTTTAAAAGAAAAATAAATACCATGTTTTACTTTTCTTTTATTTTGGTATTGAAAATGGTTTTCGTGATGTTTTTATATCAATGTGTTGTATTGATATCTTGTGATTGAAAGGTGGAAATGTTATGTTTTTTTTATGCATGTTTTATGTGATACGATTATGTTGAGGTTCTTGGGAATTATTATGAAGACGGGTGGTTCTGTGATAAACTAAGGGCAGGTGAGCCCGATATAGCTCTCCAATGCATTGGGTAACGCGAAGGAGTGAAACATTAAGGTTTCTCCGAAGAGATTTAGGGAATATACTGTGATGGGTATTCCAAACGTAACCAAGAGGGTTACTCCCTACGTAAGAATGTTATGAATGCCTCAAGTTACCTTTATGTCTTATGATTTCTATGATTTATTCATGATTTGATGAGGTGTGTTAAAGTGCTTATGTTTTATGGGTAAAGTATGATCTCATTCTTATGTATATATGTACCCATGTTTCCTTTCCATATTTTTATATCCCTTACTGATCTTTTTATGCTCATCCCAAGTTTTTTGAAATGTTTTTCACAGGTCAAGGGAAAGGTACATGATATGATGATAGTGTCAAGGAAGTGTCAAGAAAGAATCCATGTTTTATTTTAAATATGTTTCCATTGATTGGAATGAAGAATACTATCTTTATATAACAACTTTGTTTATATGTGGAATGTAATGCATGTTTTATGATCTAATTCTCTAAAACTCTAAACCTGAAAAGATCCTCAATGTGTAATCTTGTAATAACTCAAGATTAATTAAGGTTTAAGGTCGGGGCCTTATATACACGGTCTAACTCTAACTCGAAGGGACTAAACATTGTGTCCATTGGGCCACACGGCGTGTAATCCGGAAACCATGTGCCACCTATTCCTAGTCAACAGACGGAGTCATTTAAGACTTAGAAACACTCCAACACATGGCTTGGTTTGGTGGACCGGTCCAATGCATTGAATCTTGACTACATGGCCTGTATTTTCAAATGCACGTCGTTTGTTCTAGTGATGTACATCCATGAAGCATTGGCACCACTGGATGAGATCCTCTATTTTATTTTAATCAAAATTAAAAGAAAATATCGTTTCTGTAAGGTGAATAAGAAACGAAAGAGGAGGAATAGATCTTGAGATTCATATTTGCAGAACAATTAACTTTAATTGAAAAAACTAGATTATTAAATGTGTAAGTCATCAAGGAAATATTTAAATAATTATAAACTATGATGTAACCACTCTGATACAACTTTAAGGTTCTGGGCATAGCGAAAGCGTGGTTAGTACAACACCCAAATTTGATTTTTACCATGATCAATGATTATTCCAGGATCAATACGATGATGATCCAGTCTCAAAATAATATAATAAAAGATTTATATAAAGAAGAAAGAGTCCCAAAACCTTTAGAGAGGATCTTGCACATCATGTTTATAATTAATTTATTTAATTTCATAAAGAAAAATAATACCAGGATCTTTGGTATTTTTCTCTGTTAATGATGTTTATCATCCAGAATGGACCTTTTAGATTATCTTGTTGTGCTTGTAAGGATCCAAACTAGAATCCCTCTATCGGTGATCCACAGGTGCTCTGATTTCCTCCGATCGACATCGCTCTTTCTTCAAGTACTAGCGTGGAAAAGTGAGTGTCTTATGTCAGTAGTTCTTGATTCCTTGATCTTTGTCTTTGAAGAAGGTCTCTTATTATTGAGAGGGGAGAGAAAACGATTTGAGAGATAAATTGTTTGGCTCAACAATTCACAATTCACCAGGCATGTGGTGTGTTCACTCTGGAACATTATACGTACTTTTCTATTTATATGCATGGAAATTCAGTTAAAATATTTAATTTCATAATAGTAATTAAATACATTCATGAACTTGGAGAAAACCCATGCTCATAATAATAAAACCGTGTCATTATTTATGGAGCGCCAACTTGCGAAAAACGGAATTATGAATAAAATTCCGCATCACAAAATAATAGCAGCGCCATTATTATTTTAACTTATTCCAAAAAATAATTATTTTACTACTAGTCCGAACTTGGTCTGCTTGAATTTTACTTCCATTTATTGAATACCCGAATAAATAAATAAATAATTTATTCTCTTAAATAAATATTTTATTTACAAACTAGTAAATAAATATTTATTAAATGTTCAATAAAATAAATAAATATATTTTATTTAATTTATTCGATCATCTTAAATTGAATAAAATTATTCCAAATTATTGAGAATAATATTTATTTCATTAATTAAATTCAAATAGAATTTAATCGAGACCACCAAAAACACTTAGTGTGTGACCCTCTAGTATTTTTTCTCATTGGCATTAGGCGGCCTTTCCTAAATTCCAAGAGTACTATCTAGAAACGGTTCAAGGCACCCAAGAAAAAGAAAAAAAGTCACAACAACTACATCCACATACGAACACTCACTGTGTAATATAATCCCTTTGTTGCAATATCTCATCAAGTAGGTTTCGTGATAGTGTCATCAACTTTTATGCTTGATACGTCATTCTTTGACTACCTGAAATAAACTCATTGTTACACCATGGTCATGGAATTTCATGTGATGGTTCTATTTCAATCAAAGGGAAAAAATATCAACTTCCATAAATGGAAGGGAAAAATCCTTCCTTGACTTATCCATTAATAACATACCACTTGTGACGCACCCAATGTACCCTACTTCCCATCAACTGCATGCATAATAGTTTTCGTCAGTAAATCAAAGTTCGCAAGTCATGACACGTATTAATTATAATATTAAAGTCTACGGATTATTACACATGCTCACAAATAGAAATATCTAATGACACTAAAACATGAATAATTTCTACTAGCGGGTCTATTCTCATAATCTCCTGTCTTAGAGATTACCAAGTGAGAACTTCATGATAGGAAGACTCATCTTCTTACGAGTACTCGCACATGAAGGTCCGCATGCTATGTGTCCCATCATAGTATTTTATCCAACTGTAGAACTATATTTAAGAATATTGTTATAGAATTTCAAGGTTTTCATCATAGCGGGGAATTACGTTGACCTTATCAATGCAACAAATACTCTAGGACCTTATTACATCATAGTCATATAGAACAATGAACAATATGTAATAATAAAATAAATATCCATGTAATCAAAGTAAAACTAGTTGGTTCTAGGAGACCAACTCATACATCTTTAAATTCAATTTCAAAAAAATTAATTGATAAAATGATAAATTAAATATTTGTGCATCACATGGGAAAATTCATTATAGCCTCATTTTTCAAAGAAACAAGTCCACCAAGTATTTTACTTTTATTATTTTGAAACAACCACACCTTTTTATTTTTAAATTCATTATTAATATTAATTCCATTTTAAATTTACCTCACTGTAATTTTCCCAATCATCATCAAGGTAAAAATGTAAATGAAGTTCAGTACATACCACAAATCATACCCCTTTACTATAGGCTTATAAGGCATATATAATCTCCACCGTGTAGAGACTGAGATCACAGGTTAAATGATGTATTAAATATCAAAAAGGTGGTTATCTCTAAGTCATTTTTCATGAAAATAAAAAATATCTCAATATAAATCTCTTCTATAAAAGTGATGTCACCGCTTCCCCAAAATCTCAGTATATGCTCATAAAAAATGAAATGTAATGAATGAAACACCCTATTATATTATATTATAATTTTCTTCTTTCTATTTCTTTTTCAAAATTTGTGTTTGGGAAAAATATCATATCCACCACCTAACCACATATGATAAAAATTACTTCAGTATGAATATAGTGATTTTTTATCCTCCCAAGGCATGACCCTTTTTTAAAAATTTGTGCTCGGAAAAAATATCACATCCACCACCCAAACATAAGATATATCTTTACAAAACTATTTTTAATAGTTATATCATGATAATAGGTTTAGAAATAGTGATTTTTTAATTTCCCAATACACGTCCCAGTTATTTTTACTTATTATTATTTTCAAGAGGGTGTGCAGTAAATTCAATAAATAGTGAGCATGAGACTTTACCCGTACCCCATGAAAACACCCCCACACTTTATCCATTTCAATACACACATCCCTTCCACCATGTCCCCATTTACCCCACACTCATTTTTTGAAAATTAGGAAAAATATTTTATAATTGGGTAGGAATGGATAAAATAGGCTTGTAACATGGTTATTTTCCTAAAAAGGTTGTTCATGGATTCTACAGGATTAAAAATGATTAATTTAAGGTGGGTACAATGATAAAGGGATAATAAATTAAAATGTCTCAATAATTTTATAAGTTATTCTATTTAGTCAAATATTTTATAAGATTCCAAAAAATTTCTAGAAGAGAGCATTCCCAAGTCTCTCAACAAATATATTGTAGAAAGAATTTTGGACTATTAGTTTAGAGAATGTCTTGAAAATGAGAATTAAATTTTTGGACAACTACTCATGTAAATTCATACAAATAATCAAATAAATTAATGAAAATATTAGAAATCCAAGGGAGGTCAAATCTAAAAAACCACTTACAAAAATCAAAATGTTCCCTTAAATCCTAATTTTTCAAATCCAAAACCACATTTTACCTATATTAATTAATTATCCCATTTTCCTCATTCAAATTAATTGAAAAATAATTTAAAAACATGGCATGGAAAGTATCCCAGACAGTTTATGTCTCCCAATTTAGTTGATTAAGGAAAAAATTAAATATAATGCATGTAATTAGAAATTTAAAAATTATAAAAAAATTAAATATGAAGAATACAATAGAAAAAAACAAAATTTAAACACCTATTACCCTTTCATTATTCTTTTGGATTGGTATGTGTAGGTTCTACCAGATCCATTTCAAATCATGAATTGGGATCTCATGACGTGAATTGATTTCACATTGTGAATGGTTTCTTACATCATGAATTATCTATAGAAACTTCTTTGATTTCATCCTATTTCTTTCTCACTGGGGCCTTTATATTATACCTAACAATGAAAAGAAATAGGTTAAAGTGTAGGCCCATTCAATAACACTCAAAAATACCAAGGAATTAAAATTAAACCCTAATGTAAAATTAAATCATAAGAAAGCAATAAATCAAAAATCATAGAAAATGGAAAAACCTCTTTGCCTCCTATAATATTGTCTTTTTTAATAGTAATTTAGCTCAAAAATACCTAGTTTATATGATTGGAGTGTGGTATAAGGCTAACTATCTCATGTTAACCTAATATTGTATTTTTAGCATGTCTGGATTAACTCATATTCTCCTCAATAAAATCAATGTGAAATTTAGGGGAGGTGATCAAAGTATGGATAATATGAAAGAAATTAAAAATACATTTTCATTTTTACAGACTCGGTAATTTTTTTTATTTAACAAATGGTTTTTGTTGTTTCGCTTTTTTAATGATCACATCATGTTCAATAGTCATCTCCTCAATTTATTCTATAGTTGTTGTATCCTTATCTTTTGCACAATTAGTGAAGATTGTAGTTGGTTATTATTCTACTTATTATAGTGTTCCAATATCTTCTAAAAATTCCATAATGAATGTGGAAACCATATTTTCCTCTTATCCTCATTTTCCTTTGGTTATGATCTTAATTTTGAAAGGAATCTATGTAACAACGCGGCAGCCGAGGTCACTTCTTATTATTTTCTTTTTCTTATAGTGGTTATAGAGACTCTAGACTTTATCAAATAATATTACATGATTTTGAGCATAATTAAACATCAAATTACAATCCAAGGATCATAAAGTTTTTTGTCTTAGAATACTAGGTACATTAAACTAAAAACATGAGAGTAAATAAAACATTTATTTATTTAATATTCATAAAGAGATCCTAACTTCCATTATGTCCATAAATATTCATAGGATAACCTAGGTATAACATGAACAAATGGATGATCCAAAATCTTATTAATTGAATAATTATAATAATAAATCTTAGCACATGGGTTAGAAACAATAACATAATGATATAGAAAGGCGTGGAACATGATTAAATGTGAGGAATCATAACATGTAGAACATGGGAAAATATAATGATGAATTAATAGTAATGTGTTAGTAACATAAAACATGACTTTATCACAATCCAAGGCTCTTTTAACATAAATGATCGTGAGTCAAGGCTCTTTGCACATAGAGGAGCACGATTCAAGGCAAACCACTAAGACCGTTGCACATGGAGCACGAGTCAAGGCTAACTACCAAGATCATTGCACATAACATCTCAAGAGAATAAACTTCCCCCAATTAATTAGAGAACTATCTAGGTGAATCCATCATAACATGTTCATGTGTATTCTTTCCATATAAAGAATCATACATAAGTAATCAAACATCGACATAAGGGTTACCCATGGTAAGGATTGGCTATCATAATCTTGTCAAAAGACATAACATAGGGGAATATCACAATGTTTTCCATGAAATAAAGGATTTAAAACATTCATGGACATTCATAAAATAATATAGGAAAATTTCATGATAATTGATGTCAAACTGAAGCTAAAAGAGTGTTTAAGAAACTTTATAAATAAAACATTTTAGTACGATTTAAGGGAAAATTTTCAAGATTATTTAAAGTGGAAAAGGCATGATTGTTTGTATAAAAATAGAATTGAAACAAGGTATTTTTTTCGAGATAAAATTATTGATTTTATAAAAATAATTTTGTCTAAAAATAGATTATGTTTCACACTTGAAAATGGGTAAGAATTCAAGAAATTCCATTAAAATGTGCTTTCTTAGAGGGAAGAATTTAGTAGGGAACCTTTTAAAAAACATGTATATCCTTGAAAAAGAAGGATGAACGAATATTTATACATGATTTTGGAACATATAAATATAATTTATAATATTTACATAAAAATAAAATTTAATATCATGTGGGTAAAAAGAGAGAAAGAATAACCCAAAAGAATAATGGAGGTTTGGGTAGAATCTCTTACCTTAAGTCTGAAGGTGTTCTTCCCTTGATATTAATGACTTGGGTAATAAAATTAGATTAATTAATTAATAATTCTATAAACTTTTCTACATTTAATTTATTTATTATAATTTTATTTATTTCTTTTATACCCTTTTGATGAGTTAAAATGTTCAATTTTACCATTTGTGAGAGCTTGTTTTCTTAATTTTCATGATTGTCTTGCTTATGGAAGTTAATGTAAAATGGAAATTGAATTCCAGAATTGAATTTATAAGTTATTAATGATCATACAAAAGTTTAAGTAATCATATAAGTAATTTTATTATTTTGTATGAGGACGAATCATTAGATAAATCTTTAATGATAAACGCTTGGATTATTTTGAGTCATTTCGCTCACAACTAACTTTTTTTTCTTTATTATTTTACATTATGTATGTATAATGATTCTCCAACATTAAATAATATATAATACATATATTATGATATTTTTAAACCATAAAAAAAATTCATGACCATCCTTGAATATGGTAATAGAAATTGAAAACTTATCGTCCTTGAATGTGATGAATTAACACATCTCGGACGGTGTTCATTTTCAGTATAAAAGGAGGGGAAATAGAGATGATGAAGAATTGTTCCTTTATCATAATAAAATTACAGTATATGTAAGGTAATGTATTTATCATACCCTTTTTATTGTGTAGGTTAGGAGAGAAAATAAAATAAATGATCTTGAAAAAGAAAATAAAAGAATCAAAAAGAGGAATTTACCTCTTGAATTTATCCTCCTTGAGAGCCTCCTTAAGGAAGAGGTTTTGGTTTTATGATGAGACCAGAAGCTTCTGAACATTGGGTATATGCTTGGGAAAATATTTAAGTAGAATTTTGACAAATCACAAGGATTTAAAGGTGTGAGGAGATGAGGTGGTGAGAGGTGGTATTTATAGTGGAGGAGGGGGTGTTTTCTCATTATTTTATTAAATATTTTATTATTTTGATCAAGAATAGAAATAGTGATGATTCTTAAAAATATATATTAATTTGTTCATGTGAATTCCAAAAAATGGTCACTTACATCATCCATGACTCAATCATGACTCAAAAATTCATTTATTTACATATAATGTAAATTACTATATTTCACTATTCACCAAAAAATCAAGTATTTTAGAAAAAACCCAAAAAATCACCCAAACAATTTTTTTAAGTGTAGAATTCTATAATTTTCTAAATATGAGAAATTTAATTTTTAATTAAAATCATAATTTACTTGGAAAATACAAATTTTAAAATTAAAACTTCTTTTCTAACACTTTGAAAAATTTATTAAGGTCTCATAAAATTATCTTATAATCATAAGACATAAAAAATAATTTATGAATAAATTTTATTAAAATACATTTTCTTTTAAATTATTCAATTATTCATAAAATTTTAGTTAAATATTTAGCACTTTTAAAAATTCCAACACTTAATTAATTATTTTTAAAATATTTATTTACTTATACTATTATATAATTATATCATATTGTCACTTATAAGATGGATAAATTTTATTTATACTTTCATTGGTGAGGTTACTATTCAATTGGTTGATTTAATATTTATGAGGGTCACATTACTATCACTACTAGAAATAGGACTTATACCAATGATTTGGACAAAACTATTGGTATTGGTCGCTAATTTGGATCTATACCAATGGTTTGGACAAAACTATTGGTATAGGTCACTAATTTGGAACTATACCAATAGTTTGGCCAAAACCCTTCATATAGGTCATACATATGGACCTATACCAATGGTTTCGTCCAAACCTTTGGTCTAGGTCCACCATATGCCAACAGTTTCACCAAAACCATTGGTAAATCTCAAAAAATTAAAGAACCTATACTAATGGTTCTCAAAACAGTTGTTATGGGTTCACATATTTTTTATGGAATCTTTTGTCAAATAATATTAAATAAATCAAAAGTTAAAATACTTATGAATATACACATATATATTTATGAAATTATGTTTACAAAAGTCATGATAGGTTAGTGGTTAGGTTATTGGATTATAAATAGGAGGTGCGCGGATCAAAACCAAGCTGGGTTTTTTTTTGAATTACCTCTACCAACAGTTTTGTGAAACTGTTGGTATAGTTTTTTCATATGAACTATACCAACAGTTTTCCCAGAACTGTTCGTATAGACCTATCTCAATTAAAAACTATAAAATGGTCCTCCAAACCATTGGTATAGGGTATTTTTCTATTAGTATATTTCAAAGGTCAAGTTACTATTCCATTGGTATAGGTTCCTTAACTTCTAGAAACAATTCGTATTTCATTCATTAGTCATTTATAAAGATTTTATTGTGTAATCTATTTGTTTATACCATATGAAATAATAATAAGAAGGTAATTTTCATTGATAAAACTTTGGGTCATTACATTCTTCCCCCTTATTAAATTTATCCCTTGAAATTTCATTTTACATACTAAGGTGAAAACAGGTGTGGGTACTTTTCCTTCATCACTTCTTCTAATTCCCATGTTCCATCTTCATACTTATGGTTCTTCCATAGTATTTTGACTAGGTGAGTAGTCTTTTTGTGTAGGACTTTATCTCTATGATTCAAGATCTTCGCGGTATTCTCCTCGTAATAAAAATCATTGTCCAACTATACCACCTCTGAAGTCAGTACTTATAAAGGATCCAATATATACTTCCTTAAGAACGATACATGGAATACATCGTGTACATGAGACATGGTTGGTGGAAGTGCTAGTCGATAGGCCACAACTTCGACACGATCAAGGATCTTGAAGGGGATGATGTACCTGGGACTTAGCTTCCCTTTATTCCTGAATCACATGATCCTCTTCCACAGAGATATGTGGATGAATACCATGTCTCTGACCTTAAACTCAAGGTCCCATTGAAGATTGTCTGCATAACTCTTTTTAACAACTTCGGGCTTCCTTGATGTGGTGTTGAATGGCTTTCACCTTCTCCACCATTTCTTCGACAATTTCACGTCCTAGAAGCTTACATTCACTGACCTCATCCTATTATGTAGGTGTTCTTCACCTTTTCCCATAATGGGATTTATATGGAGCCATTTGGATTCTTGAGTGGAAACTATTATTGTAGGATAATTCGACCAGTCACAGATGTTGTTCCCCTCCTCCTTTAAAGTACATACAACACACTCTCATCATGTATTCTAGTGTCTGAATAGTTTTCTCAGATTGACCATCACTTTGAGGATGATAGGTCATACTAAATTTCAGCTCATTTCTTAGAGCATGTTGGAGACTTTTCTACAACATCGAGGTGAATCAAAGATCTCGATCAGATACAATCGATAGTGGAACTCCATGCATCCTTACCACCTCTTTGATATATATTCGTGCAAGCTGATCCAATGATAAGTCCTCTCATATTTCAATAAAGTGATTTGTTTTTGTAAGATGATTCATAATGACCCATATAGCATTTTTTTCCTCCAAATGTCCTTCGATGTCTAGTGACAAAGTCCATGGTAATGTTATCCCACTTCCATGTTAGTATGGGTAGTGGTTGCATCATCCCATTGGACTTTTTTATTTCATACTTCACTTGCTAACATACCAGTCACTTCGATGTATATTTATAAATCTCCCTCTTCATATTGTCCCACAAATAGTTCTCTCAGAGATCTTGATACATCTTTTTGCTCCCTGGGTGAATAGAGAAGGTTGAGATATGTGCATCATTCAAAAGCTCTTTTATTGTCTCTAGATTTTATGGTGCACATATTCATGACCCAAATCTTACAAATCCTTCTTCATAAATCTTGAATTCAGAGGATTTACCATTTATAGCTTCCACCCTTTTCTGAATTTCCACATCATTTCTTTAATCATCCTTTATTTTATCCATGAGGGATGGTTGAGAAATCATTTGAGAAACGATTGATGATGTTCTTCCCTTAATTATTCTGATTTACATCCTCTACAAATCTAAGAAGATTTGATCCTTCTCAATTCTCATCATCGATAAAGATGCAGTATTATTTCTACTAAGTGCATCTGCTACCTTATTTTCCTTACCAGGATGGTAGTGGATTGAGAGGTCATAATCCTTGATGAGTTCTAACCATATTCATTGGTGCATATTAAGCTCCTTCTGTGTGAATATATATTTTATACTCTTGTGATCAGTATATATCTCACACTTCTCCCCACAAAGATAATGCCTCCATATTTTCAATCAAAATATCCTATCTTCCAATTCCAAATCAATCGTGAGATATTTTTTCTCATATATTTTCAACAGACTTGAGGCATACACTTTTTTTTCTCAGAACACATCCTAATCCCTTTTTTTAAGTGTCATTGTACACCACAAAGATTTCTCCACTTTTTGGGATTGTGAGTACTGGCATAGTGATAAGCCGCTTTTTGAGATCCTTAAATCTTTCCTCACATTGTTGAGTCTAGAAAAAATCCACTCCCTTTTGTGTCTACTTGGTAATTTAGTTTGGAAATCATGAGAAGTTCTTCACAAATCATCGATAATACCCAGCTACACCACGAAAGCCTTGGATTTATGTAATAGATATTAGCATGGTCCACTCTTCGATTGGATTTGTATTGTAAGGGTTCATAGATATTCCTTTTCTAGTGATAACATGACCCAAGAATGATACTTCCTCCATTCATAAATCACATTTACTGTACTTTGCATAAATTTTCTCCCTTAATAAAGTCTTCAACATGGTATTCAAATTCTCCTCATGTTCCTCCTTTCTCTTGGAAAATATCAGAATATTATCAATAAAGACTACCCCAAATTTATTAAGGTAATCTCTAAAGAATCTATTAATTAAGTCTATAAATATCTCTGAAGAATTAGTGAGTCCAAATTGAATCACTATGAACTCATAGTATCCATACCTCATTTGAAAGGAGGTCTTGGGAATATCTTCCTTCTTCACCTTTAATTGGTGATATCCTGACCAAAGGCCCGCCTTAGAGAAATAATCGGCCCCATGTAGCTGATCGAACAAGTTATAAATCCATGGCAGGGATAGTTGTTCTTTATTGTGATTTTATTGAGATCATGATAATCAATGCAGAGACGTATTTATCCATCCTTCTTTTGGATGAAGAGGACTGGAGCACCCCATGATGAATCACTCAGGCATATAAAACCCTTATCTAGATTATCATGTAGTTTCTTTTTAGTTCTTCTAGCTCAAAAGTGGCCATTCTATAAGGTGTCTTTTATATAGATAGAGATCCAGGAATAATCTCAATTGATAAATGAACCTATCAATCAAGATGAAGACCAGGAAACTCTTTAGGGAATACATTAGTGTAATCCCTCTTGATGGTCATGTCCTTGATAATGATCATATATTTTTCCTCAATCATTTGAGTGAGATATGATTTCTCATAATGTGGTAATATTTGTATTTTATATGATGATTCTAAAGGAGATTCATCTTCCTCCTAACACTTGTAAGGAATTAAAGGATGCTTTGGGATGTGAAGATCGATTTCCCTTTCCCAACAGTTGATTTTGGCTTTGTATAAAGATAGCCAATCCATTCCAAAAATAGAAATGAACTCCATAAAAGGAAGTAAAAAAATATTTTCTGGGAGGTTCAGTCCACAAACATTAACCTGGAAGGAGTTATGTAATTTGGATGCAATAATTTCCCCATTATCTATTCTCATAGATTACTCAATCTCTAAATTTTGAGGTGTTGTTTGAATAGTTCTACTAAACTTGTAGGATATGAAAGAATGTTTATAACCAAAATAAAATAGTATGTTCATTATACTTGAATGAATAACCATTATACATGTCACCACATCGTTGTCCGTATCCACATCAACATTAGTGGTAGTATAGTTCCTTCCTTGTTTCCTGGGAGATTTTTGTTGATTTCCTCTGAAAACCCTGGGATTAGGGAATTGGTTTTCAAAATTCTCTCATTCCTTTCAGTTGAAACACTACACTATTGGTTGATTATTGATATGAATCTTCCTCTCTTATTCCATATTAGTGATATTTTTCATATCCCTTCGGTAGTTCTTAGCCAGATTCCCTATTCTTACACATTTGAAACATTTCTTGGTTCCCTTTAAACAGTTCACAGGATGCTTCTTCCCACAATTTTGACACTTGGTATGTTCAATCTTCTTTCCATAATGGGAGTTGTTTTTTTATCCACCCTTGTTAAACCCCATTTTCCTATCTTTTTTCAGCAGGCCCATGAGACCACTGAGATTCATTAATATCAATTTCAACCTTAATGGCACAACAAAAAAGCTCCTCATAGCTGCAAAAGTATCGAATCGCTAATTCTTTTTGTAGACTCATCTTTAGTCTACTAAAGAAGCGATCCACCTTGCTTTCTGTCATGACCCGTCCCCTGAGGCCCATGTCGTGCTACCCCAAGCCCGCCTACCAGAGGCTAGGGGATGAAGAATAGCAATGAAGGAATTATCCTAAGAGTGGGAGGCATTTTCATAATTACCTATATGTATGCACACATACACAACCACATCACAAAAATAGTTGTAAAAGAAAACATACATGCCAATAAATAACCACTGAGTAAAGGTATAAGCTGTAAGTAAAATGGCCAAGAATACAAACCCAATTAATGAAAAACTGAAAATAAGAAATTTAAAAAGATCTTTGTAAGACATCCACAGAAGAACCCCACATGTTAGGTAAGTATGGAGTAGCTTCCAGACGCTGTAGAAGTGCATCTCATCTATCCCATCTCACTAGGAAAAAACTGGTCTCGGACCACCAAGGTCTACGTCGAAGCATCGATCACCTGCACGGGACATGACACGTGTGGTAGAAGCCCATTCATGGATGAGTAACATGATACTCAGTAGGGACCCCAAACCACAAAGGAAAGACCACACAGCAAGATCACATGACAAAATCACACAGCCAAGACAACTCACACCAGGTATAAATCAAAATATAGAAAGCAGGATTTATCAGTCATAGAGGTGAATCATCTTCTACTTCTAAGGGACTCATCCTTGATGATCCAATGAGGTCTGTTTATCTATCAGACCCCTGAGGTTTTCGCATTTGTTGAACCATTGTTGTACGCTCGTACGCTGAACCACTAAGGTACGCTCGTATACAAAACCACAAAAATGGTATGCACATGGTATTGTCAAATCACGTAGGTATAATATAGAGTATAGAAATCAAGACCATCAGTCTTATCACTAGACATCTTGGGCTATTGGGGTACTCCTCCTCGATGAGTAATGTGGGTATGCTGGGTCACACAGAGTTTCTCCCCACTGTGGGATTGTCGGGTCACACAGAGTCGCTTCCCACTAGCCTTGGACTGTTGTGGTACTCATCCTTAATGAGTACCGTGGGTATGTTGGGTCACACAAATCTGATTCCCATCATGTTCCTACAGGGTTACAGAGATCCGCTTCCCACTTTGGCCATTGTACTAAGGTACTCCTTCTCGATGAGTATCGTGGGTCTGCCGGGTAACACAAAGATGCTCCCCATCATGGGTATGCCGGGTGACACAGAGCCACTTCCCACGGGGCCATTGTAGATGATCCACATAGGGTCTCTTGTCAGTAGTCTTCGGGTCTCATTCAATCATAAGATCTTCACACGTAGTGTGCTTGATTTTGGGAGAAACCACTCCTCAATCCATTTTTCATATTCCAAATTCCATTAAATCCTATTTAGAGTGTTCTAAAAGATTTGTCTCACCATGAGGGTTCCAACATCATAAATAGATCATCAATAAGACACCCAGTTTGAAAGATATTGGTGTTTTAGTAAACAGGGGCCAGCTAAGTCTCGGTCCGGTCTGACCCGGTCAGACCAACCCAACTAACCTAACACGTGGGTCCCGCATGACTCGGATTGGTTCACCTGACCTGAACCAATCCATTTTGGGTCTAGGATGGCCCGGTCCAGCCTGGCCAGCGGGCCAGGCCCATTGGCACTTACTGGACTCGGCCCGGTTCGACTGGGGGTTTAGGCCGTCGGGTCGCCCAGTCCCATCCGGCCCGGCCCACAACCGTTGGGCTAGTTTGTTCTCATCCCATGCTTCTTGGAATCCCAGTGTTAATTTTTTGTCCCAAACTCCAGAATTGGTTCGGCTTTACACCAGTGCAGGCCACTCCGCGGCCCGGTTCATGCACCCCGGCCTAGCCCACATGGCAAGCCGATTTCCTTCCAGCCTGTCTGCTTGACCAGTCGGCTTCCTCTAGCTGGTTGGACATGGTCAGTGACTGCTCCAACCTTCTCCTAGTCAACATGGAATAATTCGTTTTGACCCACTCCACGTGTCTAGTTTCCGTAGGGGTTCGCCTGTCAGACGAACGTGGTCGGCCCACATTCCATGCAGTCGGCTCACGATCCACACTACTGATCCTCATGGCCAACACTGACCTGTGGTGCTATCGCGGGCCCAATCTCCCCCATCATCTATTGTAGCTTTGTGTTGTGGCTCGTCGCATCCGCTCATGGCCTGGGTGTTGTGTGTTCCTCCTCCGTCGCGACCTGGGCATCACGGCCCTGCTGTCGTCAACCGTCAGCCTGGGTGTCAGCGACCCTTTCTACCACCTCCCTCCTGTAGCCATGGTCAGGGTACCACAGCCTCATGCCACCGGTGTCGTGGCCTGCCTGGTTGCGGCCCTTTCTCTTGGAACTTCCTCATCTGGTGTATCATTATCATTGTGCCGTGAAGAACGGGGGGAGAGAGAGGTGTCACCAAGAACAACCAACAAATGATCTGAGTCTTTGTTCATGTTAACCTAGAAGCGTTATTTCTAGTGGGCCCCAAAGAAAAATGGATTGGAATAATTAATAAGATAAGATATCCCCTTTAGCATACAACACTAACCACCCCGCATGGATGACTGATCCATGATTTAACTTGTTTGTGAGTTAACCTGTGTTATTCATTTAAAAGAAAGACAGGGAAAAAAGTTATTCACTTAAAATAAACCCCCAACCTGGAGAAGGTTTTTTGTTGGTGTCAATTCATTCGAATCCATTGGCTTTCATTGATCTCCAGTCCTGAATCCTTCCTCCAAGGAATTGTCACCACTTTCCAATCTGTCAGTATTCTTCGTTGGAGTAAGATCCTTCGAATGGTGGAAGGTGAATGAGTTCATCATTTGTCATTAGAGAGGATTCCTCACTGTTGATTCATCATAGGGGTTCCACATCTTGATACCATTTCTCCAACCCCATTAATCCATTAAAATAGAAATGCATCGCAGCGTTTCTGTTACGCTGCGTTGTTGCCTCGTTACGTTGTTTCATTTATGAAACAGTGTATCGGTTACTCTTAATTTAATGGTTTGTTACGCTACATGTTGACGATCCATTAAAGGTATTAATTTAATGTAACTTTTTTTCACCTTTCCATCGTTCTGCATTTCGTATGTGTCGCTTCTCAATGGTGAAGGAAACAAAAAATAATAACTTTTTAAGTTAATTTTATTTTTCTCCTAAAAATTTAAAAAACTAACTTTTCTAGCTGACCCTTATCGGTCAAAGTTAGGTCCATTCATAGGTAATGTTGTAATTCTGGACACAACAGTGCCCTTGGATTTTTAATCCGAGCATCCATTTATAATTTTCCAAAACTTCACATGCATTTCATTTTAATTCACTTTAAAAAAATTCCAAAAACTATCTTTCACCCTTGACCCACACCAGTAGAGTTTAAGCTTCGGCTAAGGGAAACACACCCTCACGAGCTCAAAGTTACTCTCAGATTTCAAATATGAGTTACTGTTCATTATCTATAAGTATTTTAAAATAAAATAATTGTTACTTAATTATTTTATTTACGGCCAAAAACTAACATCCAATGTTGGCCCACGTCGGCCAACGTTAGGCTCTTCCTAAGGAAAGTATACCCTCACGAGCTCAATGGTGGTCTTTGGTTTTCAATCCAATTCACCGTTTGTGAGTCATGAGCATTTTGAAAATAAAATAATTTAATTTAATTATTTTATTTACAGTTATTCTATTTTCATATTTTCTCACTGGAGGCATGTACCGACTAAACTTAAGTCGTGCCTAGGGTAAACCCTCCATCCTGAATGCAACAGTGCCCTCGGATTTATGATCCAGTAACCCTTTTAAGAGTTATTCTACTTTTTCAGAAAAACTTCCCATGCACACTATTTAAAGATTAACATTTTTTGACAGATCATTTCGGGCACTCTCGGCCTTGTAATCACACGTCGTCTCGGTGCTTGGTCTCAAAATAATCCCATATAATTTAAAAAATTTACATGGATTTCTAAGACATTAGATTACCCTCACCTTTAGGGCTTCATATCCCCATAATCCAAAACAAATATAAAAAACAAATTTGGGTACTGAGCATGAATCTGAGCCTCCCGCTCCTAGGTCCTCTCCTGGAGATTCTCATGCTACCACTGAACATACACTAGAGAAATCGATTGTCCATGAAGGATCCACTCCTGTCGATTCTCTATATCCACTGGGAACTCTACAAACATCTCCCCATTTTTAATGTCTATCTCACCCTAGTCAATGAGGTGTGATGGATCATGAATGTACCTCCTCAGCAACAATACATGGAAAACATCATGCACCCAGTGCATCTGTGGGGGGAGAGTTAGGCGGTACGCCACCTCACCAACTCTGCTCAGAATCAGGAAAGGTCCTATAAACCTCATAGATAACTTGCCACCCCATCCAAATATCTGCAATCTTCATCAGGGTGAGACCTAAAGGAACACAAGGTATCCCTCCTCAAACTCCAAGGGCCTCTGTCTCCTATCAACATCCACAATTTATGCCTCCCTAACTTGTTGTAAGAGTGGGGGAGTGGCAGTCATTAATTGAAGGTAAGTTGTTCCATCACCATCCACGAAGGATATCTGCGTTGCATCTAGCTGATCCATCGCCTCACTCAGAATCTGAAAACTGAATCTCCTAATGAGTGCATATTCCACCACTTTCCCCTTCCTAGGATTATAGACTATCTCAAAGTCATAGTTCTGTAGGAACTCCATCCATCGCTGATATCTCAAGTTCAGGTCCTTCTAGGAGAAGATATACCTGAGACTCTTGTGGTTAGAGTAGATGGTAAACTATTTACCCGTCAAGTAATGTCACCACATATTTAGATCAAAGACCACTACTACTAACTCCAAGTTATGTGTCGCGTAGTTCTTCTCATGTTGCCTCAACTAACATGAACCGTAGGCGATCACAGCTCGATATTACATCAGGATGCAACCCAATCTGGTCCCTGATCCATCGCAGAAATCTACAAACCCAATTCCCTTCTCTCATAGTCTCAAGATGAGGGCACTCATCAGTCTCAGCCTCAGCTTCTGAAAGCTATGATGGCATCCTTCTACCCACACAAAAGGTTTTTCCCTTCTTCATCAATGTTGTCATGGGTGCTACTACTCTAGAGAAGTCAGGTACAGCTCCAATATTACCTAGCCAACCCAAGGAAACTCTTCACCTCAGTAACACTCTTGGGTGGTTCCCAAGCAAGAAATGCCTCAATATTTGCTGGATCCACCACAACTCCAGCCTCTTAGATGACATGTCCCAGAAAGTGGACCTTTTATATCCATAACTCACACTTTGAGAGATTTTCTTAAATATGGTGCTCTCGGAGTGTGTCTAGAACCATCCTCAGGTGTATCGCGTGCTCCTCCTCGGACGCTGAATACACTAAGATGTCATCAATGAAGACCACTAAAAACTAGTCTATGTACGGCTAGAATATCTGGTTCATAAGTTCTACAAACATTGTTGGGGTGTTTTCCATGACAAAAGGCAACACTAAGTACTCTTAGTAGTCGTAACAACATCTAAAATCCATATTCGAGATGTCCTCATCTCGTACTCGAAGCTGGTGATAGCTTGATCTGAGGTCTATCTTTGAGAACCATCTCACTCCATTTATCCAATCAAAGAGGTTATTCATCCTCATTAAAGGATACATGTTTTTCATGGTCACATATTTTAGGTGCCGATAGTCCATGCATAACCTCAAGATTCTTTTTTCCATCTTGGAAACAACACTTGGGATGCCCTATGTTGAAATTATGGGCCTTATGAACCCCTTCCTCTACAAGTCTTCCTACTGTAACGTCATCTCCCGAAGCTCTGTGAAATCCATCTGATATGTACGTGTAGATATCAGTGTCATATCGGGGTACATATCCATGCATAAAACTACCACTCTACGAGGAGGTAGTCTTGGAACATCCACTAGAAAGACATCCTCATACTCATCCAAGTCTCTAAGATTCACATCGTTTTCCTGCTTTCCCACTGCTGACATCCACTGGATGTATGTACTTAGCCAAAGAACTTTCAACCAAAAAGGTCCTCTATAGCACCCTAGCATAAGTATAAATTTACATAGGAATAGTGATGAATCAGATGTCCCTAAACACATCTCACTCGGAGTTCCAATCCTTGAAGTACTAGTTGCATTGTATTCATCGAGTACCTGGAAGGGTCGGTATGTCTTGATGAATACTCAGCTACCGAAATTTCATCCCGCCGAAGCTACAGAATTTCTTAGGCATGCATAGACCTTTTCTTTTATAGAAAGATCCCCTTATCGAAGATTTTATAAAGATATGTCCAAAAAAAATCACCTTATCATAAGATCGAGTAATCTAAAACTCTTCATCGCCCTAATTAGCCACGTAGAAGGCTCACTTCCAGAACTACCATCTGATCTAATATTTCCCTACTAGACAGATAACTCGGTCACCACCTCAAGGTAGTCCTTATCCGCCTGTGAGTTAGGCTTTCCTTAGAACCTGAGGGGTCTCTATCACTGAAACTCATGTAATTCACTAAGCCTACATGTGTCCTATACTGATAGTGCGGGTAGTAACTGCTAACCAATGGTTGGAAAAAAAGCAGGGACACTGCCTGAAGGTTCCATATTGGGAAATGGTCCCAATACCGATGCCCCATCACTTTGGGGGCCATCCATGTGGTCACACACTAGAATCCTAGATGACTTTCTGGTTGGAGGAATCTTTAAAGAGATCAAGATGTACCACGGTCAATAGATTATACCTGCTGAGATGACTCTAATTCAAGAAGAACATGAGGAAACACAAAATTCATATATGATGCATGAAACCAGTTTTTTTATGTATAGAGCCAAAAATCAGAATTCAAGGTCCTGGTGTATGGATACGTTGGTCGTCGCACCAACACTGGACTCCCCAAATCTTAAAGTCAAACTCAAAACATTTAAAGATATTACCCAAGAATAAAACAACAGACCCCAGTCTTTGAGGTAGAACCGACAACCTCGGATACCACTTTTTCATGACTCGTCCACTGGGGCCCATTCTATGACTACCCAAAGCCCACCTCCCAAAGGTCAGTGGCTGGTGACTAGCACCGAAGTCATTATCCCATGAGTGATATGCATTTTCTTGATTACCTGTACACATGTACACTTACACAACCATGTCCCAAAAATAGATGGAAAGGAAGAAATGCATGCTACTAAACAACCATTGAGTAAAGGTACAAGCTATAAGTCAAATAGGTCAGAATACAAACCCAAAAAATGAAAAACTGAAGATAGGAAAGTACAAAAGATCTTTGTAAGACATCCATAGAAGAACCCCACCTGTAGGGTAGGCATGGAGTGGTTGTCTGAAGCTGTAGAAGTATGTCCTGTCCATTCTGTCTCACTGGTAACCACCTGGTTCCGGACCATCAAGGTCTCCATCGAAACATCTATCACCTGCATGGGACACGACACATATGGCAAAGTCCGTGCAAGGGTGAGTAACATGATACTCAGTAAGGATCCCAAACCACCAAGGAAAGACCATAAATTAATACTACACAACAATATCACAAGGAAAAATCACACAACCAAGACAGCTCACACCAGGTATAACTCAAAATATAGAAAGAAATATTTATTAGTCATAGAGGTGAATCATCTTGTACGGTTGAGGAATTCATCCTTGAAAATCCACTGAGGTCTACTCATCTACTGGACCACTGAGGTCCACTCGTTTATTGAACCACTGAGGTATGCTCGTACGCAGAACCACTAAGGTACGCTCGTATACAAAACCAAAAAAGAAGGTATGAACATGGTATTGTCATCTCACGTAGGTATAATCTAGAGTATAGAAATAAATACCATCATTCGTATAACTGGATGCCTTGGGCTACTGAGGTACTCCTCCTTGATGAGTATCTTGGGTATGATGGGTTACACAGAGCTGCTCCCAACCGTGGGTCTACCGAGTCACACATAGCCGCTTCCAACTAGCCTTTGACTGTTGTGGTACTCATCCTTGATTAGTATCACGGGTAAGCTGGGTCACATAGAACCTCTCCCCATTATGGGTCTGTCGGGTCATACAGAGCTGCTTCCCACTTTGGTCATCATACCGAGGTATTCCATCCCAATGAGTACAGTGGTTCTGTCGTGTCACACAGAGTCACTCCCCACCATGAGACTGTCGGGTCACACAGAGCCTCTTCCCACTGGGCCACCATAGCGGATCCACACAGGGTCGATTGTCAGCAGTCTTCAGGTCTCTGTCAGTTCTAAGGTCTCCACACATAGTGCAGTTGATTCTGGGAGAAACCGCTACTCAAGCCATTATTTATATTCCAACTTCCATGAAAGCCTATTTAGAGTATTCCAAAAGATCTGCCTCACTATGAGGGTTTCAATTCCATAAACGTCTCATCAATTGGATTAGTGGTTTTAGAGATATTGGCATTTTAGTAAATAGGGAACGGTTGCATCCAGGCCCGGTCCGACCTGGTCAGACCGACCCGACCAACCCGACCTATGGGTCCCACATGACCCAACCCAGTTCGGCTGACCTGGATTGAACCGGTTTAGGTTTGGGCCTACCTGGTCTGGCCTGGCCAGCGGGTGAGGCCCATTGGACCTTGCTGGACATCGCCTGGTTCCTCCAAGCAGCCAGCCCGCCAGGTCGCCTGGAAACCTGGTCCCATCTGACCTGGCCCACAATCGACGTGCTGGTTTTTTCAAATCTCGGGCAGCTTAGTGTCCCTGTGTTAATTTGTTGTCCTATCCCGAAGAAGTGGGTCAGCTTTACTCCAGCCCGGGCCGCTCTGTGGCCTAGTTCATGCCCCACGACTAGGCCCCCATGGTGGGAAAATTTCCTTCAAACCCAAGCTACCCCACGGCCCATCTTGTGGGCCATCCTGGCTTCTTGAGCGGTAGGCTTCCTCCAGCTGGTAGGACGAGGTCAGTGATGGTGCATTGGGGGTTTTCCCGTCAGACGAATGTGGCCAGCCCACATTCCACACAGCCGGTCCGTAGGTCCACTCTCCCCCCCCCCCCCACCATCTAGCGTGGCCTGTGGTCGCCACACATGGCCTGGGTGTCACAGGTTCCTCCTCTACCACGGCCTGGGTGTCGTGGCCCTATTTCCATTGGCCAGGGTGTCGGTGGACCTTACTGCCATCACGATGAACTTCAAGCGCGCCGCCGTGGTTGGTCATCATGGCCTCGTGTCATCGGTGTTGTGGCCTGCCTAGTCGTGGTCCTTTCGCCTAGCACTTCCTCGGCCATTGTATCATAGTCATTGTGCCACAAATAATGGGGAGAGAGAGAGGTCACAAAGAACACCCAACGAACGATCTGGGTCTTTGTTTGTGTTGACCCGGAAGTTTTCTTGTTAGTGGGATAGGAAGAAAAAAGGAGTGAACTAATTAATATAACAAGATATCCTTTTTAGCCCGCATCACTAACCACCCCACATGAATGACTGATCTGCATGTTAACTTGTTTGTGAGTTAACCTACATTCTTCATTTAAAAGAAACATGGGGAAAATAGTTATTCACTTAAAATAATCCCCCTACCTGGAGAAGTTTCATCGTTGGTGTCGATCCATTCTAAGCCATTAGCGTTCATCGATCTCCTGTCCCAGATCCTTCCTCCAAGGTGTTGTCACCACTTTCTAATCTGTCATCATTTTTCATTGGATTGAGATCCTTTGAAGGGTGGAAGGTGAATGTATTCATCATTCTTCATTGTAGAGGATTCATCATTGTAGATTCATCAGAGGGGTTTCACGTCTTGATCCTGTTTCTCCAACCCCATTAATCCTTTAAAAGAGAAATGTGTCACAGTATTTCTGTTATATTGTGTCATCATGTTGTTACGCTATTTCATTTATGAAACAGCATATCGGTTATGCTTCATTTAATGGTTCATTACACTGCACTTTGACTATACATTAATGGGCTTCGTTTAATGTGACACGTTGTCTCCTCATCGTTGCGCTGCAATACGGATGTGTCACCGCTCAACGGTGAAGGAAAAAAAACAAATTTTTAAGTTATTTTTATTTTTCTTCCAAAAATTCTCAAAACTAACTTTTCTGGTCGACCCTCGTCGGTCAAAGTTATGTCCATTAACAAGTAATGTCACCATTTTGGACACAATGGTGCCCTCATATTTTTAATTTGGGCATCTGTTTAGAATTTTCCATAACTACGCACGCGCATCATTTTAATTCGTTTAAAAAAAATCCAAAAACTATCTTTCACCCTCGATTTACGCTAGTCAAGGTTAAGATCCGCCTAAGGGAAAAACACCATCACAAGCTAAAAAGTTCTCTCATATTTTCAGTCTGAGTTACCATTTAGGAGTTATAGGGGTTTGAAAATAAAATAATTGTTACATAATTATTTTATTTATATTCATAAACTAACTTCCACTGTTGTCCCGCACCGGCCAATGTTAGGCTCCACCTAAAGAAATAATACCCTTATGAGCTCAATGGTGGTCTTGGATTTTCAATACAAGTAACCATTCATGATTTATGAGCATTTGAAAAATAATTTGTTTAATTATTTTATTTATGTTTATGCCATTTTTAGGTTTTCTCACTAGAGGCTCACTCCAACTAAACTAAAGTCGAGCTTAGGGTAATCTCATTATCCTAAAAGAAACGGTGCCCTCATATTTATGATTAGGCCACACATTTAAGTTTTATTCCACTTTTTTCAGGAAAACTTCTCACACACACTACTTAAAGTTTAAAAAATTTCAACGGATCATTATGGGCACTCCAGGCCTCATAATCGCATGTCGTCTCAGTGCTTGGTCTCAAAATAATCCCATATAATTTTAAAAAAAATTACATGGAATTCTGAGACATTACACTTTCAGTGTTCATGAAAAATCCAGAGGCATACCTTGCATGCCTTGTAGATTTTTCCTCACACGCCCTGATAGACTCAACTTCCTTCTGCTTAAGTTAGTGGAACTCTCTTTCCATCTTGAGATAGAGGGTTCAGTGAAAATATTTATTAAAAACATTTTCTTGAATTCAACCTAATCCACGGCATCGATTTCCTCCTTGGAATTTGTAATTTTGATCATTGTCCACCACTGATAAGATTCCTCATCAAAATGGTAAACCACAGGTATGAATTTATCTTTTTCTGAGCACTGGAGGACAGAGAATATATTTTTAATGGAGTTAATCCACTATTCTATGGGGAGAGGATTGGAAGATACACTAAACATGGGAGTCCTTTGCCTCATGAAGGATTCAATGGAAACATTCTCTTTTCTTATAGAAGGAGGGAATTCCACATGAGTCAAGTTATTATTCATAACTTGAGCCAGTTGAGAAAGTACTATCATAAAGTTTTGAGCACATGTTCCCATCAAATTTTTTATTTCATTAGGGAAGTCATCACATTCTCTATCACATTGATTATTGGAATGCGTTCTTCTATTTCACACCATTAGCTAAGAAAAATAAAGTTCAGTTAGGGTCCTTGAATACTTAAATAATATGCATAAAAAATAAAACATTAAATATAGAAGGATAAACTCTTAAAGTAAAATTATATCCTAACTTGTGATTCCCTAGGTTCCAATCTAGGTTATCCATGATTTGTTTACCAAGATATATTTTTATGGGATTTTTTTTGTTCCCTTAATAATGTTTCATAATGAGATTATGAGTTTACCAAAGTATATCCCCTAGGAGTGTTAAACCAGGTGAATAGTAAGGCCCACTGTCGCGTACTAGGTTACCCGGAGTCAGGCCTAGAACACCTTTTCAGATTTTTTACTCCCAGGTACATCTATTCCAGAATCACTTCCACTTGTAGTATCCATACAAGGATGTATTTTCTCGATAAACCACTTAATATATACTTTCCAAAATTTAGGGATGTTTTCTTATACTTATTCTTATCCCTAAGGTTCTTACTAAAGTGCCTTATTCCTAATCTCCTAAAATAACTAGACCTTCCTATGATACCAACTATAGAGACCCTAGACTTTATCACATAATATTATATAATTTTAATCATAATTAAACTTAAAATTTCAAGCCAAGGATCGTAAAGTCTAGTGTCTTGGAATACTAGGTATATAAAATTGAACACATGGGATTAAATAAAACATTTCTTTATTTAATATTCATAAAGAGATCCTAATTTCTATTGTGATTATACATATTCATAGGATAATATGAGGATAACATGAACAAATGGATGAGATAAAATCCCAATAAGGGGATAAACATAAGAATAAATATTATCACATGGGTTATAAAGTATAACATAATGATATAAAAAGGCATGGAACATGATTAAATGTAAGGAATCATAACATGTAGAACATGGGATCATATAATCATGAATTAATAGTAATGTGGTAAAAACAAAAAACATGAATTTATCTTGATTCAAGGATTGTTTCCCAAAGGGGATCATGAGTCAATGATTTTTTTCACATATAGAAGCATGAGTCAAGGCTAACCATCAAGACCGTTGCACATGAAGCACGAGTTAAGATTGACCACCAAGACTGTTGCACATAACATCTCATTAGACTAAAATTTACTTGATTCATTAGATCACTATCTGGGTGCACCCATCATAATGTGTTCCTGAATATTCTTTCCACAGAAATAATCATACATAAGTAATCAAACATCAACATAAGGGTGACCCATGGTAAGGATTGGGTATCATAATCTTGTCAAAAGAATAACATAGAATAATATCACAATTGTGTCCATGAAATAAAGGATTTAAAACATATGTGGACATTAATAAAGGAATATAGGCATATATCATGATAATTTACATCAAAACGAAGGTAAAAAAGTGTTTAAGGAACATTATAAATAAAACATTTTAGTACGATTTAAGGGAAAACTTTCAAGATTCTTTAAAGTGGAAAAGACAAAATTGTTTTTATAAAACTAGAATTGAACCAATGTATTTTTTTATGATAAAATGATTTATTTTATAAAAATAATGGTGGATTAAAATATATTATGGAGCACACTTGAAAATGGGTAGAATTTGGGAAATTCCCTTAAATCGGGCTTTCTTGTCAGGAAGAATTGAGTATAAACCTTTTAAAAACAAGTATATCCCTAATAAAATGATGAAAGAATGTTGATACATGAGTTTGGAACATAAAAAAATTATTTATAAGATGTAAAAAAATAAATGTGAATATAATTTGGGTAAAAAGAGAGAAAGAATAACATGAAGGAATAATGGAGGTTCACGTAGAATCCCTCACCTTAAGTATGAAGGTGTTATTCCATAGATATTAATGTCCTATATAATAAAATTATATTCATTAATTAATAATTATATAATATTTTCTACATGTAGTTGATTTATTATAATTTCATTTATTTATTTTATTCCCTTTTGATAATTTATAATGTTCAATTTTATCGTTTGTAAGTGCTTGTTTTCTTAATTTTCATGATCGGCTTGCTTATGGATGTTCATGTAAAATGGAAATTGGAGTCAATAATTGAAGTTATAAGTTATTAATGATAAAATATAAGTTTGATTAATCATATAAGTCATTTGGTTATTTTTGGGTGAGGATTAATCATTAGATAAGTCTTTAATGATATACGCTTGGATTATTTTGAGTGGTTTCTCTCACAACAAACTTGTTTTGTTTTATTATTTTACATAATGTATATATGATGATTCTAGAAAATTAAATAATATATAATAAATATATTCTGATTTGGTTCAACCATAAAAAAATTTTCTTGACTAGCCTTGAATATGGTAACAGAAATTGAAAACCCTTCGTCCTTGAATGCGATAAATTAATACATCTCAGTCTGTGTTTTCATTTTTAGTATAAAAGGAGGGGGAAAGAGAGATAATGAGGAATTATTCCATTAGTATAATAAAATTATAATATATATAAGGTACTAGAGTTATCATACCATTTGGATGAGGGTAGGTGAAGAGAGAAAAAAAATAAAGGAACTTGAAAAAGAAAATAAAAGAATCAAAAAGAGGAATTTACATCTTGAATTTATCCTCCTTGAGAGCCTCCTTAGGGTAGATGTTTTGGTCTATTATTGAGTCCAAAATCTTCTATACATAGGGGAGAGGCTTGGGAAAATATTTTAGTATAATTTGGACAAGGCACAAGGCTTGAGATGTGTCGGAGAAGAGGTGGTGAGGGTGGTATTTATAGTGGAAGATGGGGTGTTTTCTCATTATTTCAATCAATATTTTATTATTTTTCTTAAGAAAATCAACAGTGATGAGTCTTGAAACTAAGTACAGAAATGTGTGCATGTGAATTCGAACAAATGGTCACTTACATCATCCATGACTAAAAATTTCATTTATTTACATACACTATAAATTACTGTATTTCACTATTCACTAAAAATTCAAGTATTTTAAAAAAATACCAAAAATTCACCCTAACCATTTTTCGACGTTTAGAATTTAATAATTTTATAAATGCGAAAAATTTAATTTTTAACTAAAATCATAATTTACTTAGAAAATACAAATATTAAAATTAAAACTACTTTTCCAACACTTTGAAAAGTTTATTAAGGTCTCATAAAATTATCTTATAATCATAAGACATAAAAAAAATAATTTATGAATAAATTTTATGAAAATATATTTTTATTTTAAATTATTAAATTAGCCATAAAATTTTAATTAAATATTTATGACTTATAAAAATACCAATACTTAATTAATAATTTTTAAATTATTGATTTACTTATACTGAAATATAATTATATCATATTGTCACTTATAAAATGGAAAATTATATTTATACTTCCATTGGTGAGGTTACTATTCAATTGGCCTATTTACTATTCATAAAGGTCACATTACTATTCCAAAGGTCAAGTTACTATTTCATCTTTATAGGTTCTTTAACTTCTATAAATGCTTTTTATTTCATTCATTCATCATTTATAAAGCCTTTATTGTGTTCTATATGTGTTTATACCATTTAAAATAATTATAAGAAGGGAATTTCTATTGATAAAACTTTGGGTCGTTATAGTGGTCCGTTGAATTATGAATTGGACCACTCGAATTCAGTAGAAATATCACCTTCTTCATCTTTATTTTATGAACCAAAAAATTCATGGGAATCATAATTAGGAATAATATCAACTTAAAAAGTGGAACTTACCTCTACTTCATTGAACATGCTTCTTTTCTCGTGACATGCCTCTTCAATTTTTTGTTACGAGCTATGGGGTTATGCCTCTTATTCACTCTGGTATGGTTGAAAGCACTCTTTTAATGCTTGTTCATTGATTTTAATGTTTAGAGTTTTGCATTAAATCCATCAGAATAAAGGGTAGCCGATCTTTTCATTGAATCCCAACCATCACATCCAAAAATACCCAAGTGCAGTAAAAGTGATAAGAAATAAATGAAAACGAATAAACTCAAATATGAAAAGAGAAAATACGGGAAAAGTGTATAAAATTTATTAAACTAAAATAATATATACTCTTGTCCTAGACAATGGTGAAAAAATTTTGATAGCCTCACGGACATCGTTAATTCCTTTAGGGTTAGTGAATTTAATAATTTAAAAAAATGAATCATAAAAATAACTAAACTAAAAAGTAGTATAGGAAATGAAAATATGAGGTTGAACCCAAAAATATAGGGTTGGAGAAAATAATAATTTAAAAATAAAGACCTAAAATATTTTTTAAATTAAGTATAAACTAATTTAATAGATAAAGGTCTGAGTATAGTTTTGGAGTTCAAGAAAATAATAAAATAATGTCAGGAAATAATGAGTCTAGGTTCATGGAATTACCAGGTATGAAATAACAAATTTGAAACCATATAGTTTTCAGAATTAGGTCTTAGTATATCCAATGGTTATGTTAAATTCTCTCCATCCTAAACTCTCTTTTTCTCATGGTCAAATACTTTGTATTATAAAGGAATGGGTTTCAGAAACCATATTTAAACAGAATATAAGAACTATACCAATGGTCATGGGGGGAGTATAAACCCAAAATCCCAAATTAAGAAAAGAAAATTCAATCTAACTAAGAAATGGTCATTCTCAAAGAAAGAAATAAATTAAATCATAGACCCTCAGTCCTCTTATAATGTTTACATAGAAAGAAATAAGGAAGGGATAGTGGTGAAGAGAAAATTCAAGAACCCAACATAAATTGCAACTAAAAATTAAAATACCTTATACATCCAATACCCTTTATCATGCACACCATGACACAAATTCTACCCCATCATGATGGCCATGAGTGTATAGAAAAATAAAATCCCTTATCTAATCATCAAAGTAGCAGCATCCTTCAATCCCAGCAGTAGAACCTCTTGATGAATGAATGAAAAATAGAGCACCCACCTGAGCCTTTATTTATAGGGATTAGGGTTTTTCAGGTTGGATTTAATTTTCTATTAATATAGTCATTTAACTCGATCTTAGTCAAAGTTGGTGATAAATGGTGATCTGGGTCATAAATGGAAGTCTTCTTTGAAAGTTACATTGAAACTACACTCAAATATAGGTCTTCCCACCATGATTCATAGTGTGACTTATAGTGTCACACTATGAATGTTGTAGGAACCTCTTTAAATGTGGTTTTTCATGGCTTGTTTTTATGTCTTGAGTGGGATTTATATTCAGAATTATATTCATGATGTGAATTTCCTTTCTACAGCACTTAAAGATTTTTTCACCTCATTTCTTCAGTTTCAAGCCTTAAAGTCATCCTATGGTCATCGCACATCATTGGAAATCATTATTTTAATTGAAATATTGATATCTTTATATTAACTTAATAATTTTCTATGAAATTATGTATCCTATAATAAATTAAAAAACTATTATATATCTAGGAAATAATTATAAATTAAAATCATAAAAATAATGAATTTTAATAATAAGAAGAATTCGTGAATTATTAGTATCAATGGGAATGATTTAAAAACATTGAAAAATGAGTTCATTAGTTTCATGAAGAATAACTTAGAGTGGTCAAAGATGGAATTTTTTTGTTAATCCAACAAGGATCTATCTTTGAGATAGATCAAAGAAACATCACAATTGATGCTTCAGTTAGGGAGGAATTAAATAAGACTCTCAAGGAACATATGAAAAAAATATAAATCATTTCATGTTCTCTAAATACTTGTGAATATAGTTGGAATATTTTTTTGGTAATTAAGAGAATACAAAATAAAATTTCCTTATGCCAAAAAATAAAAAAGAAGAAGAAAACATGGAAGTCATCCCAAAAGTTGTGCTCTCTAGCCAAGGTAAAATATGAGCCTAATATCATTTCCAATTATAACCCTCATGCTGATAAAGGATGTGAAATTTAAAACTCTCTATTGTATTTTAAAAGGATATATATGTGATTCTAGTGATGAAATTTAAACAAAATCAAGTTTATAATCTAAGGAATGCTCATTAAGTGACAATGAGTATTGATGGAGTATCATACATAGAACATACTATTCAATGATTGAATATTTTTACTTAGAAAACAAAATATTGAGAAGAGAAGAAGTTTCCTAAAATATAATAAAAAATATAATTAGAATTAATATGAAATAAATAAGTGATACACTTGAAGATATTTCCCAAGAGATCAGAAAAAAATTCCCATTAAGAGAGAATTTAAGGTAAGTGTTATTCCACTAAGACAATAGTCTGAGGAAATAAAATGGGATTTGAGGGATTTAATCTCATAGTTGAAAATGTTGGCTGTAAAACTAGAATAAAATGATGATAATATTAGATACCTTGAGGAGAGTATGAACACCTCAAAATATAAGATCTCTCCAAAACCTACCTCAACTTGTGTAGAAGAAAAAGAAATCTATATATGAAATCTGAAAGAATAGAGTAGTTCAATGAAAAATCTAGAAGTGTGGTTTGATGAAATAAGTAAGAACCAAAGTTATTTTATTGTGAATGATTTAGAAACATCATGAGTGGATGTTTTAAATCCAAAAAACCTAAATATTTGATAAAAACTACAGAAGTACCAACATCTCAATCAAGGATAGACCAAATGAGGTATTAATCTTATAGAAAATGATTTATTTATTCTAACCTCAGTCACATGGAAGGGTATTAAAATTGGAGTAATGAATGGAAAGGTAAAAAATTCATATGTAGTCACTCCACTCCTATGACTTATAATGAGAATTATTATCCAGGAAAAAGACCTATAATGATAAAAAAAATTAGGTTCAATGTTTTGGGAGAAAACATTTACCTTCAACAAAGGGTGTATCAAACCCAAAAAATGTATATTTTCACAAAAACTATTTTGGAAGGAGTGGAAGAAAAATAGTTTATTATAATTATAAATAAGGTGCAAGAAAATAAAATGATGTATCCACCAAAGAAAGGGTATTCCAAGATGGCACTTTTGGTATTCAAGGAATATGTTTTCCAAAGTGTCTACACACAAACAAAAAAAAAGGAAAAATATGAAGATTCAATGGAGAAAAAAATCATAGGAAAGATACATTAGTGATGAAACACAATAAGGTAATTTTTCATGTTTAATAAATTACACAACTATGGAAAATACCAGTCCAAATAATATTTTCAATGCTTATATTCAAGAAGATAAGTGTGAAATTGGTGGAAAGAAAGGGAAATCCTTTGGAAATAGGATGAGTTTTATAATTTTAAGTGATGATAAAGAAGTTGAATAGATGATAGAATTATTTTTCCAAGATATGAAAAAAGGTAAAAGGAAATATATGAGGTAATGGGTTGGTTCTCTTGACCTGGCCTATTCCTCAACTTAAGAAAACATTATGTACCCCTCTCTTGATATGATTTATTTTTTCTAATTATTTTTTAATAGGTTCCAAATTAAGGGTGATATATGGTTCATGGGGTTATTGTGATAGAATAGAACATGTGATTAGTGATAAAAAGAAGATCTGATAAAATTCTCACAAGTGTTATACCCAATTTGAGTTATAAAAATTGGTTAATTAAAATAAAGACTCGGGTGGTTGTGATGAACATAAAATAATATTAAGAATTGTTATAAGTTTTTGAATCATGTGGAGACTCAAAGGCATGGGTTTTAAGTGGTATCATTTTTTCAAATTAAACCACTCTTGTAGCAGGTGGTATAAAACTTTTTAACAATTTGTATCAATTTCATCATTATTTGTTATAATCCTCATAACCAAGTACCTTATTGTTATCTTCTAATGGTTTGGTGTGAAGTGATATATATTATAGGTTTTTCTTTAATATAAGTGAAAAAATCCAAAATTTTCATGAGTCATTTATTTGTATTCATGAGTGACATTGACAACCTTGTTGTTGTATATAAAAAATTATGTTTCTTATTCCAAGATCAAGATAAATGGGATTAGATTATTTATTTAAATCTCAAGTTCCAAGTGGTAAATTAACTCAATTAATCTCTATATAAAATTTAACAAGAATAGATATTGGCTTATGAAGATTTTCTAGATTTGGTAATTCCAACTAGAAACTATTTTCTTCTAGTTTAAATAATTTATCTAATCAATATATATTTGATTCAAAATTATGAAGATTTTTTGAAATAAGGGAAGAATATAGTTGATATATAAATCCACCATATCATCATAGGGGGAGTTGAATCCCCTGATGAATCCCTCTTGAAAGTTGAAGATAAAGGGGGATTTGATATTTTTTGGAGTTTCTTCCTAAACATCAATGGGAATAAAAGGTGGATAAAGTGAAATAAGGTTACCCCATTCGCAAAGGGGAGTATTAGTTGAAAAGTTAAATACCCACATTTGAAGGAAGAATAATATCCCTTTTAATTTCATTACTAATAAGGGGGTGTCATATTTAAATATTGTCAAAAAAATAAAAAGGGGAAGATTGTAAGCAAACCCAAAGAATTGTGTTCGATTTTTTGACAATAGGACAAGATAATTGTTGTAATCTCATTGAAATAGTTGTATTATTTTACAATATAATTATTGTAAACGCATGTTTTAAGATGACCAAAATTATAAAGTAATGCCTTAAAGATTGGATAATACTAATTGTGATGGACAAGGTGAGTTATTGGTATCAAGATTTTGTTGATATAGTTTGGTCAAGTGGAATAAAATTAGTATTGAACAATAGCGAAATATGTAAACTCCATGAAGTATATGCCCATGGTGGTGGGTGTGTTGATGTAAATATGGAATAACACAGACAATTCCATGCTCTGGTCAGTTGGTGAGGTAGAAATGGATAGAAGAACAAGTACAAACATGACTATAGTAGAGGTTTTGTTGAGAATATAATGTTTAAAACATGTAGTTAGAAAGGGAATACTCCTTGGTATTCAATGTGGATGAATTTCCATGAACCTATCCAAAAAGGGAAGACATAGGAGACCATTCCCATAGTGTAGGTGATCGTGGTTGGCAGTTGTAGGTGCAAGCCAACATGATTGAGCAGATGGCAGTGCATGCCATGGTGTTTAGAGTTTTTAGTGAAAATTGTACATTGTATTTACACCAAGACATAGATAGGAATCCATGGTTTATCCATTATTCTATATTAAATATTTTCATTTTAAAGGAAGCTGACATGGGATAGAACATGCCATAGAGGAAGGAATGGTGGTTCGTGATGATCCTTATGTAACATGGGGAATCCCAAGATGGGAATAGTGGTGTCTTAAGGTGTTTGTGGTCAATGGGTGGATTATCAATCCAAATAAAAAATACATGGATGGTCATGCCCATGATGTTTGTCATTTTGGAGGAAAATTACCAAACATATTACACCAAGACATGGTGCAGGTCATGTCGATGCACAACACATAAAAATTGAAATATCTAAATTAAGTGATACATGAACTATGTGTTTAAGGATTCAGTAATCATGGGTTGGTTTTTTGGTCCATTATTTATATGGGTGAATTAAATGGTGATTATTCATGCTACAAAGAAGTTTTCTAGATGTCCAAAAAGTAGTTATGTATGTAATTATGAGGGAAATCATGGAGAAAGTCAATGGAAATTTTGAATAGACCAATGGTGTAGAAACTAGTGGCATTTTTTGTAATATGGTATCCTATTTATAAAAAGAGAATCATAAAATCTGAATTAGAGAGGGAAAAATAGGGGTGGCTCTATAAATATCTTGCATATCTAGAAAATAGAGAGAAAAAGAACAAATTATTTCCTAAAGATCTGAATTGCTTAAATAGAAGAAGAAGGTTGTGTTCTAGTGAGGGTTTGGAAGTCTTAAATATTTGGAAACCATTGAAGATCCTTCCAAGAGAAGAGTGATTGTTATTCCTATAACGATGTGAATTTTTTCAATAATTATTCTTGACATATGGAATTTTTACAAGATGTGAAGGATAATCTCAATGAGGCGTTAATAAAACATATATCCTTATTTGAAGATATATTATTTTATTATGTAAAGAGGCCTACATGTCTATAAATTGTTTTTTGGATCCTTTCCATAGTAGTGAGAAAATGACAATGAAGATGGCAGTGAGCTGCCAGTGAGCCTTGGGTGACAGTGAGTCGACCCTAAAATTTGTAAGGTAGTGATCCTGGGAAATGAGTGGCCTATCCCAAAACTTTGTAATAGGATTGACCCCTATTAATAGTAGTGGTCCCAATGGTTTATTTTGGTTCGTGAAACAATTCTGATGCATACTCTTTAGAAATATTATAGTGAGGATGAACTAAGTAAATTATTATGTCCTTATTTACTTTATGCAAGCACACCAAAATAGATCAATAAACCTAAAGAATATTCAGTAAATTAGTATAAAAATTGACCCTCATGGTTGAGAGATCTATATCCTTTAGAGAAAATGATACATTAAAGGATTGACTATTTTAATTTTTGGATCACTATGAATTCCCTAATTCTCCCCCCCCCCCCCCACTATTGGGGTAAACTCACTCTAAGCCTCTATTAAGGGACTAACATGAATTATTTTGGTTTTTTCTATCATCCCATTATAAAGAGGCTGGAGTTCATGCACTATATTAGGAACATAGGATTCAAATGACATTTTCATTCCTATGTGTGATTGGTTTTACTCATAACATAGGGTTATTTTGCTTAATGCATCAATAATAACTTATATGGTGTTTTCCCATATAACTTTGTGGTAGAATTATACTTAGTTAGACTATAGAATATTTTCTTCTAATGATAGGTCAAGTGGATAGTGTGAAAAGATACTTAATGACAAAGACTATATAATCACCTTGTGTAGGGGATAAGTAGTAACCCTTGATAGGTCTATACCGGAATTAGGTTCCATAGTGATAGACCCATTTTGGGTGATTAGAAAATAGGTTTGGTTAAGTGTCAGCAATAACCTATATGGTGTTTTCCCTTATAGATTCATGGTTGAATTATACTTAGTTGAACTATCTGACTGTGGAATACTTAACATAGATCATGGTGGGACTATATTTTTATATATTTATATGCTGATAGATGAGATAGTGATCCTCGAGGGGGTGGTTCTCATATTTTGAGGCCCAGTGAGGATCAATCTGAGATAGTTATTATCAAATTGATAGTCTTGTATGTGAATTCTTGGTGAGAATAAATACCCTAGTAGGTTGATATTTTGGAATCTGATACTGATATAATTATGTGATACCCTAGGATGGGTGTTTGGAAAGTGAGTTTCCTTGGGATGTTTGAGATGGAAATAGAGAGGTTTTAACCATTAGCTATGACCACATGAGATATGACCTAGGAGTTAGGTGGTCGGGCCCAGTTCCATTGAGATATGACCTAGGATATTGGTGTGTTTAGTGTTAAAATTGAGATAATTAGTAACATATATGTGAGGGTAACCTGAGTGAGAGGTCATATTGGGTATGCGAGAACCTTAGTAATGGGAAACATGGTTAGATTCTTTAGGTTGTGAGGACGGTGCACGTGGGATAATTTGGTGTCAATAGTGGTTTAAGATGGTTAGATCAATAGTATTCTTGGTGATATGATTTTGGGTGTGATTCTAGGTGATATGGTGAATTGAAATAATAAATGGTTGGATATAGGATGGGTAGATCATGGGTAGATGCTTCTGATTTTGGTACAACCCTGTTTGGTGGGAAATCGTGAGGGAGATCATGGCTTAGGTAAAATTCCCGATTCTTAAGAGGATCACCAAGGGTTCATCTGGATAGATGATATTAACATATCATTGGGTATGGTTAATGATTTAGGTGTGTGATCACAGGTTTAGTGATGGGTGACTCATAGGATAGTGACTCGGGTTCTATAATTGGTTGGTATGGGAGTGTACTCTTATTGGATTTAAACAAAGTTGAGATAGATCAATGAGTAGTTTGGTGCAAGATGAGTACTGATGGGATGGGTGAAATTATCATGGTAATGATTTACTATGTATGTTATGATAATTAAGTATGTCCCTAAAATGAGAAGTGGCATCAGGTATGGATTGGGTATCATGGTGCGATTGACATGAGGTTGAGCCTTGACATAGATAGTCGGAGAGGTGTGGTGTCAGTGGTTGATGAGAGATGATCATGGATTATAAGTATAAACATTTTCATGGTGATGGAACCTATTGAGGTTGTACTATTAAAGATTTAAAAGTAAATTCTTATGGTGGGGAGTGAAACATAGATCATTTGAGGGTGTGGCCCTCATTATAGATGAATTTTGATGGATACTGAAGATGATGTTCTTATAATTTGAGAACATGTAGTAATTGATGTTTTCAGTTGTAACTTAGTTATGAGTAGGTCATCCACATATAGTCATTATGTTTGGTAATGGATGGAGTGTGGGCCGAGGAGATATGACCCTCATGTTTGAAGGGTCGTGGGTGTGATGAGATTAGTCGTCAGATGGTTGAGGTGGATTTTGGATACTAGTGTGGAGGTCAATATGATTTATCTAGTTTCATATAAAATACCATATTTTAAGTTTATATGTGAAATTTAATGGATTATGTTCCTTAACATTGATTCTAGATGGTTTTGATGTGATTCAAGGATGTGTTAGATCATAAATGTGTTAATGATCATGATTGGAGCATGGCTGATAGTTTGGTTGGTTGAGGATCCGATCATAGAGATACATCATATATCACATTCAGACTTTTGTTTGGGTTCTTTTATGATCTCAATATTCCTTTAGGATTAGTATCATTGAGATCTGGTGATTTGATGACATGCTGGAAGATGCAACGAGCATTTTGAGGAAGGTTGGTCAAAGGTTTTTTGATAAGTTTTTTATGTGTAATTGGATGTGGTGATTTTTAAAATGAATCAAGTAAATTATGTTGGTAATGAATGGTGAATTTTGGGGATTATCCTAAGCTGTGAGGAAATGCAGGTGTATCTAGACATGTGCATGGGTAGTGGAGACTCATCTGAGTCAGTTCAAAATTGAGACGAGGAGTGGCACCAAGTTATAAATGGTGTTTTTTCTTAGTATTGGGTGTGATGATATGGAAACTGTACCAAGAGGTTCATTATACCACTGTTGATTCATTTTTTGTAGGAAATTTCGATAATGGGGAGCACCATAGATTGGAATCGGCCTATGAGGAGTTGAGTCTTATGCTGGGGATAAGCATAGTCCTATAGATGGATTGATTAGTTAAACCATCATGTATCATGATAGATGGGTGTGGGTAAGCATCATATTGGTGTTTTAGTTATTATTACAAGTCATATCTTGGGTTTTGATGAACGGTGTTCCTCGTGTTGGGAGTTGCACAATGAAAGATCATTCAATGTTCAATAGAAGAATGCGGTGAGTGGGATATGAATTTATGACTATTATAAGTCAAGATAAATGGTTAAAAGGTAACAGAGGATTCTCAAGGATGAGAAATACTATGGAGGGGGGTTTAAAGTCTTCACATTCATGGGTTGTGATTATTAGAGTAATTTTGAATTTTTTTTGTGAGGTTGTTTTTTAGAACCAATGATCAGATTATATTTTTGAGTATTTATACATATCAAGAAGATGATTTTGGACATGGAACAAGGTCTAAAAAGTGTTTTAGGTGCTCAAGTGGACTTTGGGATGAATCTGGGTGGGCCTGTATCTAGTTTGAACTATAGGTGTGCCACATCAGGGAGGACCATAATGTGGTGGCCCCCATGGTATAGGGTGAAATGCTCTACAAGGGAGGGTGTGGCACTTGGTTTGGGCATGGAACCCAAGATACCCACCTATCTGAAATATGGAGCCCAAAATAGGTGTGGTGGAGCCTCTGGTGCATCCAAAATGACAAGGGCAGTTCCCCTATGTTGTAGGGATCACCATGGTGGAGTCGGGTGAGCGGTGTAGAGATGAGAATTTTGGATGGGCATGGAGTCCTATTACCCATAGTGACTGGGAATCCCACCATGCTATAGAACCGTATACTTGGGAATTTTGGTGGGTGTGGTGTGGGTGTGGGATTCCTGTTGAAAACAAATAAGAATGGAGGATCCTCACCATAGGGTCAGGCATGTTGGGATCCTCTAGGGCTACTTGAGGTTTCACCGTGACGTGGTTTGGGTCATGGTTCATCCCATTTTTCAACATAGTGTGTTTTAAAATTTTATTAAATACTATTTTCCCTGTCCAAATTTAAAACCCCTCTACCCATTTTTCTCCCTTCCTCATGCATGCATGGTTTGTCCAACCTCCTCCCTCTCTTCTCCCTTGACCCCCCTTAGTCTGGGGTGGATGTTAGATGCAATTTGTTATCAATTCATAGTGATTTCTTCCTAAAATGTCTCTTATTTTTTGTTTCCCTTTCATCTCATTTGATTTTGTGTGACCTGACATGGTATTTTTGAGATGATTCTATAAGAGTATCATGGAATTATCCTGATGTTATGGTGATTTTTCATGTGATGGGTAGTAGATGTCATAAGATGTTGATCACATGTTGGTTCATGCTATTTTAGTTGACTTACATCATCAAATGAATATATTTGGAGTTTTTTGTTAAATTAATTTTTTTTGTGATTAAATAGGTTCCAAATAATATATATTTTTCTTGGGATGGTTCCAAGAGTTTGTTTTGGACCAACCATAGTTTTTTTGGTCATATTTTTGGTGTGACTATGCCACTCAGTGAGTTATTTGGTGATCATGCCTAGATAATTTAAATTGAAATAAATAATGAATTGTTATAAATGAATTAAATAATTAATTATAAGTGGTTTATAATTAATTATGGGGTATTTTGTATTGATCTAAGAACTCAGGATGTTGATGTATAATTGGATGGGCTCTGGTGAGAGTTTTCATATTGTGATAAAAAGGGAATAACTCTATGTTTGAGGTATGTGGTCCCTCATATATACCCCTTTGGTATTCTGCTTTATTTTTAGGGCATGTGATGTGTGTGATATCTCTACTTTGAGTGATTGACCTATTTAATTTTGAAATTGTTTAAGTAAAAATTGAATGCCTGTGAGTGATTTGCACAAAGTTCCAAGGCTCTCAAAAGACCATTATCCATTGGATTGAAGCCTCAGTCATCGATGGTCGAGGACTTGATTATGATTATGTGTGACTTTTGACACTTAGACCCCAAGGGGTGGGAATTAAATGAATAATATGTATAAGACCTAGTGATAGGTTCATTTAGTGACCTTTTAGTAGAGGGGGGTATTGGAATAGAGTGTTCATCTCGAGTGGTCCATGTGAAAACCTTGATATTACTTGAATCCTTCAATCTAGTTGTGATGATCATGGGGGGAAGTGATCATTCCTCTTGATATGTAAGTACCTAGGTGGCAAGACCCTATGGAGATTATGGATAGGTTTAGTGAGAGGTTTGACTTGAGATGATGTGGAAATTTATATGATCCATGTGCCATCACTTGAGACCAATTCTACAAAGGCTTATCTTATTAGGCCAAAGAGGCCTTGATGTGATGATGATGATGATACCAAGGGATGTGATTACCTCTTATTGATGGGCATTGACCAGGGATATGAGAATGTGATAGAGGATATCATTTGGGGTGTATTTAATATGAAGTGACCTATGGGGAATTAGTGAGTGCCCTAGTGAGATATTGATCCTAAGGGGGTCTTGGATAAATGGGTAGTGATGAATGTGGGTGTCACCTTAAAATCTGAATCACTACTGTGAGCCTACTATGACTGTGATAAGGATGGTTTGCTCGCTTGTGAGGTTGACCTCAATTTTCATTGGATGGTTCTGGTGGGATTCACTATACACTGAGATATAGTAGTACTAGGGTGAAAAAAATCCCCCTATAGGTTTTGGTCTAACTTAGACACTCTCCTTAGATCCATTTAGTGGGATTCATAGTTTTCCAAGACATAGAAACTATGTCTAAGGATTCCTTGGAAATGCTCCAAGGATTCGTATGGTGGGATGAAAATTCCATCGATATGTTTATCCAATAATTTGGAATACATTGGATACCCTCCTTGGATATGGATGAGGTGATGTACGGAAGGGAGAACTACACCTATGGACTCAGACAAGGTGATATCTAATAGAAATATTCATGCCTATAACAATTGGGCCCTGCTAACATCACAGACACCCCATATTAACATAGGAATTAGGTCATAATCTTCTAGTTACCACTAGTTTCCCCGAATACATGTGGTCACCTCCCTGGGGCCCACCCACATGATTGAATGGGTCATCAAACTAATTATTGTCCCCATAAGCCAACACATTTTATTTTTAGTGTGCTTTTTCCTCACTCGCACACACTCTGGAAAAATTCCCTGAAGGTTGACCATCCCAATCACTACTCCTATCCGGGCACCCTTAAATGTGGAGTTCTAATCTAGTAGGCTCTTGAAAAAAAGGTTCACCTTGTTCATATAGGTCATGTTATTTATTCATTTAATCCTTTATCATTATATGGTGTTGTAAGTATCAGTATGACATAGACTTGTCTCCAATTCCAATTGTTGGATTGTAATGTATATGAAGATGGATAAATACAAGAGGGGTTAATTTTAAGTTTAAAAACTTTCATTTTTAATCTTAAAAGGAAATTATTTTAACAAGGTCAAACAAATCATACTCACAAAACCACTTAAGTATTCAAATGGTAATCAGACTTTTCCCTTGTTTCTGATGAACAAAGTATCATAATCAAGTATATTTTGATATGTATTACACATGTCATAATAATAAAATCATTCTATTTTAACAGTGTAAAGAATCATATTCAGTAAGTAGTGGTAACATATTTATATTTTAATCATATACATAGTAGAAATGATTTAATCAGAGTAAACACAAAAAGAATCGTAATCACAATGGTTATGAAAAAACAAAGTATTACAGAAGTAGTGGTTCTATCTTAAAATTTATAGAATCATAATCAGAGTAAATCACAATCACAAAGTAATATAGGGTAGAAAAATTGTATTGTAACAAAAATTATTATGATAAACAAAATAAAAATAGAAATATGGATATAAAAGGATTCACTTTCTATTACAATTAAAATGTAAATAAAAGACTTGTAATAAAACAAGTAATACAAATGAATACAATTCTTTTAACACGGAGAGTAGGGTATCCAATAACCTAGGATAAAGTTACCTTGTTTTATACTTACAATAAATTTTGTCTTTACCCTACCAGATAAATCCCTCAATATGATGATCATTTTGTATCATTATCCCCATGATCCCTTGATGTGATGATTGACTTTTATGTATTTCTATCCCAATGAGTCCTCGATACGATGATTAGATTGTCTATCCTATTATCCCTGTGAGCCCTCGATATGATGATTGACTTGTATATCTCTCTATCCTCATGATACCTTGATCGTATTCACACAATAAAACACACAATAAAATTACAAAAAAAAATAAAAAATATTAAAAGTATGAGGAACAACTAGTTTACTATTTTAATATTAAGAGCTCTCGTACACTGATATTTTTGCAAATGAAATGATCAACACTTTTCTTCAGACTCTTCGAATGGTCAAGTATTTATAGGCTTGCTTCCAATGATCATATTGATCCTCCAACGATCTTATTTATTCGATTTTTTCATGATGAATTAGAGAATTGGAACTTCAACATTCATATTATAACAGAATGTCCAACATCATTTTGATAGACACCATTTTGTAGTGTAAAATTTATTCAATTACTCCAGAATTTTTTTTCGTATTCATAATTTAAACTTAGATAAATATGATGGATTTCCTTACAGAATTTCATTATGATTTTATTTATGAGTATGATTTTGATACTATTGGTTTTGATGATAAGTCCAATTATAAGAACTTTTTTTAGTATGAAGACAAGACAGAAAGTCTAAAATATGATTTAATAAAGGCAGTTCTGATAATTATCGGTTCTATACCCATTATGATAATTGTAATGAATAAAGTAAGTTTATATTAATGAATACTTTAAAACTAATTATAAGTATGGTAAAATATATATGTTTTCTATAAAAACATTTTTAAATACTTTGGACATGAAAGATTTAGTAATTAAGTATTTAAGAAAGAGTTTGTGATTTCCAAAACAAAAGGAATAGAAAATTAAAAAAGAAATTTTTGACTCAACTTCTCCCCCTTTTTGTAAATCACAAACCACAAGATTTAAATAGAAAACAAAACTTAGAAAAAATTACGTCCATTATCCTTTAGGTACATCGTATTCATAATTTATATAGTAATACTTATCTCGCCCTGATTTTATAACTCATCTAAATACAATGGTGAATACGATTAACTCCCCCTTGGGAAAAGAACTTCCCATAAGGATCATATTCTATTATTTATAATTATTTATCCCCCTTACTTAAAACAAATCCCCCTTTTTATAAAATTATCCCTCTTTATATAAATTTCACTCCCTTTGTGATTTTCAAAAAGGAATGGGGAAGAGTCTTGTAATACTTAAAATGGGTTAGAGAAACAACTATATGAAACACAATAATAAATTACTTGATCATCTGAAATATCATTCAAAAAATAATAATTGGAAGTCATTCAAATAAATTGTAAGTAGATGAAAAATTATATCAATGAAAGTCTGATTCACAAAATTACAATAATATTTTAAAAAATTAATCTCTCTTCAACATCAGAGATCTGACTATTGTCTTTAAATTCTTTAATTCTTTCTAGTCTTCTTTAATCATGGAAATAATATCTTATTGAGATTTTTTTTATTTTCTATCTATTGTATACTTTCCTCTTGAATCTAAAGCTTTTTCATCTTGCGTCTGAATAATTTATTCTTGACTATGAATTCATTGAGAAAACTCATTATTAAAAGTACTAACTTCCTCATTAGAATTTTTGAGTCTCCTTATCAGATCCTTGAAATACCTAATATTTCCACTCATCTCATTTACAATCTTGGTGTGATTTTAAATTTTATCTTTGAAAGATTTAACAAAGTTTACTCTATTACATATCGTTTGTTAACAAACATAAATTTTCTACCAAATCCATTCCTTATCTATTTGAAAATATCATCATGAATATTAAGATCTTCATTGACTTCTTGTTACCACTTAGTCATTTGATTACATGAATTTCTATGAATCTAATAAAAATCTAGATGAGATTTCAATTCATCTTTTAGTTTAACTAATTTCTCTGTTATCATGTTTTTAAAATATTATTTTTGATTGAAACAATCCCGAAGCATCTTACCCAAAGACTCTAGTTTTGGAAAATAAATAATTGTCCCTTAAAGCCTTTTCAAAGTATGAAAAATGAATTCTAGTCTTTCTAAAGAAGTTTTTCTTAATGAATTTGATTTATTATCTTCATTATCTTTAGGAGGAATAATGTGGATGGTTCCAACTTCTTATTCAACTGTTTTCCTTTTGTCTTTCTTTGAAATTTATTTCTCAATTTTTTGATCAGTCTGCTTTCCATCAGAAATATCAAAAGAATCTACATAAATTCTTTTACTTCTTTATAGTTTTCAGTTCTGATCTATTTCATCCTTTTTGTATGAGGATTCAACTGCTTGAATAGATTGGTAATTTTTTTCTCTTGACTAATATATTTATCCTTTTCATTTACCAAGGAAGATAATTATTTTGAAGAATTATATAAAGTCCTCAAGGAAAGATTATTGGAAGTAAGATCTTCTTTATTAGCAATTTTATTTTATTCCTCTTCCTAATCCTTTTCAACATTACCAATTTCTTTTAAAGAATTTTCTTCTTTATTTTATTCTTATTATTCTTCTTCATCAATTTAATCTTATATTTTTCTATATTCATTGTCTTCTTTAATTAATTCACTAGATTTTTCTAGAACATCTATTTTTTCATCACCTTCTTTCATTTCTTTTTCAAAAAATTCATGAAGTTTTGACTCTGATATCAAATCTACTTTCCCAACTGGAACAGATTCTTTATCTACAAAAACTTCTTTTCCATTTTCTATGATAAAAGAAAACATTTTTATGGATAATAAAAGTTTTTGTAAAATACATACCATCATCTGGGTTTGGTAAAACAATATTATTAGAATCGGCCTCTAATCCTTTCTTTAAAGATTCAACTAAACTTGTAACTTGAAGCTTATTCTTTTTTTTCCTTTGTTTATCTATAACTTCATCACTATGTAACCTTATAGTAAGGTCTTCAGCTAGGTTAATTTTGATTGGAGTATCTATTTATTTTCTTTTAGACTTTCTTCTACTCAAATCATCAACTAGTTCTTTCAGGTATTTCTTTTGTTTCTTTTCTTTTGTTAGAAGTGATTTATCCTTTCTATTATTTAAAACCTTCTTGGACTTCTTTGATTTAGAAGTTTCTTCTTCCAATGCAGAAACATGTGTATTCTTAATAAACATCTTTATTCGGAATCAAGTAAATAATTCATCCTTTTAATTGTATCATCACATATAAACATGATCTTTTATATGAAAAGCTCAGACTAGATTGAAATGTTTAAATGTTTCATGCTTAATTCAATCATCTTATTAATCAAATCTGGAAACATTATAATCTGAGACTTGATTGACTTGGATTTTATTTTCTTGATTTTCAATAGAACAAAACTTTCCAAATTTATTTTCCCCATATTTACTAACTAATCCAAAATAAAGATATCGGATACTTTCAAAGTATATATATCTCCATTTCTCGAAATTGGAAACCCTTGCATCCAAAGGGCTATGACTCTATGATTCATAATTATATGGGTGACCTTCCTTGGTTCAACATCTGATATATTCTTAAACAAATATTTTTCATCTCTTTATTTGATAAGAGTACCCTTGGAATCTGATATTTTATGAGATAGAAAAAAGGAATCTCCTTCATTTGAAATTCCTAGGAAACCTATATCTTCCCTAGCTGTCATATTGTACCTTTTATCATAGTATAAAAACATTTCTTTTCCCTCTTCTTCATAAATTTTTATAGAAACATAAAATTATATAACCAAATCCAATTAAACAAATCAAAACCGAAATCTGATTATTCCACACATAATGATTTCCAACCATAAAAATATATAATCCTTATAATAATTGAACCATGCTTTTTATAAAAATATCTTGCTACTAACATTTCCTATAAAAAACTAATTGTTATAATCCTTCATGGGATCCATCGCATTGGAGCTTGAAACTGAATATTCATACATGAAGAATAGAATTCAGACTGAGAGGCTTAAACAAGGAAGTTATTAGAGGAAAAAAACTAAGATAATCGACATGGGATACGAGGGGTCCCTTTATATAGGTGATTTCAAGTGATGGTTAATCTTATAAAAAGATCTAACATCTGATATTTGATCCATCTGATCTGACATTTAACAGAATATCTGAAGAAATTTTTTTAAAGAATTTAAACTCTTGAGGTTTTATAAAAAAAAATTATCGTATTGGGTGAATACGAAAAAAAATTGAAAACAAAATATGAAAATAAAAAAAACACAACAAAAAAAGATAAAACTATTCATAATAGAATAGTGTTAAAGTATAAAAGTAAAGTATAATACCTTTCAGAGTGGAATCATCAATATTATAGTTTTTTCTCCTAGTTTTTATAATATAACATATTATGATAGTTGGAAAATAGTATAAAATTTTTAATAAAAAATATGATTATAAAGAATGGAAATGAAAAAATTGAACATGATTGAATGAAAACTTGAAATGATAAAAATTTCAATTCTGATTTCAAAAAAACTTGAATATACTAAATTTTAAAAATCCAATTTAAATAAACTTGAGTCTGTAAAATTTTATATATTTTTTGAGTCCAAAAAAATCATTAAGATGGAGTTCTTATAAAACTTAAAATATTTATAAAAATTAAGATTTTTGGAAAACAAAAGTTTAAAAATTTGAAAAATAATAACAATCATGTGTACACCCCCTTTGAAATTGAGTAACTTAATGTAAGGAGATGGGTAAACAATAAGTATATATGAATGAATACTTTAAATTAATAATTATTAGCTTATGTTTAATGTATTTAAATTTGTCAAAAGGTAATGGTATTGTATGTTATCAAGTTGTTCATGCGTTCCGATGAATTATAAAATTATATCTCCTTTAAGTGTGTGATCCCTAAGAAATTGATGCCTAAAATATATGTTTTTTTCATTAGAATGATGTGTAGGGTTTTTACTTGGGAAAATGGAACTAGTGTTATCACATATTATTTTAGTTTTAGTAAAACTAATTCCATAATCAGTGAGTGTGTATTGCATCCACAACACTTGAGCACAAAAACTTTCAACTTCCACATATTAGGATTTAGTAATGGAAAGTGATACCAAGTGTTTTTTAGTACAAGACTAAGAAACTATTTAATCTCCTAAGAAATGAAAAATTATGGAAGTACTTTTCCTATCCAATCTATAACCACCAAAGTCAGTATCTAAAAAAAATTAAAATCATTTCCATAATAATAAAAAATTTATAAATCCATAGTTCCCTTTAGATAATGAAAAATTAGTTTAAATGCTTTTAAATGGGATTCCTTTGGATTATATTGATACCTTTCACATAAGAATACAGAAAAAATTAAGTCTAGATGACTAGTTGTTCAGTATAGTAGGATTCATATCATACTTCTAAAATTTGTTTGATCAACTGGTTGCATAGCTTTATCAAGATCAAGTGTATTTGAGGTACCAATGGGAGTACTAATACTTTTAGTATTTTCATATCTGAACTTTTTAATAAGATATTTTATATACTTATTTTGAGATATATAAATACCTTTTTGTTTTTTATAAATTTTAAAACCAACAAAAAATGTTAACTCACCCATCATACTCATCTCAAACTTAGATTTCATTAGATTCAAAAAGGAATCTGTTAAAGATTTTTGAGTTGATCCAAAAATAATGTCATCAACATATATTTGAACAATCATAATATTTTTATTAACTTTATTTATAAAAAAAATTTGGATCTTTGGTTCCCTTAACATAATTTTTTTGTAAGAAAAATCATGTTAATCTATCATACCATGCTCTAAGGGATTGTTTAAGTCCATATAAAGATTTGGTAGGTTTAAAAATGTAATCAAGATGTTTTGTATCTTCAAAACCATGGGGTTGTTCAACAAAACTTTCCTCTTATACATATCCATTAAGAAAAGCACACTTTACATCCTTTTGAAAAGTTTGAAATTGAAGAATGATGTAAAGTATAATAGAATGTGAATAGATTCAATTATAGCTACCGGTGCATAGGTATCTTCATATTCTATTCCTTCTTGTTGATTATAACCTTTAATAACAAGTCTTTCTTTATTTATAATGATTATTCCATTTTCATCACACTTGTTTTAAAACCCCATTTTACTCCAATTACTGAAGTTTCTTTATGTCTTTTTACCAGGGTCCAGACTTTGTTCCTTTCAAATTCATTTAGTTCATCTTGCATTTATTTTATCCAATTACCATCACCTAAAGACTCCTCAGGATTCTTAGGTTCAAATTGGGAAAAAAATAAAGATTTTTTACTTCATTATTAAATAACTTCTAGACCTGACTGGTTGATTCACATAACTAATGATATTATCACTAGGATGATTCATAAGAAACAACTAACTTGGATTTTGTAAAACTTGTTCATCAACATAAGGCAGAAAATCTTCTTGGGTAAATTCTTCAGAAAAAATTTCTTGAGTATTTTCCATATTAGATGAATCTTCCAACAAAGGTTGGGGATCGGTTTTGGAAAATACATCTGAGGTTGTTGGTAGGGTTTTCTTAAAAACAAAAGGGTCAGTTTCATCAAATTTAACATGTATTGTTTTCTAAATAGTATAAGGATTTTTATTAAAAACTCTATATTCCTTAGAATTAGTGGAATGAACTAAGAATATACCTTCATTAGATATAGGTGTGAATTTTTATAAATTATCTTTCATATTCAATATGAATACTTTGCATCCAAATACTCTGAAGTAAGAAACTTTTGGTTTCCAACCTATCCAAAATTCATAAGGATTTTTATTTATAAAGGGTCTGATTAAGACTCGATTTATAGTATAATAAACATTATTAACTACTTAAACCCAAAAATGTTTATCAATTGAGTATTCACTCAACATAATTCTTGTTATTTCTGGAATAATATTATTTCTTCTTTCAACAAAACCATTTTGCTAAGGAGTTATAGGAGCTGAAAAGTTATGTGTAATGTCTTTCTTACTAAAAAAAGTTTCAAAATATGAATTTACAAATTCTCCACCATGATCACTATGAATATTTATCAAGATAATGTTTTTATCATTTTTAAATTTGGATACAAAAGTTTTAAAATAAAAAAAGGCTTCATATTTGTTTTCTAGAAAATAGACCCATATGTATCTAGTATAATAATCAAATAAAAGAAATACATAGTACTTTCCACCAATACTTCTAGTTTGTGTATGACCAAAAATATCCATGTGCACTAACTATAAAGCATTATAAGTTGAAACTCCATTTATATATTTAAATCTTGACTTATGTTTCTTTTTGTATTGAAAAGGGTTACAAACTTTTGAAGAATCAGATCTAAACTTCAGTAAATCCTTAACAAGTCTTTTATTAGTCAACATATATAATTTTATAAGGTTATAGTTTCCTAACCTTTTATTCCATAATCAAGATTAATCTTCCATTACACTAAGGCAAGGTAGGTCTTAGCTCCTAAAGTCTTCTAAGTTTATTATGTATACATTTTTATGCCTATTAGAAGAAATAACATATTCATCATTGGAATTGTGTACTATACAGTTATCATTGCTAAAATTCACAAGGTAACCTTCATAAGATAATTAAACTATACTTATAAGGTTGTGCTTAAGTCCTTTAACAAACAAAAATTTGAAATTAAAACTTTTCCAAGAATAATAATATGATATATACCGATAATATCTCCTTGAGCATTATCTCTAAAAGTAAACTTTAAAAATTTAATATTTATAATATATTCAAAGAAATATTTGTGTCCAATCATATGTCTAGAACACTCATTATCCATGTACCAATTATTCTTGTTGTTGGTACTCTCTTTTTTCCCTAAAAACAAAACAATTAGACTTTCAGAACCCAAACCTTCTTGGTTTTGGAAATATTAGGAAAAAAATTAGAAATTCACATTTGTTTTGAAAATGGGCTTTGTAGAACACTAAGGATTGAATTTTATTTAAGAAACAATTATTTTCCCAATGACCTTCACTTTTAAATTTAGTACAAAAGGGATCATTTTTAGTAATAAATAAGTCGATACTAAAAACAAGTTTTTTATAAGTATAGTTCACTCCTGAATAAGTACCATGAGGATGAAAGTGTTTATGCTATAAAAACCTTCCTTACCAAAAGTAAAGTTTGAAAAAAGTTTCTTAAAGAAGAAATTTCAGATTTTAGTTTTATAACTAATTATTTATCCTTGCTATCAATAATTTAAGAATTAAGTTTTTCAAAACTATTTTTTAAACTATTATTTTAAAAAATTACTTTTACAAAATATTTCAAAATAGTATCATTTTCAGAATTGGATTTTTTAAGATGTTTTGATAGATATTATATTTCATTTGTTAAAGTATGAATTCTTGAATCATCTTTTGAAAGTTTTTCATTTTCCTTATCAATTTTTTTATAAACTTTATAGTTTTTATTTTCTATAAGTTTTGTAAAGTGAGAAACTTATTCATAAGAAGTTAAAGTATTATCATCACTAGCTGAGGAGTATTATTTATCTAAAGATTTATAATTATTCTCATCATGGTAATTTTCATTTAAATACATATTATTTAAGGAATAAATTGAGTTTACCTTGTCCATAAAAAATTGATTTGAAATAGGTATGATAGAAATAAGAACAATATTATTATGATCTGGACTTTCATTTATGAGGAATTTTCTAAAGAATCACTTCCATTGGCACACCAATTGTCAGCAGCTTTAAGAACTATCTTACTTTTTGACATATAAAATTTCTTCTAATTCCTATTATAATTTCTATCCTTCTTTTATTTCTTTTTCAACTTGATACAATCAGGTTGAATATGTCCATCTTTTTTTCACTCATAAAAAGTAACTTATGATCCTTTATTTTCATTTCTATCTTTATTACTTTTATTATAAAAATACTGAAAATCCTTTTTACCCACAATCTTGTTCATCCTTCAAGAAATATTTTCAAGTTTGAATTCATAATGTTCAGAATCACTAGAATCATATTGAACAATAACTTTATTTTTCTTTTTTGAATTAACTATCTTTCAGAAGTTTGAGATTTTAACAGATTTGAAGTATAAGAAAAATCAACTCCACCATTGTTTCTTTTTTCTTTCTCAGAATCTATTTTTGGTCTACCCTCATATTGTAAAAGGGTTACAAATAAATCATCCAGTGAGAGATTTTGTATCTTTCTTGAATCATCAAAAGTTTTTATCTTAGATTCCAACTCATTGGGTATGATATCAATTATCTTTTCAATAACCAGTTCATCTTATAAACCTTTCTCCCCCATAGATTGTATATTATTGACTATTTTTATAAACCTTTTTTTACCTTTGTAACAGGTTCACCAAAAGGGAATTCAAATGCTATATAGTCATGTCTAAGAATTACTCTTCTAGTTTCAATAACCTTTGAAGTTACAAAATGATTAATCTATAATTTTTTCCAGATTCAATTAGAAACTTTGTAAGAAGAAATCCGACTAAAAATTCTCCTAGTTATAGAAAATAATAATGTGTTTCTAACTCTATAATTCAATTTATACTCTTTTTTTTCCTTATTTGTAAAAGTATCCACTTCCTTTCCAGGTGTATTGTAATATCTAGTTAACATGAAAAAATTGTCAACTCCAGTATTTATAATGACTGTATTCATTCTATCTCTCCAATTCTCATAATCATATCCATAAAAAATAGAGGTTCTATTTGGATTGAGGTTATATATTGAACCGACATTTAGTAATTCCATCTTTAAAACAAATACAAAAATTATATTTCTCAATACACATTGGTATAGTAAGTATTTATAAACAAAAAATTTATAACAAAATTTAAACAAACTTCCAAAAGTTTAGAAGATAAAGGTAGAAAGTATATGAGTAGGGGAAACCTCCTTTGATACCAAATGTAACTATTAGTATAACAGAGAATTGGATATGATAAAAAATGTTGGAATGTAATGTATATGAATATGTATAAATACAAAATGGGTAAATTGTAAGTTTAAAAACTTTCATTTTTAATCTTAAAAGAAACTTATTTTAACAAGGTTAAACAAATCATATTCACAAAACCTATGAAGTATTCAAATGGTAATCAGACTTAGCCCTTAAGTCTGATAAATAAAGTATCATAATCAAGTAGATTTTGATAATTATTCCACAGGTCATAATAAGAAAATGATTATATTTTAAAAATGTATATAATTGTATTCGATAAGAAGTGTAAATGCATTCATAGTTTAATCTTATTCATAGTAGAAATGATTTAATTAGAGTAAACACAAAACAAATTTTAATCACAATGGTTATGATTAAACAGAGTATTACAAAAGTAGTTATGCCATATTAAATCATATAGAATCGTAATCAGATTAAATCGTACTCATAAAATAATATAGGGTAGAACAATTTTATCATAACCAAAATTATTTTGATAAACAAAATACAAATAAAAAGATTAATATAAAAGGATTCACTTTCTATTACAGTTGTAGTAAAAATAAAAGAATTTTAATAAAACAAGTAATAAAAATGAATAAAAAAATAACCCAAAGAGTAGGGTATCCAATAAACTAGGATAATGGTCCCTTATTTTATACTTACAAGAAATTTTTTCTTTCCCTTACCATAGAAATCCCTCTATATGATGATCGGTCTGTCTCGCCATCCCCATGATCCCTCGATATAATGATCGTATTTTCTATCTCACTATCCCCATGATCCCTTAATATGATGATTGTCGTGTCTATCTCATTATCCCCTAAATCCCTTGATATGATGACCGGCTTGTCTGTCTCGTAATCCTCATGAGACCTCGATTGTTTTCACACAATTAGATGCACAAAGAAATTACAAAAAAAAAACTCAAAAATATTATAAGTACGAGGAATATGTAGTTCACTCTTGTAAACTTCAAATATCTCACACAATGATATTTTTTTAAATTAAATGATCATAACTTCACTTCAAACTCTTCGAATGTTTGGGTATTTATAGGCATGCTTCCAATGATCATCTGGATCCTCTAAATTTCATATTTCTTTGAGTTTTTCATGATGACTTGGACACCTGGAACTTCAATGGTCATATTATAATAGAATGTCTGACATAATTTTGATATACACCATTTACAGTGTAAAATGTATTCCGATGGATTTCATTATAGAATGTCATTACAATTTTCTTTATGAGTATGATTCTGATGCTATCAGTTCCTATTTCAAGTCCTATTATAATAACTTTTGTCAATATTAAAAGAAGATCAAAAGTCTTAAATCCGATTTGATAAATTTGATTCCAATATTTATCAGTTCCATACCTATTATGATAATTATAATGGATAAAGTAAGTTTATATTCATTAATACTTTAAAACTAATTCTAAGTATGGTAAAATATATATTTTTTATATAAAAACATTCTTTAAATACTTTTGACATGAAATATTTAGAAATTAAGTATTTAAGAAAGAGTTTATGATTTCCAAAACAAAGGAATAGAAAAGTCAAAAAGAAACTTTTGACTCAATAGGTGTTACATTCACCCCCCCCCCCTTTAGAGCACAACATCATGATTTTGGACCCTATATCACAACCCAGGAAGTTCCACTAAAATTAAGGTTGGGTTCCTCCTCTTATATTGATGTAACAACTAGGCCCTGCTAATAGAACAAACAACCTTCCTTAAAATGATCGTCAGTTCATGACCCTCCAGGTACCGCTAGTTTGCTTTTTCCTCACTCACACACACCCTGGGAAACTTTCCAAAAGGTCACCTATCCTGACCACCACTCTAGGACAATCATGATTAACTAGGGATTTCTAATCTGGTAGGATCTCAAAAAGAAAAGGTGCACCATGTTGACATGGGTAATATCATTTAGTCATTTGACCCTTTATCATTATGGGGTGTTACATAACCCCCCCCCCCCCTCCATAGAGCACAATGTCCTTTTTGTGAGCCTTATATCTCAACCCAGGAAGTGCCACTACACTTAAGGTTCTGTTCCTCCTCTGACACTAATCTAATAACTGGGCCCTACTAACAGCACAGATACCCTACCTTAACATGGTCATCAGGTCTTTTCCCACTAGTTTCCCCATAGACATGTGGTCCCCTCCCTAGGGCCCACCCATATTCCTGACCCGGTCATTAGACTAATGACTATCACCACAATATAACACATGTTCTTTCCAGTGTTCTTTTTCCTCACTAACACGCACCCTAGGAAACTTCTAAGAAGGTCACCCATCTTGATCACTACTCCATGACAATAATGATTAACTTTGGAGTTCTAATCTAGTATGCTCATGAAAATAAAGTTGAACCTTGTTGGAATGGGTCATATCATTTAGTTATTTAACACTTTATCATTTTGGGGTGTTACATTCACCCCCCCCCCTAGATTACAACATCCTCATTGTGGACCCTATATCTCAACCCAGATGGTGGAACCACACGTAAGGTTGAGTTTCTTGTGCCAATACATCTACATAAATGGGTAAGGCCTCAGAAAAAAAAACCCAATACAATTTGTCTCATGATATCTACTGATACATCTAGGGGATATGTAATTTCAAGCCCCACACATCACATATTAAGTTTAATTCATTCATCATATAAATAAAAAACATAATTTAATTCATATACCTTAAAAATCAATAATTATCCATATGGGAAGAACTAACGTAAATAATATAAATATGTTCCCTACTAAATCATATAATAAACCATCAAAAGAAATATGATGGATGGTATCAAAATATTATAACATTATTAAAGCATAAGATTTAATAAATTATGTTTCCATAGATAAAAATACTTTCAAAATATCATTAAAAAATTTCTTGAGTAAAATACCCCTTTTCACTTTTAAAAAACTTATTTAAAATCTAAAGAGTTTCCAAATTTAAGTAAAGAATTTTATCTAAAATGAACCTAGTAAAATTTTAAATTAATCTTCATATAAATGAGAGTTCGTGATAGTGTAAAATTTTATTCATGTTGTATAAGTTAAAAAACATTCCTTTCACACATTTGTAAATAGGTCAAAAAGAACCTCATTCGGAAAGCTACAAGATTATTAATTTTAAACCATTTAGTAAAAAATTAAAACATGTAAAAAAGTTATTTAATAAATCAATGTATAATTTTAAAAACATCCTTTTATAAATTATAAGGAAAATATGGACATGGAAGATAAAGATTCCTGACTGAGTAGAAATATAAGGTCATTTTTCCTTTAAAACATTATTTCATTATCTTGAGTACTTAAAGAGAAGTAAATGAAAGGAAAACATGTAATTGACATAAATTTCTAGGGGAAAATAAAATATATTGGGTTTAAGATATAAAAATAAAATAATTTTCCTAGTGGAGACTTAAACATAAACAATCCTAAATAATGATGAGATTATGAAATATAGAATTGCCTCATGTTGGACTTCCTTAAAATGTGTTTGAAACGACTATATAATAAATATTTATTTTTTATACCTATATTATATAACCATAATCATATATATCATATCATGTATGATTTAATTATAATATTTATACCTATATTGTTCCAAGTAACTACTGCTTCATTTTTCATGTATGTTTGGGTTTGTTAGTTTCAGACCTTTTAATTTTATCATGGTTAAATAATATACATAAAATTAAAAATTATATAAATGTAATATATATTCGTTATATATTTATTTAGATTAATTCATAAATGATTTATATGGAAAAATGAATTACACCTTTTATGGAGACGGTAGTTCGTACAAACGCATGAACATTGTTTTCACTTTTTGATGGATAGAATGAAAGAAAGGAAATAATAATTGAAATTTACATAATTGTTTTTATATCATATAAATCATTTATATTAGTTAAATATATCCTTATTACCATCCATGTAAAATTTAAATGAAAAACAAATCACATCGCTTCATAGAGGTGGTAGTCCACACGTTCGCACAAGTGACGTTATTATTTTCCAATGGATTGGAAGGTAATAAGGTAGATGTGATATTATAATTATAGAAGTATAATTATTTAATAAGTATCATATATAAATATTAAAACCATCATAATAACCATCCATAAAATATGGTGATGAAAAATTAATTGTATTGCTACATGGAGACAGTAAGTCGTACATATACACAAGTGATACATTCACTTTCCATTTCATGAAAAAGAGGGTGGATAATTGTGGTTTTATAATAATAATAACATTTAATTATACTTATGATTCTTAAGTTAATATTTTATGATAACTACCATATATTTATATGAGGTAAAAGAACAACTAAATTGATAGAGGCTGGGAAAGACGATTGCCTCTTCTTTGGGTGACCTCCTTTAACTCCTTTATTATGGAACCTAGGGTTGGTATTTTTAGGAGATCAACACCTATAAAATGTGAATAAGTATTTTTAAAAGATAAATGGTCAGGTTTTTGTCAATATAGGTTTCTTAAATTTATTTAAAGAATAGAAGTAAGGGGTGTCCTTTTATAAGGGAGGTAAAGGACACACTTGGAATTATTAAAAAGATTAAAATATAACTAAGTCATTCTCAAGAAAATTGATTACAAATGGACATATATTTTAGACTAAGGTATGATAAAGTTGAAATACCATCAAAAAATAAATTTTTATGGGTTTAAGTGGTATTTTAAACATTATCTTTTGGTTTAACCCCTTAGTTAACATATTTTAATCTTAACCACGATAATGTCTTTTTCACTCTTAAGGGGTTATAATTTTACTTATAAGTTAAAAAATATCTCATAAATGGATAAGGTATGAAATATTTGACCATATAGTATACCCCTTGTCCTATTTAAATATTTTAATTTTTTTTAAATAATTTAATAAAATATTATTTTCATAAAATATCATTATTGTCATTTTTGATACTATTCAATTAATTTGACTTCAAATACATCAATAAAAAGTTGAAAATAAAATATAAAACATTCTTATGTTCTTAATATGTTATATTTCATACAAAATTCATGGATCAAAATAACACACCCAAATTGTATTTTTAATATTTTTTTAAATCATTTATTTTATTTTTCAATTAATTAAATAAATATTGTGTCAGTGTTGCATAGGAATTTAAGGTAATTGTATAATAAAAAAATTATAAATAAATTAAAAACATAAAAAAATTTATTATACTACAACTAAAAATCTAGATTCTTTCACCACTTACTTTTTTCCCTATGTGAGCACATAATAAATATTTAAATGTAAGAGAGTGACATTTTGTATTTTTCTTTGCATTAAATATAATATAGGTCATTTTCATGGACATGTGTCCCTTAAAAAAACAAATTTAGAGTAAAAGATTATAATGTTTCAATTAACTTCATCAATTCAGAAATTTGATTAAAAATGGTGAACTTAACACTTAGTTTTAACCTAGATTTATCAAATTTACCCTTTACTGAGGTGATAGATTTTACCACGGTTACTGTTCATAATGTCTAAAAATAAAAGGGAACTATTTACCAAATTTTAACCCAATGATTCTAAATATTAATCCATTATATAAAATTTAACACATATAATTGGCATGAATTAATTTTACAATAAGTGTGCAAATCGTGAAGAAAATCGCTTTTTAGAAAGAAAAAAACATTTTTAAGCATAAAACTAGATTCATTTCTATCCCATGCCTAAAAAACATTAGATGAATTTTAAAACATTTTATTGAATATATAAAATATAAATTTAATTAAAATAATTCCTCAATAGTGATTAAATTAATTTATTAAGATAAAAATATGTTGTGAGAATAAAAAAATTCAGAGAAACATTTCATTTACTTTAAAATGTTTTTTATTTTAATTTATAATAAATTGATAACCAATGAAATTATTATATATGTGTATAAACCATATAATTTTCATAATTTATTTAGTTATATTGATACCCACCAATTTAACGGCTAGTTTATGATGGTATACTATTTTACAGTTCATTTTGACTCGTTGTTGCGTGTATCACAAGCCATCAAAAAAAATATTTTAATAAAATTATATATTAAAATATCAGGGTGTTACATGTATAGTGGAGGATAAATTCACCCCTATAATCATATAATGTGGTTCTTTGTAGGGGAGAGAGACACTCCTAGCTCTAGGTGATGGATTCCCGATAGAGTGCTCTCTTGAGTTTCTAGATGTGATTTTCCTTATATGGTTCACCCTGACTCCAAGAGATGGTACTAGTTATCATGGTTGTGTAAAATACTAAAATACACCCTAACGCTATCCAAATAATGTATGGTCAATCTCATGTGTTGTGTCAGAACATGAGTACTGATAGTGTTTATTTATTTACGCTTCCATACTATTTTCAATTATTATACTAAGAATTTCACATGTATACTCTAAGAACCTAGTCTTTCTTTAAGATACAAAACCTTTTAATTTTAGTTAGAATCCTTTATTTTATCCTTATAAATGTTCCTAGTCACTTAAGGAAGGTTTTAGGAGTATCTAGGGCTTGTTCGGAGCTAGGAGATCTGAATTTTGGAGAAACAAGAGAGGCACATGGTTAGTACCTGGTTAGTGCTAACCATGCACCTCAAACTGTGTGGCCCTGGAAGGGTGACACATAGTTTGTTTAAACCATGCAAGGGAGTATGAGGTTGTATTAGGATAAAGTAGATGGTGATCATAGGTTGTTCATGGTTTGTTTAACTGTGCACCATAGGTCATGTGGGGTGTATATCTTGGACATTGGGATGCGCACGGTTTGACTAACCATGCAGAGAAATTGTGTGACTTTTAAAACTTGGTAGAAATGACCATTTTACCCTCCATTTCTTTAAGATCACCACCCCCCCCTATTCATTCTTCTCCCACATACAATATCCTTCACCTTCGGAGAGATATACATTCTACCTAGGATAGGTTTTGAGGGATCTTCTCCATCCGATGTCTGGTCGATCCACTATTTGTCTTATTGGATCCCTCTCGGTAAGAGATTCGATCTGGTTCCTTCTTTATCTCATTTATCTCACCATATTTTTTTCTACTTTTTTGTGAGATAATATTCCCTATTTTTAGGGAATTCATCTATTCTTACATTTTCTTCTGATCCATGTCAAACCAAGGGTCGATATTGGATGAGGCATCTACTATAGACATGAGGTTTGTGGTTTATGACTTTTCCATTAAATTCTCACCTTTTATAAACAATTGTTGTTGTGCACATGTTGGTTTCACTAGTAATTGCTTCTAAAATTCATATGTCTTCATTATAAATTTTTTAACTTGTATTAGAAGTCCCTAATGACACCTATTAACATCATTAGAGGTTGAGACCTAAATGTTAACCACCCCAAGTAGGGTGTGTTTCTTGTTATGACTTTAGTGACCCATGTTGGGTTTACCTAAGATGCCATTCATGTGTTTTTTAATTAACCTTTGTTAAGGTAAGTGTTACATCATAATTAAATGAAACTTTAATTTTTTAAATGGTGAGTATATATATATATTTCCCTTGGCCTTGGAAAATGTATTTAAATTTATAATTGGTTTCTTGTCCTTAATTCACCTTGTCACATATGGTGAAAGGTAATGTAATGAACCTAATAAATTGAATTTAACATGAGTGTTACATGTACTATGATGAAATGTGTATATAAATGAAATAAGTTTAAGGTACCTACTACATATGAAAAATTTTCATATTTACAAGAATGTTTGGACTTGAGCTAGCCTTGGATTCCTAAGGGAATTCCTTGAGCACTCATAGGATACCATTCTGGTTCATTGATCCAATTTCCATGGGAGATAACCACCACATAATATGGTATTTTTCTTACTATATGAATGCCTCAGGGATGTACTGATGATTCACTTGAATCTTTTCTAGATATTTGAATGCCTTGGATGCACTCCTTGAATTCATCTTGATTTCTTCAAACACACGATGTCATGGATTCAACCCATTGGTCCAAGTCATGTTTAGACCAAGATTATTTTGGAAGAGATCCATGGAATTGATTAGAATCTTTTATAGTGAAATGACATGGGTGTACCCCTTGGATTAAACTCAGACCAATATAGTTAAGATGCTTGAGTTACCATTATGACTTGGATTGACCCTTGAGGTCAAGTATTCCTTGGTTTCTCCTTGTATCCTTATTTGTTATTGTCATCATTATTACTACATGATTACTAGTATATTATAAATTCTAATCCCCTAGATAATAATTTAATGATTACCTATTTATACACACCTAAGTCTGAAGTAGGTGTGGGTGGATTTCATATTGTAATGTTTACATTTATATATCTACACATTGTTACAATTTATATTCAAAGACTAGATTTTTATAGATGTTGTTGGTGGTGTCCTATTAAGATTTACCTCACAATCTATCTAGGTTGTTGTTGGTACCCAGGTAGATTATAAGATTTTAAGTGTGGACAAAGGGAAGTGTCCCTCTTTGGACACCTAAATTCTTTCTTAGGATGGAAGTTGGTAGTAGATGGATGAGCAATTTCTTGAGATTCTTGGATAGTTTTCCCATTTTTGATTATTTGTTTTATCATTTATTGTACTATCTTATTACTACCATGTAAGACTATTTTACCTTTTTGTAGAGACATTTCATTATCTTTTATATATGACACAGTTTATAGCTTTATATTATTATTTATTACTTGATTCTTATGCTTGTTTTTTCTGCCTTATTCATTATTAGTAAACTTCTGATGTTTATTCATTTTTCTTACCATTGTACTCCAATCTGACCTGAGGGCACAGTCTTCCCACAAATACACCCTAGGTCCTTACTACAAGTCGGCAGCCTCTGACATATGGTAAGGCACGTTTGAGGCCATGTGGATAACCGGGTTCAGTTACTCAGGAGTGAACCGGGTTTGGGACATCACAAAGTGGTATTAGAGGTATTTGTTTGCTTGTATTATTGTTTAAGAAACGTAGATAGGATATTAGGAACATGTTGGAACTTTGTTATAAGCCATGTCTAGGAGTAGATAACCCACAATTGGGTTCAATACTGAGTTTCTATGGAATAATAAATTATTGTTTTATATTTCACCTATTACAGTTGATATATTTTCACTATTGGGTTATGTACATGAATTTTGGTATTTGTTATGATCTATGGATATTATAACTTTTCTTAGTATGGAAATGATCACTGCTAAATGAATCATCATAGGCACTTAGGGATTCAAATTCTATGCATATTCCATGCCACCTAGGTGGATTTTATTACTTTCATTGCATGTGTTTCCTATGATTTTTGAGTGTGTCATGATTGTGATATATGCCTGCGCTGCTAACATTTTCTGCATGGAAATAAAACTAGTTGTCTAATATGTCATCATCAACCTAAATGGTGTTTTACAATATAGTTTTATGGTAGCATCTTAAATAGACAATTTTAACCCATGTAAGCTATGTAACCCTGGTTGCATGAGTTGGGCTTTGGCTGCGGTTACATGACTGCCAATTTCAATTTAACAATTTTATGATCCTTTATAAATTGAAAAGGTTTATTCATAAAATTTATCCATTATATTTTACTTGTTACATTTAGATACTGAATGTAAGGGGGTGGTTGTAATTAAATGGGTGTCAATTTCAGTTATAAAGTATATGGTACTTTATTATCTAGGAATAAAAAATCATTTAATTGAACCTTGTATTATATATAAACTCACTTAAAAGTTAAAATATAAATTTTTAATTATAAATTTAAATGGTTTCCTATAAATAAGAAGGATAAGTGAAATTTAATGATTTTTTTCCTCCTTAAATTGTAATTTAACCTCCCCATATACCGAAAACCCTGTAAATGAAAACCTAAACACCTATCAATACCCATATATTTGATGAGGGTAGTTGGGGTATCATGTTAGGTCGTGATCCCTTTTATTTTTTTCTACTTTTGTTAGCGATCTTATCTATATTAGTATCTTGTTATGAGGTGTGTGATTGGAATTTATAGAACTATTCCACCTCGATGTCCTCAAGTCATGTTCTAGGAGGGTGGTGAGTAATGTGATCCAGATGTGGTGGGCCTTAATCCACCAATGTTACCTCTAGTAGTTCCACCTATGGCACCACCTACTATTCTTGAACTAGGAACTAATTCTCAATTATGAGAGAGTTTCATACACTTGATGAAATCTATATAGGGTGCTCCATGATTTGTACCTATGATGCATGATCTTACTCATGAGTACTAGTGGAAACATATTACCTTCTTCTTAGGGGATGGTGGTCCTCGGGCTATTGAGTCATATCTAGAATCCATTCTAGTAATCTATGAGCATCTGGAGATGGCTCTATAGAGGAGGTACATGATCACCACCTACATGTTGTGTGATTCTTCCAATTTCTAGTGGGATGGGATTAAATAGGATGGTATTTATCAAGGAATGTTCTAGATGGAATTCTAGACTACCTTCTACAATTAAGTTTTCCCTGAGATGTTGTGGGATAACCGATCTAGGGAGTTCATGAACCTGGAGAAGGGTACTATCTCCATCATGGAATATTAAGTGCATTTCATCGAGATTTAACACTTTTCACCAATTCTTGTTGGTGATAAGCTATCGTGAGTGATACACTTAAAGGATGGGATCAATTATTCCATCCATACTCAGGTGAATGTCTTCAACCTATCTACCATTTATAATATCATAAACCAATCTCTTATCACCAATTGCAACTTGAGTAAATTTGATAGTACAAGGCACATAGGGTTAGTACAAGACATGGTAGTAGTTCATACAATAGAAGAAAGCGTAACCTTGAGGTTTCTCATTAGAATAGTGGAAGGTAGAGTATCTGCATTGGTATCTCTGTTGTATTCCACCAGGGTGAATGGAAGGGGCATGTGAAGCTGTAGTGCAATAGAGACCTGCTGGATGGTTGTGATTATGGTCAAATGGTCCATCTTCAAAGGTTTTTCCAGACCTTTTTTCATGTTTATAGTGAAAGAGGACCCACGCTAGCTCCACCATTGGGAGTAGGATCAGAAAATCCACATCAAGTAGGAAGTTAGAGTATCACTAGCAGAACATGCTAAAGAGGAGGTCATGGCCAGAGTAACCATACTTTTGATTTTTATTGCCATCAGAGCAGACCATCTCAGGGTAGTCCAGTTGTAGCTCAAGGCCATGGATCGAGCTAGTTTCATGAATTATTGTAGATACCTAAGTAGTAGAGTGAAGAACCATCTACTGTATAAGGTACTATTCTAGTAGCCTCTACTATCATATCTTCTTTGTTTGGTATAGGTTCATTGCACTCCTTTATCTCTATATCAACCATGGAAAGTATTAGGCTTGAAATTCTATACTGTTGTGGGGTGATGACCCAGAACACATCGTTGGGTGTACGGTTAGAGGGTATATTCCAATGCAAACACTATCCTCTGGATATTGGTGGTTATCACTTCTTGTGAAATTTATTTATTCTTGATATTATAGGGCTTGATTTCATACTTGGGATGGATTGGCTTATGCCTTATCATACCCACATTGAATGTTATCCCTAAAGGGTGACTTTCACATCACCTGAGGGTGGTAGATATGTACATTATGGTGAGTGGGATATCTAGGCTGGTCGAGATGAACTAGGGAATCATGGTATGGGAGGAGTGATAGCCCAAATTTCCAACCTTTTCTTGGATGGTTGTACTGTGCGTATAATAGATTTTTCTTCGATAGTGGATCATTTTAGGGATTTTTTCTTGAACAACTTCTCTGGACTACCTCCCGAGAGATAGGTCGAGTGTAAAAATTGAGCTTATTTTAGGATCATATCCAGTATATATACCTTCATATATAATAAAACCTACTAATCTATATGAGTTTAAGAGAAAGTTTGAGGATTTAGAATCAAAAGGTTTTATCCAACCTAGTACTTCTTCTTAGGATTCTTCTGTCCTTTTCACTAAGAAGGTGGGTGGAACCCTCTATATTTTCATGGATTACTGACAGTTGAACCAGCTTATGGTTAATAATTTATATCCTTTTCCTTAAATATATAATATCTTCAACCATCTTGGAGGAGTTATAGATTTTTTTAATGATTGACCAGAGATCGTACAACCATCAGGTGCAAGTTAGGCCTTCATACATACCATGTACGGATTTTTGAAGTTGGTATGACTTTTATGAGTACCTGGTTATGTCGTTCGGTCTTACGAATGTGTCCACTATTTTAAGGGCCTTGATGAATAAGATTTTTCATCCCTTCTTAGTTTCCTTTATTTTGGTTTTTGTGGATGACATCTTGGTGTATTATTATACTTGAAGTGAACATTCCAAACATCTTAATATCATACTGAATAAACTAAGAGAGCACTAGTTATATTCTAATCTCACAAATTGCCACTTCTAGATTGACAAGGTTCAATTATTGGGTCATATTATCTTGAAATCAGGAGTATGATTTGACCTAGAGAATGTGAGTGTTATTGTTTCCTAGGATCCTCCCAAGAACATGTTTGATATACGGAGTTTCTTGGGGATAGAAGTATATTATATTCATTTTATAAAGGACTTCTCAATCCTTATGGAAATTATTATAGGTATAGATAATAAGGGTATTAAGTTTTTGTGGTCTAAAGTGTTTGATAAATACTTTCAAGGTCTGGAAGGAAGACATACTTCAGCATGAATCCTGATTCTTCCAGAGCTTAGAAGAGGCTATACATTTTTCTCTGATGCGTTAGTTATCAGTTTGGTTGTATTAATGATTGAGGAGGATATATTTGTTGCATACGGGTCTTTCCAGTTGATACCTCAAAAGAGTAATTACCTAACAAAAGACCTTAAGCTTGTATTAGTCATTAATGCATTGCATTGATGAAGGTATCATCTTATAGGAGAGTGATTTTTAGTTTTTACGGACCATAAGAGCCTCAAATATATCTTTAAGTAGTGTGAATTGAATCTCATACAATGAATATGGGTCGAATATCTTGAGTCCTTTGACTTTGAGTGTGTCTATGCATCTAGGAAAGGAAATGTGATAGCTGATGCACTGAGCTAGAAAACGCAGGCACAAGATGTTCAGGAAGCTAGTGATGAATAGAGATTGATAGCCCTATTTTCTGATATGCACCTTGAGTTGTAAGAGAGCCACAAGAAACCTTTTCTTATAGCCTTAACATTAACCTCTTCACTCCTAGATAAGGTTAAAAGAAGGTAGTTTTCAGATCATGAAGGGTTGGTCCTAGGTTAAAGTATTGTAGGTGAGGATCCACCTTAATATTGGTCTATTAATGAAGATAACATCCTAATTATACATGGGAATATCTAGGTTCTTACAAACATGATAGAGGAAATGATGTGAGGTTCCTAGTGGGTAGTGCACCTAAGTATCTACAAGATGTATCGTGATATGCGCTATCAGTATTGGTGGCATGGGATGAAACGTCAAATATTGGGTTTTATCACTAGGTGATGCACCTTTCAGTAGGTAAAGGTAGAACACCAATAGCCTGTGGACTTGCTACGACTATTACCGATCCCAAAATTTAAATGGCATAACGTCATAATGGATTTTTTGACTGGTTTATCAAGGTCACCTCGAGGTAGTGACCCGGTTTTGGTAGTCATGGATCAACTGAAGAAGGTAGACCACTTCCTTCTAATCTAGGAAACTTTATTATTTGATGAGATTGGAAGAATATATGTCTGTGAGATTATACACATACCGTTGTTGTGCTAAACTCAAAATACAGCAAGAATTTTTCCTTGCGCCATGCTCTTGCTATTGCAATTCCTCCTTTCCTCCCTCGATGTAGTAGCCTTCCCCAATCTACTGAAGATGTTGAGATGAGCACCGAAATCTCTAAAGTAGTCACCATCTAATGAGACCCTAATTTCACCACCACATCATTATCGGAGGAGTACCATACACAGAACACAGATGTTGACCAAAATCAATATCAACTACCATCTGAAAGCATGAACCAATGAGCATAACATTCTAAAATGTGTATCCACTAGATTTGAATCGATCCCTTCTGAAATTTGATCTCCATCTGATTTATAACATCAGTGAAATTTTTCATGCATGTATTTCTTTATTGGTAATCAAATTTAATTTTCCATGAAAAATGTTTTTTCAATTTCTTATTTTTCAATTTGTATCTATAATTCTTCCTTAACTGGTAGCATAAAGGTACAACATTGGTTGTGTGAAGAGTATCCTACTCATGTAAGGTTCTTCACCTACTCATGTAAGAGTAATACCCAAGTTAGTTAAACTTGATAGTCCACTTAGACTCGTTCGAGACCAGTAAAATCAACTCTTAGACATGCAGGAGTCTACTTTAACTTGATCTAGCACCATCATCAGAAACACCCTTATAGCATGAAGGTTCAATCTCTCTATGATGAATTTGATTAAATAATTCCATCACTATGTTTGAAAATAGAACAAGACTATTTTTATGAATCATATGATTTTTAAAAATAAATAATGGAAGTTGGGAGTCTTGATGCTACTCAAATGGAACATGTGATCAGAAATACTCTCACCCCTTCCCATCTTTACAAAATCACCATACATTCATTATTAATCACCACGAGTAATATTAAGAGATTATAAACTAATTTAATCTTAGACTATGTGATTTAATTAAGATTCAAGATCCAAGCATCATTCCTTTTGGGGTAATAAAAGACATCAACCTATGTGCATCAATTAAAGAGTAGACGAGAAAAATTGAATCCTTTGAGAACCCAAAATACATGTATAGACATTGTCCTACCCACTATAGACAACCACTTTTACACCTTTTTTCAACAAATCATCCACCTAATGCAGACAGAAACAAAGTTCTTATTTCTTATTATTTTCATGATATAAATAAATGGGGTCCATGTAATCACCTATTTGATTCGGGGCTTCAAGAATTATTTCTTAATGGCCAAAAAAGTCAAGTTAGTGAACCACTTCCACCTGAAACCATGCCATTCTTTAGTTAAAACTGTGATTTTTAATGAAAATAAGGTTAAGGATTGGTACATTGTGTTTTGTGGAATGATTTTGAGATTCTTTCTAATGGTTATGTTCATCAAGCTAGCTAGGTCTCTGAGGGTATCAGATGAATGACAGTGCATCTCAAAATAGCTTTCTTTTATATCTACTACCTCCATCATGAATAATCGATCATGCACTCTTGTACCTTTTAAAACATGAAATTTTATAGATCCTGAGACAACCACTATAAAGGCACGCGCCAGCAATAGTAGAAAAATAAAATGATATAGTAGGAAGAAGAGATTCAGAATCTTTTTAAGCTTTTTAAAATGAAATTACTGGAAGACTTGAGAACTGATTGAAGCATAAGGAATGAATTTGTGGCATTCACGTAATGATTAATGACCACCAGTTATTTGTTGTTGAATTTTCTGAGCTAATCTAGTTTTTGAAATGGGCCCCCAAGAAAACACCCATATTTAGTACATAGGTTGGTTTTATTAGTTATACACCACAAATTCTAACCTATTTGACGTCTCCAATCCCTTGTTATCTACTCAAGAAATGTCCTTAATAATAGTACCCCAGAACCACTAAAACTCAAAAAATATATCAATACAAAAACTAATGAATTCATGCGTGAAAAAATGAAGAGAGATTCATGAGGACAAGTACTTAAGGTGGGAATGGATATATGATTTTTGTTATTTTATGGGTTTGAATTTTGTTTCAGGTTCCTTAAAATCCATGCATATCGATTGGTGTTGATTTTGTTAGTCTCATTCATCATCACACACAACCTATTCGATGAAATTCCAAGGATATCATATGGGGTTTCTAGGGGGATTGATGAAAACCCTATGAAGGTGTGATCATTTTAGAAATCATGTAAATGAAACAAAACAAGCATGATCTCAAAATAATCATAAAACATAAGGCATAATGGAAGGCATAAAATAAATCAAGGCATAAACTCAAATTGGTATGACATTGGATAACAACCTCGATATTATTAGGGACAACACAAGACCTCACTCATGGATCACTTCTCGGCCTAATGTAATCTTGATAGAATTAGACCCCAACTTACCCCATTGCCTAGTCAGGCGACAACCCCAAGATAGATCGAAATGATGATTAGGGACCCCTAGTTAAAGTGAAATGATAACTAAGGTATCACTCATCCTTGATTTCCCACTAAACCCTTGATGATCCCATGTAAACCGTCATATTCAAATCAAGGAATTCAATCTATAGTATTCAAACAATTCTCAAGCCCCAATCCAAATACCATCTACACCATATACACCTTTATTAACTTCATTAATAACAACCAACGTCACAATTTTCCACATTTATAACCAAAAGAAACAAGGGGAACGTGTGAAAGAGAACATAAATATTCAATAAAAATAATCAAATAAAAAATAGATTTTTAAGTCATAAAATAGTAAGGAAATATAAAAACACTTTTATATAAAATCAAACTCTAATCAAAACTCTTTTATAAATGGTATGTTTCTAAGGAGTAGGAATGGAACTAAAAATACTAGTATATCACTCACTTATAAATGTTTTTTATTTTAACTTGGTCTTGTAATTGATATTAAACAATATTGTTTAGAAATAAAAAAATATATGGTTCTTATTTACTCATTTAATTCTATTTTATTCCATTCCATTCACTATAAGTCGATGAATCAAATGGGCCATAAAACTCTAATTCATGATTCTTACAAATGACATTGTTAATTTTGGTAGAGTATTAAAATTTCACCAGTTGAAGAAGGGATACCTGCTCTGGTAGCTTAACCATTTAAGATAATAAAAGTGAATATTATGTCTATATCGATGTCATGGATTGATATAAAAAACAGCTTATAATAAAGGGGAAAAATGATGAAATGGGATCAAAAGGAAGTTTCATCGATCATTATGTAACTTAATGCATCAATCCATTATTGAAAGGCTAGTTTTTGAGCTTTTTCATTCTTTGAAAAACCTTTCTCAACATGAATTAACTAAAGAGTGATCTTTAGACATAATCACAACAAGAATCAAAGAAACAAACTATGACATCATTAAAAAATCAGAATAAAGATCAACCTTTACAACTCTAGTTCTTGCTCTTCACCAGTGAGAAATGACGGTCTCTTGCTTTTCAATGTAAATGAAATATATATAACTTATAGTCATCATGGTTTTAGTGTATGAATTAGTTATTCATGGGAATATATTAAGATAAGACAATGTTGAGATGGAAGGATGGTATGCGGCCATTATCTACATTCTTACAAGTAGTAGTCACCAATCAGCACTGCTAATATTTATCAAATTACAGCATAAGATCAAATTATATCAACATTCATAGAACCACTTAAAAGTGAAAAAAAATGGATACCATCACACTCCAATAAATTCAAAGTCAATTGAATAAATTGAATAAAAAATAATTAGGCCTCGTGCATCTCCAATTTTTCAGCAAGAATTTCCATGCCTAGCAGCACTAAAAAATGAATTCCAAATTTGCATGTAATACTCACTCTTCATAATAAATAATTACATACACATCTAAAAAAGTCTAAAAAACAAGGTTAAATAAGATTTAACCATCATAGAAGATAGTTAATATAAATAAATTCTAGGCTTTTATCCTTTTTTATTAAATTCTCCATACTCATAAGTGCTTTGAATTTTTCCACTTCAGTGATGGTGCAGTGGTTCAAGGTCGAGGGCTATAGCGACAACATTCAGTGAGGTTCAGGGTTAAATTTCTAAGAGTCCACCCTTGGGGGAATTTTACCTCCCCTGCTCCGCTCACCTTTCTAGGTCACCCGGTGTCTCATAGGGTAGGTAGAAGGTAACATACCACCTATCTGAAAGATTACTGTGTTGAACCATCGTTGATCAGTCTGTTACCCCATGGGATGCTCTGCCATCTCGGCTGGAAACGACTCCTTCTTGGTTGGGGCTTCTCTAGATGACCTATTTGTGGGAAGGGGGTTCCTGGGTGTGGAGAGTTTGAAAAGTCCACTCATGGGGATTCCCTACTAAAAATAAATAAAGAAAGTGCTTTGAATTTCCCTTTATCTGCTAAAAAGCACTATTTTCACTATTCATGGGCCCATGATAAATAATTGATAATATCCATCATAATTTTTATAGCCACCCTAGCTAAAATTCTCTTTGAATCTCCAAAATCAGCTATAAATAGTGGCCATGCTATAATCATTAGTATCCTAAAACAATGTTTTTCTTTATCTTTCGAAGGAAAGTTGTGCAACCTATGGTTTTCCATAACTTCTAGTTTCATTCCTATATCAACCTATTTTATATATATTTTGATAAGTTAAACCCAAAAAAAATCATATCATATCCCTTTCTAAGTTTGGCCAACTCAAGTGGATCATCATCATTGACAAAGGAGTTAAACTATAAGATTTTGTGTAGGTGAGATGTTGCTACTAGTTTCTTGGAAGTAGTTGGGTTGTCATCCACCAAGAATTTACTATCAATTTGGTTTTCTTTAGATGGAACTCTCTCTCCATCATGTTTATAAAGAGTATATAAAGAATTTGGTGGTATTTGAATGTGATTAGAAACACCATTTAGATAAATTAATACATATTCTTCATCTTATTTACCATAATTGCTTCCCACCATTTGCATGAAGTAATTGGAAAAACATATTTATCTTTAAGAAGAATAAATTTAGATAAATTTAAATATAAAAACACTATAAGAATCCATGAAATCCTCTGTAGGTATTCCATACTTCAATTAAAAGGTGAAAGACTTAAAGAACATGATAAATATAGGAAATGGTGAACTTTTTAACTATTCAGTGAACCAGAATGTGAGATTTTCCTATGGTACGCTTGGGGGACTTGGAGAGTTAGGAATAATCACATGGGATAAAATCCCCTTCAAGTCACATCCAAAATGGTAGAAATGTAACCTCATTTTATATTATCTAAATAGTAATGAAATACATAAACATGATCAATGTAAGGTTAAATGGATTATAGCATTCTACCTGGACTTCCTCATATTTTTCAAGGATCAAGATCAACTCATATCACTATCTTCATAGCACTCATTTTACTATATCAAAGGATTTTTTAAGATAAATAGGATTAGTACATTCTTTCCCATGGTCCCACACTATATCCTAGAAGTGGTTAAATATTTTAATCTAGAAGATAAGGGTTACATAAAGAAGGTTAAGACTTTCCCACAAACCTGAAAAATTATTCCTTGATTAGTATCTAATTCTATTACCAATGAATATTATCAAGAGCTTGCTTTCTTCATTGAATTATCATCCATCCACACTCAAGATTTTGGAAGTACCATACATATAATTCCTCAATCGATTCCATGCTTCAGAGATGAAACTTGAAGCTCAAGTTATGTGGAAAGTCTCTTATTCTTGGTTTCATCTGGAACAACAGAACATCAATGGTGACCCTAGATGATGAAGTATTATACCTGGTGGAATTCTTGTCCTCTACAGCACCATCCCCCATAGAACATGATGTGCTCAACTACTTCCTTGATTAATATAGTATGATTATAGACTTCTGTGAAAGATCCAAACTTGGTGTGAAGTAATATTTTCCTCTTTAATCCCCAGACACCCCCCCTCCCACTAAATATGCCTCAACTAGTCCTTAAAAGAGCAGTCAACAATAAAACAAAAAGACACATCAGAATAATGTTTCCATGAATGCATTAAATATATAGGTCTAGAGAAAGATACATTATAAATCACAATCCCAACCACTATACCAAACTTCATTTGATTATATCAGTAAAACCCAAAAAAAATTAAAAAGTTGAATGAAAAAGTGATTCCTGAAGAGTCCCTGTTAGAAATAAACAAAGTTTGAAACCAAAAAAATGAGATATTGAAGAATTAAGAAAATATATCGATAAAAATCATGGATGGATTTGAATCTCCCACCACCAAAAATACCATCATCATCATCATACTCATTTTCATCCTCAGTAAAACCATGATCATATTGAATATTTTGAGCACCATCCTCATCACCATCTTTATCACTATCATTTCCAATATCATCATGAATTTCCATATCATCTAAATTGGTATTAGAATCATAAAATGCATCATTTCCCTATTATTTTCTAAAATTTCACAATCATCTGGTTCAGTTTTCCATTCTTCCTTAGAGGAAATATCATCAACAACATAAATCTAATTACTTTTTTTCTTATAGTCCTACACTCATTTGATTTTAAATTTAATATAACGAACACCAAATCATTCATATTACTTTAGTGTAAGAGGTTTCTCTAATTTATATGAACCTAAAAACACAAGAGAAAAATATGTTAAATGTATTAACTCAAAATATTAATGTAGGTAGATTAATTATCATTTTCAAATTACCATCTTAAATGAACTCTAATTGTGCTCACATCCAGAATAAGTATAGTTTGTGCTCAAAACATGGATTGAAAATCTTTTCAACTTAAATACATCATCCCCATATGAATCCCACCAATCATCTGGTGTCTTTTTTTCCCTCGTCCTTTTTAAAAAAATCTATATCATGAAAGCCTCTAACATTTATTAAGTGGTCTAGCTTCAAATCTATTTGGTCCCTATCCTCATATGTGGGAACCAATGTATTCAATCAATCATATAATCCAATTTTGACTAATGCACCATCCTTGAAGTTGGAACAATAGTGTAACTGAGGATTTAAATAATAAGTAGCAACATGTAATGTCCTATTAAGTTGAACATCCCACCTCCAATCAATTATCTCCCAAATAAGAAGATAGAAACCTATTAAATGGTAATAACATATGATTAGTATTGAATGAAATCCACATAATAGTAATAAAAAATAACTCTTTAAATGATGTAACTTTTCTTGGTATTACTAAAATCATTCTTAATTTTTTCCTTTGCTCATTACATATTCTAATAAAGGAATACCATGGATGATTTCTCGTTAGAATCCACAAGACGAAGAATTTTAATGATAGGTAATGCATCCCTTAAACATGCCATGACATCACACCAAAAGAAAGTATCTAACATAGTTGATTTCACTTTCTTCCCATATTTTTATTTTGAAAACCTACTAGACTTCCATTTTCATGATGTAAACATATTCATCAGAGAAAAATTATTCTCACTAAGGCATCCCAAAGTTAGTTATGAGGTAAAAAACTGAGTGATACCTGCTCTAATCAAATCTATCCCTTTTGTGAACTCCTGTAGCCAAGAAATGTGTATAGTCCTCGAATAGATATATGTTTTTCCATTTTTTCCTCTAGAAATGGTCACATTATGAACATATAATTTTTTCTCCAAATATTCTAACATAAAATCAATATAATGAGAGGCACAGGGATTCCAATATAAGTTATTTATTTTTAACATCAATATATCTTCCACGACTTTTTAGTTTGAAGTGTTATCACTAAGTACTTGAACAATATTTTCTTCTCTAAAAAATACACAATCTCATATAACATTTGAAAGATTTTATATGAAATTTTTGAGATATCATATGTATAAATTTATTTCAGAAATATAGACCCTTTTGATATATTTACCAAAAAAAATACAGATCAATCTTCTCTTCTTATATGTCTATCCATCAGACATAATAGAACAACTGGTTTCTTTCCATTGTTTCTTATACTCCTCAAGTATATATTCTATGTAAGAAACTTAATTATTTAAATACTTTACCCTTATATCATTATATGATAGAGGTTTATATCCATTTTCACACCTTGCAAATATCTCACACATCTTCAAAAACTTTAGATTTCTAGCATAATTAAAAGTTATAACAATTGTGTAAAAAAATCAAGCTACTTAGGTATTTTTTTCTCAAATAAATCCTTTTTCAATAATTGATTCATAGAAGGTTGTGTATGATTAATTGTAGACTTATTCCCATAATATTTTTTCAAAAACCTATCAATCATCATGCCATTCCCTATATAAGAAGAATTTATTTCATCCCCAATATCATGAAGATCTTTTCTTCTTTTATTACTCAAGAAAATATTCATAAGTATACTTGAACATTCCTATTTTTCTTCATCCAAAACACTTTGTACGGTGCTACATATTTATTAGTTTGATCCAAATGGTGTTTCAATCAGTTAATCCCTCTTGAAAACAATTTTTCACAGAACTTACACTTTATTTTTTTCCATTTTTCTCAACATAAAATCCAAATTTCCAAGCAGGATCATACCTATTTCCAATGCTATTTTTGCAAACAATATTCTTTTTTATAGATGAGGAAGAAATTTTCCTAAACCAAAACCAATATTTATGAAATCATAAAAGGAAACAAACATGAAAAAAAAATTACACTAATTCATATTAGAACACCAATTAACGTAACATCAATTGCAATTAAAATCAAAAAAAATAAAATTGGTATTCAGACTAACAATTCATATTAGTTTAGGAAGAGACCAAAGATTTAAATTAAATTCATCAGTAGTAAATAAAAAACATAGCATTAGTTCACATTAAATAAATTCTAAACCCAAAAAAATATACAAAAATAGGAGTGGATGACATACAGAAAAACCCAACTTCATCTTTTTTCGGTCCACACAATGTTGAAAATGTTGGGGGCCATGGGGGCATTGAAAGAGTTAGGGGATATGGTGGAAGTGAAAGAGACAGGGGATACGACAGTGGGGGTGACATCAGGGGTTATGGAGGTAGGGAACCAAAGTAAGGTTATGCATCTGGTGGTATCGGGGGATATGGTGGTGAAGAAAAAGTAGGGGTATATAGTGGCATTGGTGATGTCAGGGAATACAGCTGGGGAACAGTAGAGTACAAGGAAGAAATTGAACCCTATTCTATAATGTGAGGTGAAACGGGTTGCCTTAAAACCCCTTAAATTTTTAATTTTTTTAAAAAAAATGGTCTCTCACCCCGATGGAAGTGGTGAGTCTACATGGGTGAGAAATTTCAATCTTTTTCTGCACATTTGAAGATGATTCTACAGAAAATCTATTCTTAAGGTGAGTTCATTTTAAAGGGATGAGTGGATCCATAAAATCATACAGTTTTACAAGTTTCCTTGTGAGTTCGACTACCTTGGTAATACCTGGCTCATGTAAAGGTAATGCCATGTGATTTTTAATCCATGAAAGTGTAAGATGATATGTTTTAACCACTAAAATTTATCTTGCATTTGGGTCATCCACATGGTTCATATCCCACATTCATCGCCCGACTCTTTGTCGTCTCAACACCCATCATGATTTCACCTCAGGGCTCATTATCATCATTCAATGTGTTGCAAGGAAAGTTTTTGATTCCTGTGGAGATAAATTATTTTCATGTTAAACAATTGGATGTTAAAACTGTATTCTTTCATGGTAAGTTAGATAAACAGATTTATATAAAACGACTTGATGGACTTTCAAGATATTTTAAAAGAAATCAAGTGCGCCTTTTAAGAGAATCCATGTATGGCCTTAATAAGTCTTTTAGACAATGGTATATGGTGTTTAATTTTTTTTTTCTTATTAAATGATTTTATTGGAAGTGAATTTGATAGTTGTGTTTATTTTAAATCTATCCAGCCTCTCTCTATTTATTTACTCCTATATTTTGATGATATGCTTGTAATTTTTAAATACTTCAGGTTAATAAGTCAAATGAAAACCAATTGCATGATGCTTTTAAAATGAAATATTTAAGGAAAGAAAACAAAATTCTTGGTATATAAATCACTAGGGATAGAAATGATAGGGTGTTGTATTTTTCCCATGCTGCTTATATCAAGAAGGTTTAGGTTCCAGGAACAGCGAAAGAATGGGAGGGGTGGTACCCAAAATTTTCTTTTTTTCCATTATCAATGATTAATTCAAGATCAAGCGATGATGAATGTCGTGATAAATATATTTGAATTAAAGAACAATTAAGTGTTATTAACCTGGAACCAAGAGAAAGTAGATCAACACATGTTGTTTATAATTAATTTAATTAAATAAGAATTACCTCTAAGGTTATTTTTTCTTCCTTGATGCATTCGTCCAGAGATCTATAGTGCCCCACCATTGCGTTGTAGAATCCAAGTTTAGGATTCCTCTAGTGGTAATCCACACATGATCCATGAATCTCTAGACGTTGCCAAAGGATTATCTAGGTGCTAGCGCAGAAGATGCTTGCGCTTGCAATGTCTGCCTTTGATCTCCTTGGGAACCACTTCCAAAGTGTTCTAATTGATTCGGTGGAGGAGGATCTCTCTCATTCTTGAGAGAATTCTTTGGGAGGGATGAACTCTCTATCCTTGAGATCTTTTCTCTATTCCACTATGCACAATAATTTTATTGGCTAGGTTTTTGTGAAAATAATCATAATTGGGTATTTATATCACTAGGGTTAAAATAACATAATTGCACAAGTTACCTTATTTATTTTATTAATTCTATTGAAACTCCATGTCAAATAATAATAGTATTATTATTATTATTTCTTGACACATGCCTAACTTGCGAATTGTAATTAAATATTATTTAATAAAATAATATTTCACATTATTATTTCTCACCAGACCCTTGAACTCAGTCCTCCAATCCTCCACCATATTTATTGGACATTGAATAATGTCTATTTATTTATTAAATAACTATCACTGAATTATTTTCCAATAAATATATAAATATTATATTCACTAAATAGAAAATAAAAATTTATTAAATATTCCACCCACAGTATATTCTCTCAAATAACTAGTATCAAAATAAATGTGATCATGAAGCCATGAATAATTATTAAACCATAACCGAGAATAATATTTATTTAACTTGTTAAATAATAAATAATATATTATTTAACTTAGATATGGGATACACTTAGTGTGTGACCCTATAGTCCTATTTCTCAGTGGCATTAGACAGAGCAGCCTAAAGTCCAAGGTTAGTGTCTAGAAACACACCCAGGCACCCATAGAGAAATAATTTAATGCCACAACGAAATGTCACCTCATACAAATTTTTACTGTGTAGTGTAATTCCTTTATCACAATATCTCAAATTGAGCAGGTTGCATGCTAGTGCCATCAATATATATTCTCTATATCTCTTTCTTTGACTTTCCAAAAATTGAACTTGCCTATTGATCACCATAGTCATGGATTTATTTAGGCTATATCATTTTCATCAAAGGGCATGATATATTATATTTTTTTAAAGAACAGAAAAGATAAATAATTTCCCACATTATTCATTAATTCGATATTACTCGTGATGCACCCAATATATCCTACCTCTCCATAAAAATATATCATCACGGTTTTCATCAATATATATAAGTGAGTGACTCGTAATACTCATTAATAATAATCTTAAAGTATAAGGACCAATACACACATCTGTAGATAGGAACATCCAATGACATATATAAATTTTGATTTCCTACTGGTGGGTCTTGTTCTCATAATATCCTCCTAAACATTACCAATGGTGTACACTTTGATAATGTGCCTCAAAGTCCTATGAGTCATCATCCCTGATATCCTATATCATTTGTGTCCCTCAAATGATATCATTTGGCTATATAACATATATTCAAGAATAGTGTCATATTCTTTCTGGGTTCTCATCATAGTAGGGATCCACTATGACCTTTTAGTGTAACAGTTACTCTTAGGACATTATCACATTCAATGTCACACAGAAGAAAAATCATGATGTGATAAGGAATTTATTAATATTCAAAACCATGAATATAAGTTATCATAAAGTACACAAGAATTTGATTCTAGGGAACCAACTCCAACAAACTCTCACATATACTAGAGAAAATTTTTAAAAACCTTCAGTCAGCTATCTCTCACATTATATTCATGCTTCTACTGAGATAGGCCTTTAGTTAAAGGGTCTACTGCATTCTCTTCTGTGGGTGCTCTGCTAACTGTAAATTCACCCCTCTAATAAAAATACCTCAAGATGTGATACTTTCAGAGTATGTGCTTTGTCTGTTGATCTGACCTTAGATCCTTTACAAGAGCCACCACTATAGTATTATCATAATACAATGTGGTAGGGTATTTACTATTATGTACCAAATCAAGATCCTAGACAAAGTACTGGATCCATATGGATTTCTTGGCTGCATCAGAAGCCACTATGTACTTGGGCACCCCTGTAGAATCATCTACAACTGGGTGCTTTGAAATCTTCCAAATCATAGATCCTCTGTTGAGATAGAAAGCATATCCTTATTATAATTTCAGATCATTAAGATCTGTATGAAAACCAACATCAGTATACCCTCTGATGACAAGCTCCTCGCCTCCTCCATACACTAGGAACATATCCTTAGTTCTTCTTAGATAGTAAGGATAGTCTTAAAAACATTTCAATGATGTTATCCTTGATGTGATTAATATCTTCATACCATGCTCAATGCATAGGAAACATCAAGTCTAGTACATAACATAACATACATGATTGATCCTATCGCTAAAGTGTATGGGATCTTACTCATTCTATCTTTCTCCCGTTGTGTTTGGGGACACAATTTCTTAGAAAGATGAAAACCATGCAACATTGGAACCAATACCCTATTGGATTGTTCCATACTAAATATATTTATTATCTGGTCAATATATGTACTTTTTCTTAGTCCAAGCAGCCTCTTGGAACTATCACTAATGATCTTGATCCCTAGAATTTTGGATACTTCGCCTTAAGTCCTTCATGGAGAAGCAATTGTTCAACCAGTCTTTAACTATCTGTAAGACTGGTATTTCATTTACAATAAGTAATATGTCATCATCATATACTACTAGGATAACAACTGCATTCCCATTAAACCTTTTGCAAACACATGGCTCACATTTGTTCTTAATGAAACCAAATTCTCTTATGGATTCATCAAATCGAATATTCCATGACTTGGATGCTTGCTTCAATTCATAAATGGATCTATGAAACTTGAAAACCCTTTTTGAATCACCCGGTGTCACAAACCCTTCTAGTTGTGTCATATAGACATATTACTTAAGGTTCTCATTAAGGAATGTAGTTTTGACATCCATATGCCAAATCTCATAGTCATGGTAAGCTGCTATGGAAAGTATGATTCTTATGGATTTAAACATGTAAAATGGAAAAAATGTTTCATCATAGTCAATACCGTGACATTGTTTAAAACCTTTAGCCACTATCCTTGATTTATAGGTATTTACTTTACCTTTCATGTTCAATTTTCTCTTGAATAACCATTTACATCCAACAGTATTTACATCAACTGGCACATTGACCAAAACCCATACTTGGTTCTGATACTTGGAATCCATCTCAGAATTCATATCTTCTAGCCATGTTGCATCTTCTAAGCTCTCTAATACCTCTTTATAGGAGATAGTTTCATCATTTTCAACAAATAATGAGTCACTGTACTAGGTGATCAAAAAAACATATCTCTCTGGTTCTCTTACCTCTCTTATGCTTCTATACAGCACTTGTGTTTTAGGAACTACTTCTTCCATGTAGACCTATGGAATCTATTCCTATACCAACTCATGTGTATCTTGAGCATCAACTTCATTGAAGTTAATCTTTCTCCCACTATCCTTTTTGAGTATGTGCTCCCTCTCAATATAGACATCTTGTCTGGTGATAGTCACTTTCTTGTCTGAGGGTTGTATAGGTAGTATCCTTTTTTTCCTTGGGATACCCTATAAAGATACACATCATGCCCTGGGGTGCTAGTTTTTTGCCTAATAAATCCTTAAAAAACTCCTCACAACCCCATACACATATATATAATAAAATAGCTTTCTTTCCACTCCATAGCTCAAAAGGAATTCCATTTTCCGCATTAGTTGGTACTCGGTTTAATGTGTATGATGCAGTTTGTAATTCATATACCCAAAAGGATAATGTAAGAACTTCATAACTCATCATCAACCTTACCATGTACAACAAAGTACGATTCCTCCTTTCAATAACACCATTCCACTATGGTGTATAAGGTGGAGTGAGTTGAGATAGAACCCCAAACTCCCATAGAAATTTGATGAACTCTTGGTTAAGATGTTCACCACCTCGATCTGATCAAAGATTCATTATCTTATACCAAGTTGATTCTCTTATTCATTCTTGAATTTCTTAAATTTATCAAAGGACTCAGACTTATACCCTATCAATTAAATATTTCCATATCTACTCAACTCATCAGTAAAAGTTATGTAGTAAGAATATCTACCTCTAGATTTTACTGAAAATGGTCCACACACATCAGTTTGTACCAATCCTAGAATCTCTATGGACCTTTCACTTTTCCCCCAAATGGTGTTTTTTCCATTTTTCATTGTAAACAAGCATGACATCTATCAAGTGGTTTAATCTCAGAAGAGTCTAAATAGCCATCTTGATAGAGATTTTTCAAACTCTTCTCATTTACATGAACAAGATGATGCTGATAAAGATGGGTGTTATATGAGTCGTGTGAACTTGATTCTTTATCAATTTCCAACAATTGGTTTTTTTAATTTAATACATATAGGCCATTATTTAAATGTTTCATACCATAACATGTGTTGTCCTTGTAAAATAAATAACTTTTACTTTTGAATTTGAAAATAAACCCATCTGTATATAAACTTGATACATGAATTATGTTTTTGGTAATAGTAGGTTCATAATAACAATCATATAAAACCAAAATCATTCATGTTGTAAATGAAAGGTGGTAGTCATCGATGGAAAGAGAATCCAGACTTACATCATTGGAAACTCACGGATCCACCTCTCCTCTGGAAATTTTTCAGAATCTACTTGGTTCCTATGTTTTGATACAGATGTGAGCACCACAATTTGTATATAATACCCAATGTGTAGATATTGAAATATTTCACTCAATAATGAACGCACCTTTAGCTTCCCCACAATTTTGGGTGTAGTTCTTCTTCTAGTGGTCTGGCTTGCCGCATGAAAAACATACTGCCTCCTTTTCCTTATACTGCCTCTGGATCTTTCCCTTCTTGGAAGGATGGTGCTCAGGAGATTTAGACTATTTATAGGTCTTGGACCCCTTTTCCTTATTCTTCCTTTTCTTATTCACTATAAGTATTGCGGGTTTTTCACACCCCGTGTCCTTATCCACTTGGCGAATCAAGTTCAAAAGTTATGATAGACTTTTCTTATTAATGCTTATATTATAATTCACAATAAAGCTAGAGAAGGTCTTGGGTAGTGATGTAACGACTCAATGTTTTATCAATGGAAATTATTTTCTTATAATTATGTCATATAATCACTTGAAAATACAACACAATGAACTACTAAGTGCTATGTGACCTTTAAACATAATATTGTCACCTTTGTGATTTGAATTTCAAAAATCTAATATACACAGTTGCAATCAGTAAGATGTTTTGAGTCTAATGGAACAAACTTAATTTTTAGTGAATAGTAACCTACCCTTATGAATAGTAACATACCCTTATGAATAGTAATATGGCCCTTTTAAAATTCGTATTTTTCAAGTAAATTATGATTTTAATTAAAAATTAAAGTAATCATATTTAGAAAATTATTTTTGAAAGATAGATTTCATTTTTTGGATTCTACACGTCGAAAAATGTTTTGGGTGAATTTTTTGGATATTTCTGAAAAACATGAATTTTTGGTGAATAGTAAAATACATTAATTTACCGTATAAATACATTATAATTTAAATCAATTATTCATGACATCATAAGTGATTTAAGCACCCAAATATCGAACTCACATACACTTATTACTATTTTTGTTCATGGAATCATCACTATTGTTGGTCTTGAGGTAAATTAATAAACTAAGGAATTAAATATTAAGAAAACCCTCCTCCCTTCCACTATAAAAACCACTCACGCTCCCTTCTTCCCTTCACTCCTCTCAAGCCTTGTTATTTTCCTAAGTTATAAAAAAATAACTCCTCAAGCTCCTCCCCCACATCAAACATCCCTTGGTCTCTTTAAATGATCAAATCCTCTCCCCTTAAGAGGCTCTCAAATGAGATAAACTCAAGAGGTAAATTCCTCTTTCTGATTCTTTTATTTTCCTTAAAGTTTTTTTATTTTCTTATTTCTTTTTTCACCTCCCTTCACCCAAATGGTATGATAAATACAGTAACATACATGTACTATAATTCTATTATTCTAATGGGATAGTTTATCATAATCTCTCCCACCCCCTCCTTTTATTCTATAAATGAAAATACCATTCGAGATGTGTTGATTTATCACATTCAAGGATGTCGGGTTTTCAATTTGAATTATCATCTTCTAGATTAGTCATGAAACCATTTTAATGGTTGAAACAGATCATAATATTTGTATTTTATCTTATGTGATGTTCTATAATCCTTTTTCACACATGATGTAAAATAATAATACAAAACAAGTTAATTATGAGAAAAATCTCAAAAATAATCCAAGTATTTATCATTAATGTTTTATATAATGATTCAACTTCACTCCAAGTAACCAAATTAAATTTACAACCATGTAACCTTATGGATGTTCAATAATAAAATATAACTCCAATTCTGGACAACCATCCCCATTTTACATTATTCTTCATTTATGAAAATAAGTAAACTGATCATAAAGACCAAGAAAACAAATGGACCCAAACAATAAAATTGAACCACTTAACCCATCAAAAAGGTAATGAATGAACTTAAAAAGGTTATACTAAATATTTTATATATAGAATATTTTTTTTAATTATTAATTAATGGACCTAATTTTATTATTCGTGTCGTTAATATCAAGTGAAGAACACCATCAGACTTAAGGTAAGGGTTCCTCTCTATTTCACTTTTATTCAAGAACGTCCTCTACATTATGCCATTTTTTGTGTAATACCTAATGATGGGGTATGATTTATCACCTCCTACATACTTCCCTCATGATTTATATGTGATTATAAACCCCTTTCTCTCTCATTAATCCCTCTTAAGTACACCCGACACCATGCCGATAATTCGTAAGGGATTCCACCTGAACCTCCTTTGTTCTTTCGGGTTGCCTTATATTTATTTTACAAGAATGAAGTTATCTTATCTTTTATTTGAATCTTATAAAAAAAGTTTACATGTAATAAATTCATTTATCAATACCCTTTCATCATTCTCTTTTGGGGATATACATATTTTTAAGTGATTACCTCATCGATACCACCCGATAAGCAAATCAGTTTTGAGGGAACTTCCCGAATTCTTACCCAATCTCAAGTGCACTCTATATTATATTTTAAGCCACCATTTTCTTTATAAATAAGTCTTTTTTATGAAAACCCTCTTGGTTCACTTCTGGTTTTATATAAATTATTGTTCTCTTTTCTATTTTAAAGGATCTATAGTATTTTCCTTAAAACTGCACAAAAATGTTTTAATGCTAAACTTTCTTGATTACTTTTCTTACATGTTGTCAATTCTACTTGAAATCAATTACCATGATACATTCCTATTTTACCTTATGAATTTCCATTTATATTTTAGTTCCTTTCTTCATGGACACTTTTATGATATGCCCATTTATTGTGCTTAATGACATGATTATGGTACCTAATTCTTTCCATGGGTAACCCTTATATTTATGTAAGATTGATTATGTATGATTATTTATGTGGTGAACATATTCATGGAAAGTTAAGATGGGTGCACCCAGATAGTGCTCTAATGCATTTGGTAAAGTTGAGTCTCATGAGACGTTATGTGTGACGATCTTAGCGGTTAGCCTTGGCTTATGCTACCATGTGTGTTGGTCTTGTCGGTTAGCCTTGGCTTGTGCTACCATGTGAAATGGTCTTTGAGGTTATCCTTGACTCATGATAAAGACATTTTTTATGTTTCTACAACATTATTATGACTCCATGTTTATATGATTCCATGTTTATATGTTATGATTCCATATGTTACATACCTTTTTATATCATCATGTCATGTCTTCTATCCCATGTGTTAATGCTTTTTTCTTATGGTTATTCCCTTAATGGGATATTTAGCTCGTCACTTTGTTCATGTATTCCCCAGGGTACCCTATACAGATGTTTGAGCATAATGGAAGTTAGGAGCTCAATTTGAATATTAAATAAAGAAATTTTTTATTTAGTTCTATGTTTTCAGTTTTATGTACCTAGTCTTCCAAGACACTAGAATTTACGATCCTTGTCTTGTACTTTGATGTATAATTATGCTTAAAATCATGCAATGTTATGTGTAAAAGGTCGAGGTCGCTATAAGTGATGAATGTATGGGATCTGTACGCAACTCATCTGGTAATTTAATCTCTAAGATGTTCAGGCGTTCAATGCATCCAATAAGATTAACTATATGAGGCCCAAATGGTGTAGACTCTCCAAGCTTAGTGGTGAACAAAGAATTGGATATCTCATACCTCTATTATCTCGCCTTCTCTTGATATAGATCCTGAAGGTGAGACATCATTCTATATGCATCTATTTCTTCATGTTTCTTTAAAATCTCATTGGACATGGATGATAGCATGAAGCATTGAACATTTATAGAATCATTCATATGTTTCTCATAGAGAGATAGGTCTTCGTCATTTGCCTCATTTCTAGGTGAAACTGGTAACGGTTCTTCCAACACATACAATTTCCTTTCATGACGAATGATGGCCCATAGGCGCCTTTTCCACTCCTGAAAATTAGTGCCAGTTAGAAGGTTTTACTTATCAAGTATGGATCTAAATGATATGTTTGATGTTATTTTAATTCTATTTCTATAAATAAGATAATCAGTGATTTAGTACTTTATCTGATAAATTTAGACAAATAAATAAATATTAGTCTCCCACTATTTTATAGAAACCCAATAGCCCTCACTATTGGCTTTAGAATATCATGTTTCTTGGATATTCAAGTGGAAAGGATCCATATTACCCTTCTCATTACCATAACTTTGGTTGGTCAAGAAACTTGAAAGGTTTTAGGTAGACATTCCAAATGCCAATTGCATTAAATCACTGTTCCTTGATCTGTTGAGTGGGCTCCTCAATCCTCAAATCCTTTAATTGGATTTCCTCAACCTTTTCCTCTCACTTACACCAAGTCCTACTTTGGCAGTCAACCCTTGATGTGAATAAATTCAATTCAACCCAAAACCTCATGTTATAATTCCCTGATAATTGAAAGCACTCTAACTTTGTTGGTCAAGTACTTTGAACTATTGTTTGACTCTAACTGAAGTAATAGAAGGTTATATTGACTTAATATTTTATTGAGGGATTTTATCCTTTATGTGTAAATTTAAAATTATTGCCTTTATCACATGATTATTAATATTAAGTGGAATTACTTGAGTGATTAAAAATGTATTAGATAATATTTATGCATAAGTCGGTTTATTTTAGTTCCATCTTGCATACTTGTTAATTCATTAATTATGTGATCACGAAAAAATAGCTGTAATGAAATAACCATGCAACTGAAAAAATTAAAACAAAGGGTATGATCATGAAATTATTATAATGGTCAGTTTATCTAGTAGTTGATAAACTAACCGCTGACCTAGGGGAGAAATACCTTGAACCAATTAGGTTCTTGTTTACAGCTTTCTGTATGTCCACCTTTGTATCTCCTTGGATTGGTTTTGTCTCAGCTCCGAACTTGAACCGCCTCTACTATCTTGGGAGCTCCATTCATTACATATTCTTTTACTCACACACAAGTGAGGGGAAAAGGGGTTTACATAAAAGAAATCATGGGAACGTAGTCCCTACATATTAATGAGGAGAGAATGCATGATGGAAAATAATTTAATTTAATAATAAATTAAAATGAAACCAATCACATGAAATGGTCTCATTTAGCTTATGATAATCCACTAACATCCAATGAATTATGCATTTAATAAAAATATCATTTAATTCTTAATCATTCTTATTTAAGATAAATCGTGCTTGAATCAATTAATTATTATCTTTAATTAATAAATCCTTTTATCTTAATCCTTATCTAAATTTCCTTGAGATTCTTATCCTTTATAATTTTAAAAAAAATTGAATAAATTCATTTAAAAAATTGTATACATAACTTGTAACTTGGAGGCATCACGGTGAATACCTGTCCGATTATTCCCAATATGTATTATAATCGTATATTGTTTTACTCTTATGACATATACCATACACGACTTATTACGTACTTTCAAGACGTGTACTTCACAGATGATTACACAAATTACATGATTTTTTTGTCACGTTTTATGCTCAAATGCATGTAGAATAACAACATGTAATACAACTCATACATGATATGTAGATATGAACATTGCACAGATATTAATTAAACATTTAAATATTTATGTATATTAAAACCTATCACATGGAATGCCATACATTTATGACCACACGTAAGTACATGTCTCATGGTTTATATAGTAAAATAAATAAATTTTAAATATGTGTAATCTAGTAAAAGTACATGGCATGTAGATCCAATCTACACAGGGTGTACACCCTTCATCGTCTATCCAAAGTACATGCCTAGGGACCCGGCGTGTGAGGCGTACTTTGGAAATCTTGGAGTACACGGCATGTATGGTGGGTCACACATCGTGTTGACTGCATGTTACATGATCACTGACTGGGTAGACCATGTATGGAATACACGGCCCGACCCCTGACCCAAAGGGACTACACACCATGTCCAGTGGGCCACACAACATGTAGTCCAGTTGACCATGCGCCAACTAATCCTGGTCCTCACGTGGTGCATTAATGGTGTAATTAATACCCTAATCAATGAAAAATCTCAAATTGATTTCCAAATCAATCTCGATGCGTTGAACATGACTACACGGTGTATAATGTCGATTACATAGTGTGTAGTCTCATGTTGTATGACCAGGATCCTTGGCACCCTCGGATGAGATCCTCAATTTTATTTTAATCATAAAATTAATTGTTTCTATTACATCTGTGAGAAATGATAGAGGAAGAAATAGATATCGTAATTCATATTTAAAGAATGATTAAACTCGAATTAAAAAACTAAATTATGAATGTGTAAATCACCAATGAAACTAAATAATTATAAACAATGATGTGACCCCTCTGATACCACTTGTAGGTTCTGGGCGTAAAGGAAGCGCGGGAGGGGTGGTACCCAACTTTTCTTTTTTTTCATTATCAATGATTAATCTGAGATCATGTGATGATGAATGATGTGATCAACAGATTTGAATTAAAGAAAAAGAAAGGGTTATTAAGCTGGAACCAAGAGAGAGGAGATCAACAAATGTTTTTTATAATTAATTTAATTAAATAAGAATTACCTCTAAGGTTATTCTTTCTTTGTTGATGCATCCGACCACATATCTATAGTGCACCGCCGTTGCGTTGTAGAATCCAAGCATAGGATTCCTTTAGCAGTGATCCACACGTGCTCCACAAATTTCTGAACGTCCTTGAAGGAGTCTCCGGTGCTAGCATGGAAGATATTTGTGCTTGCGATGTTCGCCTTCGATTGCCTTGAGAACTGCTTCCAAAGCATTCTTCTTGATCCGGTGGAAGAGGATATCTCTCGTTCTTAAGAGAATTCTTGGGGAGGCATGAACTCTCTAGTCTTGAGAGCTTTTCTCCAATCCGTTGTGCACAACAATTTGTTTGGCTAGGGTTATGAGAAAATAATCATAATTCGGTATTTATATCGCTAGGGTTAAAATAGCATAATTGCACAAGTGCCCTTATTTATTTTATTAAATCTAGTGAAACCTCATGTCAAATAATAATAGTATTATTATTATTATTTCTTGACACGCACCTAAATTGTGAATTATAATTAAATATTATTTAATAAAATAATATTCAACATTATTATTTCTCACCAGACCCTTGAACTCGGTTTGTCAATCCTCCACCATATTTATTAGACCATGAATAATATCTATTTGTTTATTAAATAAATATCACTGCATTATTCGCCAATAATTATATAAATATTATATTCACTAAATAGAAAATAAATATTTATTAAATATTTCGCCCCCAAGGCCAGTGTCTAGCAACACGCCAAGGCACTCGTAGAGAAAGAAGTTAATGTCGCAACGATATGTCACCTCATATAAACATTTATCATGTAATGTAATCTCTTTATCACGATATCTCAAATCGAGTAGGTTACATGTCAGTGTCATTAACCTATATGCTCGATATCTCTTTCTTTGACTTTCTGGAAATATAACTTGTCTATTGATCACCATGGCCATTGATTTATTTTGGTTATATCATTTCAATGAAAGGGCCTGATATATTATCTTCTGTTAAAGATTAAAATGGATAAATCATTTATCGCATTATTCATTAATTCAATATTACTCGTGACGCACCCAACATATCCTACCTCACCGCAAACATCTGTCGTCACAGTTTTGGTCAATACATCTAAGTGTGTGACTCATAATACCCATTAATAATAATCTTAAATTCAAGTGACCAATACACACATCCGCATATAAGAACATCCAATGACATATATAAATACGGATTTCCTACCGGCGGGTCATAATATCCTCCTGGACATTACCAAGGGCGTACACCATGAGAAGGTGTATGAAAGCCCTATGAGCCTCCACCCCTGATAGCATGTATCATTTGTGTCCCTCAAATGATATTATCCAGCTATAGAATATATATTCAAGAATATTGTCATAGCACTTTCGGGTTCTCATCATAGCGGAGATCCTCTATAACCTTTTAGTGCGACAGTTACTCTTAAACATTATCACATTCAATGTCACACGAAAGAACAATCATGATGTGATAAAGAATTTATTAATATTCAAAACCATGAATATAAGTTATCATAAAGTACACAAGAAGTTGGTTCTATGCCACCAACTCCAACAGAAGGTGCTAAAAAGGTATTTGTTAGATAACTTGAAACTTGTTAGTGTGGCTTTAGGCCATCACTTCAAGTTGTCCTTGTCCTAATCCCCTAGCAGTGATTCTAATATTGATTTTATGAGTAAAATCCCTTATGAAAACATAGTAGGTAGCCTCATGTATGCCATGATATACTCTCAGCCAGATATAGTCTTTGTTGTTTGTACCTTGAGCAAGTTTTTGGGAAGTACTAGAAAGCCCCATTAGCATGCATTGAAGTGGTTACTCGGGTATCTGTCCATGTCTTCTAATTTGTGTGTTTGTTTTTAACAAAAATGATTCTTATAGTCAAGATATTGTTGGTATGGTTGATTATGACTATGATGTAAATATAGATACTAGAAAATCTATTACTTTTTATGTATTCTTTGCTTGTGGTGGTCCTATTTCATATAAATGTAACATGTAATCCCTTAGTTAATGAACTATCCTTAACTTATGGTAATGTTGAAGTCTTTTTTGATAGTCATTCTGCCTTGAATCTTTCTTAAAATCATGTTTTTCATGGAAGATCAAAACACATAGGCATCATATTAAATTTTTTAGGGATGTCATTAAAAATGGGGTGGTATGTGTCACTAAGATACATACTTCGGTCAATCCGCCCGATAATTTGACTAAGGTTGTTCAATTGTCCAAGTTTAGGAATTGTTTAGGACTTATGAATGTTGCCTCTTTTCAGTGACCTAGGTCGCAAAAGCACCATCTTGTTTAAATTATTTTTATTGAAAAGGTAGAGATTTGTGAAATTTTTCATACATGTATTTCTTTGTTTGCAATCAAATTGAATTTTCCATGCAAAATGTTGTTTACATTTCTTATTTTGCAATTTGTATTTGCAAGTTTTCCTTACCTTGTAGTTGATTTCTATGTATAGGTAAAGTGGTTGTTGTGTAAAGCTTTCTTGTCCCTTGTGTAAGGGTAATCCCTGACTTGCATAAGTGTCATACTTGGATACGTAAGGGTAATACTTCACTTGTGTAAGTGTAATACCTCATTGTGCAAGGGTAATACACAACTTGTATAAAGGCAATACTTCGCTATGTCAAGGTAATACCTCGCTACATAAGGGTACTACCTGGTTACGTAAGGGTACTCCCTGCTCGTGTAAGAGTAAGTCTTCTCACGTAACGGTAATGGCCTTCTCGCGTAAGGGTAAAGCTCTTCTCGCATAACGATATGGCATGCTCACATAAGGGTAACCCCTGGTTCACGTAAGGGTAGCTGGCTCGCGGAAGGGCCTTCACCTGCTCGCTTAAAGGTATTGTCGTGTGAGGGTAAAGCCACGTAAGGGCAAGTTGATCCGTTTAAACAGCTGAACCGTCTCTTGCATTTGGGTTGTCCCCATTGTTTGAACCCCGCATTCATTTTTTGACTTGTCGTTGCCTCGATTGTCATCATTATTGCACCTTGAGGCTCATCGTCGGCATTCAGTGTATTATGAGGGAAGTTTCTGATTCTCGGGGAGAGAAAGATCGAGAGTAGTGTGTAGAAGAATTCTTGTCCAAGGTCCCTAAAGTTCGCCAAAGCAGATCATCTTCATCGTTACTGATTCAATCCAGGGTTTCAATGGAGAGCGGTGGAGATCCTTGGCCTTTGTCATGGGACATTCTCACGTGAAGGAAGACATTAACATCTTGAGCTCCATTCAAGCTTCACACAAGTTATGGTATTAGAACTTGATGTTGTAAGAAGTTTATTTTTCTTTTCTTGATTCAGTTCTTGTTGCTTACATGATGTTGCATCCTTCTATGCGTGTGTGTAGCGTGAGTTCGTCCAGGAAGTCAGATTGCTAGTTTTGCATAACAGATTTGGCCACTGTCATTAGGCCTCATTATATCCAATCTTCAAATAGCTTCTCCTAATCTTTACTGCTTTTCGTGTCTCGTGATCTGGTTGTTTTCCTTCTTAGTAATAAAGTATTATGGTAGTGTTCTTGTCATGTATGTAGGTCTACATTGGACCAAACCATGTTATAACTGTGTTTTTTAGTTTTATGACACCACATTCATCTTGAATTTATATTTTCCCCTCTTGTTTAATTGTTAATCGAATTGTTTATATTAAATCGTGAACCTAACATCTAAATTAGTGGATCTTGACTTTTGCAAAGAGATTATCACATCATTGTAACACCTAACGACATCGGTGGATCCCAACCCATTATAGTTGTCGTCCGACATGAACTCCTTAGGAAGTTGCCGCCCCTTCCGTAGGAGATGAACAAAATAAAAAACCCTTGACTAGCAATAGCCCTCTAAGCCTATCATAAAGACAAGATCATGGAAATGGAGTAGTGATGCAAAAATGGGCTCGCGCCACCACGACCTTTGCGGGTATGAGGTAGATGTTGTGTGGGACGAACTTAAAAATTTTGACCGTTTAGAACATGGGTCAATGCAAACCGAGCCCGCGCGGGTGTGGGCTTACCCATGGGCCTGATTAAAAAAAAATATTTTTTTACAATATATGGTTATTTAACATTTTAGTTTTTTTAATAAAAAACATGATTAAACCATGACATTAGATTTAATAGGCACACAATTTCACCATTCATTCACATGAATTTTAAATAGGTATATATTTATTGTTTTAATATGATATTATATTATCTATATATTAATTATAAACCATATTTACATGGTGTCATCTCACCTCTTAAAAATGGAACACATCTCCCCTACACATGGTTTCAATTCTAAAAGAGTTATTATAATCATAACATTTTTTGATTTGATTTGATTTAATTTAATTTAATTTAATTTAATTTCTTATTAATAGAATAGAAAAGGACCTCATGGGAACTCAAATAGCCTCCTATGAAAGCGGTCATTATTTGAAGAGTCGTCGTTCATTCACAGGTCTAGTCATTCACATTACCACATAACCAACATCATCATTCACCCCCGTCACCGACCACTCACCTACTTTGCATTGCAACAGTTCGCCACCACTTCAGTGTTGTCGCATACCACCATTAACCCATAAAAAGATGTTTCATCACATCACTTAAAACTCTAGATATTATCAATCCATACTTCTTATCACAACTACTATTAATAATAAAAAAAATACATTACTTAAATGATTATAAATAGTATATTTTTTTTAAATGGAGTAAACTTTCAAGGGTTGCCCCATGTTAATTCATGACACGCCAAAATGACATAGGAAAGTAACACAGGAATGCATCAGGATGAGCTGAAGCACATGAGCCTCCACATAGAATGTCATTATAAAAACTCACCTACTCAATATCTACCGGGAAGCATTAACTCACATTAAAAATTTACCATAAAAAGAAGAAATAATAAATTTGATGTGATTTGTCTCCACAAAATTAGGCTTGGGAAAGTTGAGGAGAGTAATAGCTATTGAAACGGGTTGACTTCCACTATTGAAAAAGTAAAGACAGGGCTGAAAATTTTATAAAGCAAGTGAATAATAATTCACTTAAAAAAAAAGTGGTGTTATTTGAATCTTCTTCTTGGTGGGTGTGGCAGGTGGCCAATCATGGATTCAAAGCAATCATTTAAAAAATAAAGTGAACCATGATGCCTGATGGAAATGTCAAATGTTTCGCATTCCATACATTCTTGGTTTGAATCTAAAACCCATTTATATTTTTTAAATTATAGCAATTCCTGCACTAATTAATATTTTTTTATTAATAAACTAAATTACATCACTGCTTTGGTTTTATTATGTAGTGAAAGAATTTTGTTTGTTAAATTCTAAGTACCATTTTCTGGTTATCCATTCATTAAACATTAGTTGATGGATTTAACTCAGTATTAAAAGATTGAAAAAAATTAAGATATTATTGTTATTCGTTCGTTAAATATTACATTTCATGATTCAAGATGAATCGTTTAAATTAAAAACAATGACCCAATATCAACTAAACAATTTTCTTGGTCATCTAATATGTGGATTAAATGAGTTCAACCGTATAAGCCACGGGCCAACATGCTTTTTAAAATATTATTACAAATACCCGTTTTGAATATCTTAAATATTTACTTGATTTTATTGCGACATGTTATTAAGAAAATGTTTCTGATAAATAAAAGCAGGTCTTGTTTATTACTACAAAGTTCAAATAATAAAAAAAAAACTTGCCTAATACGAGCGTGTGAATATCGGATTTTGTAGTGTTTGCTGAAAATATTCTTTATCAATTATGCTTCGTATTCTGTTCTTATTGTTGTAAGTTTTTCAAATTTATGATTCAGTTCGAGTTTTTTTTTTTTTTTTTTGGCATTGGTCTAATGATTTAGAATTTATTTGATCAAATTAAAGACAATAATCCAATAACAATTAAACAATTTTCTTGTTCACTTAATCTGTGGGTTAATATACTCCACTGGTCAACATGCGTTTTTAATTATTATTATAATGTCTTTAATATCTAAAATATTTATTTGATTTAATTGCATCATTGTTTCATTAAGAAGTGTTCATTGATAAATATCCAAGTCACCTTTGTTTTTTGTAACCTAAAAAAAACATATGTTTTTGTTGTATTTGATCAAAGTACCCTTTAACAATTGTGCTTTATATTTCATTCTTATTGTTGTAAGCTTTTCAAATTCACGAGGTGCGGTTTTTAACTCTTGCTTTGAGCATCTTTTTAGCATTGGTCTATTGGTATAGAATTTATTTTACCAAATTAAAAAAGATAATTCAATAACAAATAAACAGTTTTTTGGGTCATATGATGCGTGGGTTAAATGGGTTCACTTGTATAACCCACAACTCAACATGTTTTTAAAATATGATTTCAATGCAAATTTTGAATATCTTTAATATCCATTTGATCTAATTGCGATGTCATATTATTAAGAAGAAATTAATGAAAAATTCAAAAAATTCCAACTAATCTAACATTACAACTAATACCAGTGTATTCACGTCATTTTTTGTTGAATTTGACAAAAATGCCGTTAATATGCTTCACATTACATTTTTTTTCTCTTGAAAATAGGAAAGATATATTAAAACTCCATTTTTTTAGTACAAAAGGCATAGCCATAGAAGACACAACCAAACCAAATAAAAACCTATGACACACCCCCTAAACATCACAACACAACAAGCAACCATATTTTCGATTCTTTTAACAAAAGAGAAAGAATAATGATCAAATAAGAACCAAAAAACCAAATTTCATCCCAGTAAAAGTCACAATGCATTAAGAATACTAGTTCAAGAATTAATCAAAATATCAAAGGAAGACTATCCAACTTATTGACAATATTTCTCCAACCTTGATCTTTAGTGAAGTTTAAACCCGAACAAACAACCACCACTTTAGCAATTAATGTATTCCATTTTATTACGAAAGATTTATGCACAAAAACGAGTACATCCCAAAAAGAATTCATATAAACAACACTAACAACAACCCGATCATCCACAAAAAATAACAACATCAATATTAACCTTCACAAAACCCGTACAGGACAACTCAATCACTGATTGTAGATATTCAACACTTTGTGTATAGTATCATCTTTAGAATTCCACCAAACATCTAGTTAACTAATTGATCATTGAATCCAAATCTCATCCAGTAAATCTTTTTGATTGAAATAAAACCCATTACATTTCATCCATGCAAACCAAGCAATGGTTTAAAGATCTTGAAACATTCCAACATCCATAGAAATGCTCCACTAAATCAAAGCTTCACCACATTACAGATTTAATTTAACTCAATAACATTGGAACAACGAATGCAAATTAGTTTATGGAAAATCACCATAATAAAAAAACTGATTTGATGTAATATTTCGTCTACACAAACAAATCCATCATAGGAAAAATATCCTTACATAACTTCCACAATAAATAAAGAATCTTAAGAGTCAAATCTGTATTCTAAATAGTCTTCCAAACTGAGATATAAACCAAGGGATTTTTATGCATTGCCAACCAATATCTTGGCCGCATTGAATAATTTCCATCATTCATAAAATTATAGAAAATATGATCACCATCAGATCGACGGTGGATCGAAATTCTTAAAATAATTCTTCTATCTCTATCATTAAAAGTCCAATCAATCTTTCCCATACACCACCCTGATAAACCATCTCCAATAATATCATGAACCACTGACTCAATCAAACATGGAAGAATTAATGAAAAAAACATATAAGCAACATCCTATAACCAAGGGTCCTTCCATATTTTAACCGAATGCCCATTTGACATTCTCTAACAATTACCTTCCATCACAAGTGCCTTAGATCCCCAAATGTTATGCCAAGAAAACTAGGCCTAAAATCATGATTAGAATGAAATATATTAGATAATAGAAATACATTTCTTTTAATACTTGGGCACAAAGAAACTGAGGATACAAAATGAATCTTTGTCACTGCTTTGCTAAAAAGTAATAACTTTACTTATATGTCTAAAACCCAATCCACCTACTTCTTTAAGAACACACAATTTATCTTATGAAATCCAATGCGTTTTCATCTTCCTATCACATTGTCCCCACCAAAAATCTGAAAATAGAGAATGAATCTAATTACTACATATAACATGTAACTTAAACATCGACATAACATACCTAGGAATTAAAGGTTCTGGAGCATAGTGGAAGCGCTTCCCGAGTGCTTAATTTTGGGTTTTCATCGGTTTCAACAGATAAATCCCAAGAACTTGACAAACAAAACCCTTGAATCTTCTAGAGAGGATCTTGCACATGTAATTTATAATTAATTTAAAACAAGAATTACCTTGAATGTGATAATTCTTCTTGAACAAATTACAATGAAACTCTTGTTTCATTGTCATTACCATTGAGAATCCAAACGAGGACATCTATAGTTGTATCCACATGTACTCCGTGAATCTCTAAACAATGTTCTTGGTATTCTGAGTGCTAGCTTGGAGGTATCTAGAGCTTCACATCATTCGTTGTTGATCACAACATGGGGTTCACTTGTTCTCTCTATGTCCTTGAGAGGATAGGTGGAGGATTTTATCTCCAGGGATTAAGAGAATTATTGAGAGTTTCTATGTTGTGCACAACAACTCCCTTACATGAAAAATGATATAAGTTGGAATTTATACTTAGAGTTAATATTCAATAATTTTTGCAACGTCCTTTATCAAAATATTTTTCTAAGTAATTCCCCATGCCTAATAATAATAATAATAATAATAATATTATATGACATGTGATTACTTAAATATCTATTATTAAATTAATAAATTAATATTTATTTAAATGATATTAAATAAAATATATCATTTCCATCGGGCCCTTAACTCAACCCATCAATCCTCCATAGAATTTATCAAACCATTGAATAATAAAATATTTAATCAAATAAATAATATTCATTCAATAAATAAAAAATATTCGCTACTACAAAAATAGGCTTTATCAGCGCTCAAAACTAGCTTTAACAGTGCTAAAAAAGCGCTGTAAAGCTCAGCGCTGATAAAAGGAGGGGGGGGGGTCCCCTTTATCAGCGCTAAAAAAGCGTTGATAAAGAGAGCCTTTATCAGCGCTAAAGAAGTGCTGATAAATGCCCTGTATGCTGTAACATAAAATCCTGCAGCAGCACACCCAAACAAGACCTGCAAAAAAATCAGCATATCAACAAGTATACCCATACAAAATTAACACATAATTAATAAGGTAATTACAGAAAGTATACACACACAAAAAGTATACCCATACAACAAGTATACTCATACACCATTAACATATAATTCATAAGTTAATTAAATACATAAAGAATTCAATTCAGAATTCAGGGGGTTGGGGGGCTGTTCAGGGGTTTGGAGTGGCTATCCAAGGGGGGTAGGGGGTGTCCAGGGGGGGTGTCCGGGGGGATGGGGGGTGTCCAGGGGGAGTGGGGGGGGGGGTATCCATGGTGGTGTCCAGGGGGTTGGGGGGGCTTTCCAGGGGGTGGGGGTGTCCAGGGGATGGGGGTGGGGGGTGTCCAGGGGGTGGGGTGGTGTCTAGGGGGGGTGGGGGTCCAGGAGGTTTTGGGGGGGGGGGGTCCAAGGGGGTGGGGGTGGCTGTCCATGGGAGTGGGGGTGTCCTGGGGGTGGGGGTGGGGTGTCCAGGTGGTGGGGTAGTGTCTAGGAGGGGGGGGCATCCAGGGGGTTTGGGGGAGGGGTCTGTCCAGGGTGGTGGGGGGGGGGGGGCTTGTCCATGGTGGTTTCCGGGGGGGTGGGGTGGTGTCCATGGAGTTGGGGGGGCTTTCCAGGGGGGTGGGGGGGAGGGGGGGGGTGTCTAGGGGGTGGGGTGGTGTCTGGGGGGGGGGGTCTCGGAGGTTGGTGGGGTTGTCCAAGGGGGTGGGGTGGTGTCCAAGGGGGTTGGGGTGGCTGTCCATGGGGGTGGGGGTGTCCAAGGGGTGGGGGTGTCCAGGTGGTTGGGTGGTGTCTAGGAGGGGTGGGGGCCGTCCAGGGGGTGGGGGGTGTCCATGGGGTGGGGGGGGTGTCCAGGGCGGGTGGGGTGGTGTCCAGGGGTGGTGGGGTGGTGTCTAAGGGGTGGGGGGCTTTAATGGTTTTAATGGAATGAATTTCATGGATTTTAAGATCATTGGTATTTTTAAAATGGTTTTGGAATAGTGTTTATTTAAATAGTATGTGTTTCTTTAGGAAAAAATCAATGCTTTTGGTGTGTATGGTAGGAAGGGGGATTTCCATACGTTTTTTGTTGTTTTCACTTAAAATTCTGTATATTTTAAATAAAAGAGAGACACTTTGAGTGACACCGACCACACCATGCCTCATATTGAGGCAGGGTTGACTCGTACACGTCACAAATGACCCAATGAATCATTCTCCTAAAGTATCAACACAATCCTAATGGGTTTGGTCAGTTTTCCGTACGTCAGTTGTTGTTTTCACTTAAAATTTTGTCAATTTTAAACAAAAGAGAGACACTTTGAGTGATACCAGCCAAACCGTGCCTCGTATTGAGGTGGGGTTGACTCATACACGTCACAAATGACTCATAGATTTTTCTCCTAAAGTATCAACACAATCTGAATGGGTTTGGTCAGTTTTCCGTACGTCATTTGTTGTTTTCACTTAAAATTCTATCCATTTTAAACAAAAGAGCGACACTTTGAGTGATACCAGCCACACCGTGCCTCGAATTGAGGTGGTTTTGACTCTTACACATTAAAAATGACCCATGTATCGTTCTTCTAAAGTTTCAACACAATCCGAATGCGTTTGATCGGATTTCCGTACGTCAGTTGTTTTTACTTAAAATTCTATCCATTTTAAACAAAAGAGAGACACTTTGAGTGATACCGGCCACACTGTGTCTCAAATTGAGGTCGGGTTGACTCATACATGTCATAAATTACCCATGGATCATTATCCTAAAGTATCAACACAATCCAAATTCATTTGGATGGTTTTTCGTACGTCAGTTGTTGTTTTCACTTAAAATTCTATCCATTTTAAACAAAAGAGAGACACTTTGAGTGATACCGGACACACCATGCCTTGTATTGAGTCGGGGTTGAATTTTACACATCAAAAATGATCCATGGATCGTTATAATAAAATATAAATACAATCCGAATGCTTTTGTTTGGATTTCCATATGTCAGTTGTTTTCACTTAAAATTCTGTCCATTTTAAAAAAAGAGAGACACTTTGAGTGATACCAGCCACACCGTGCCTCATATTGAGGCGGGGTTGACCCTTACATGTCAAAAATGAACCATGGATCGTTCTACTAAAGTATCAACACAATCTGAATGGGTTTGTTCGGTTTTGTGTACGTCAGTTGTTGTTTTCACTTAAAATTTTGTCCATTTTAAACAGTAGAGGGACACTTTGAGTGATACCGGCCACACCGTGCCTTGGATTGAGGCGGGGTTGACTCGTAAATATAAAAAATGACCCATATATTGTTTTAATAAAGTATCAACACAATCCGAATACGTTTGGTTGGATTTCTGTATGTCAGTTGTTTTCAGTTAAAATTCTGTCCATTTTAAACAAAAGAGAGATACTTTGAGTGATACCGGACACACCGTGCCTCATATTGAGGAAGGGTTGACTCGTACACATCAAAAATGACCCATGTATCATTATAATAAAGTATCAACACAATACTAATGTGTTTGGTCAGTTTTCTGTACGTTATTTGTTGTTTTTACTTAAAATTCTGTCCATTTTAAACAAAAGAGAGACACTTTAAGTGATACCGGCCACACCATGAATCTTGAGATGAGACTTGCATCACACACCTACTATCGGTGGGTGATGCTAACCCTACATCTCAGAATATCACTACCTTAAAATATTATGATACGAACTCAAACCATAGGCATAATCATAGAACACTAATATAGCCATCCAAAGCTTAGTATTACATGTTGAATTCCCCAAAACCAATAGAGGTCAGTATATGAATTGAACAACATAAATTAATGGATTTAATAAAAAGATCTAAAATACAATCCAAACAAAAAATGAAAAATAATGTATGACCTACAGAGAAGGAGGGGACATATGTTAATTCACCATTGGTATACACCTCATTCTGTGTATCCCAAACTAATCTCTACCTTATCCTAGTCCAACAAGGACTCTGTAAAATTTTCCATCGTCTATATAAGACATGACATGTATGGGAAGATCCCTTGTAGGGATGAGTATTACAATACCCAATAGGACACCCCAAAAACACCATACATAAATCATCGAGAGTATTCATGTTACTAAACACAGGTATTCCAAACAAGATATGAGACATACTGATAACCAAGGATATCCAAAATATACTCATAAAAGACTCTGAGATAGAAAATGTCTCAACCACTTCTAGTTGTAGATCCACTTAGGGTTTCAAGGTAACACTCCTCCGAGAGGAAATGCTACCCAAGCTATAATTCCAATGACGACACTCATCCTAGATGTCACACTCATCCGATCTAGCCAAGAAGAATCACATAGGAAACTGAGAGTGTTCACTTGAGATATACACTCCATCAAACTAATACCCCATCAAAAATATCAGATCATGATATAAATATAGGGGGTCAACGCCCAAGGATTTATGGGGGGATACTAGAGTCTACTAAAATATTTCTCCAAGAGAGGGGATAGACACTTGTGTAAGTGTTGGTCATGCCAATTCAACAAACCCAATATAGGGAAAACACATTGGAAATAAGGTTTTCTTCAGGCCTCTTAGAGGGATACAAGCTCCAGTTCACTAAGTGACCTATGGTCCATTGCTCAGGATCATATTCCATAATAATCCCCGTAAAAGTGAATTGAGACCACTCACTAAAGAATAAGTATATTGAAAAATGAGAGGGTTCATCCGACATACACGCTCCATCGGACTAATACACCATATGAAAGATCAGATCTATATACAAAGAGTGGGGGTTAATTCCTAAGGCTTGCTAGGGGACAATAGACCCTACTTGAAACATACTACAATATAGGGGATCAATGCCCATGTAAGTGTAAGTGATTACAATTCTACAAACCCAATATAGGTACAAAATGAATGAAATGAGGACCACTTTAGGTCCCTTGAATTGATACATGTTCCAAGTCATTGAGGGATATGAGTTCCAATGAACGGGACCTAATTCCATAATAACCCTCATATAAGTGGACTAAGACAACTCAATCAAGAATAATGGAACTCACCAACACTACCTTGATCATTAAGAAGATATAGAGGGGCCAACATCCTTGGACTAGGTCATGAAGCTGCATTAAGCCCTCATAGGAATGGACCAAGGGAACGCAATCCACCAATACTAGTCCATGGAAGCTCAAAAATCTCACAAAAAAACTGAAATAAAAGGAAATAGACCTCAAAACTATCCTCAAAGGAGGAAAATTTGTGTCCCTAGGGGTATACAGTGTGTCTAAAAAATACTAACACTTCCCATGTCTCATTTTCACATGGAGTGATCCATGATTCCAACTGTGGAATGTGCAATGACAATTCACCAATTATTCATTGAATCATTGGCCAAGTGAGAATTAAAACGATGAACACATGTAGATCATGGAGAGAAATTGCCAAAAATAAACCTAAAAGGAGAAGTGGGAGAGTTACCTAGAGTAGATTGCACCCGTGATGGAGGGAGAGAAGAAGCATCGAGCGGTCAGGAATCCTTCTGTGCTACGTCAGGAGGGGAAGGCACGACTGTTAGAGGGGGAGGTGCACGGGAGGAGCTGCCAACCATTGAGAAATGGAGTAGGGTTCATAGGGAGTAGGGTCCAGTGGGGAGGAGAAGAAGTAGGGTTCGAGGGGAGGAGGATCTACGGAAGGGGTTCGAGGGGGAGGATAAGGAGTAGGGCTAGCGGCAGAGTAGGGCTAGCGGTGGAGGTTTGACAAAGAGAAGATCGATGGGGGGGGGGGGGAGGGGAGTTATTGCAGGGGTACAGTACTACGAGAACTTGAGGGTGAGATAAACAAAGGATACTGTGCACCTGATTTTATAACATACAGGTCTATGGTTTTATCAGTGCTGATAAAGGGCTTCTTTATCAGCGCCAAAATTTTAGCGCTGATAAATGAAGCCTTTATCAGCGCTTTTTTAGCTCTGATAAAGAGTACCCTTTATGAGCGCTGATATTTCAGCATTGATAAAGGATCCCTTTATCAGCGCTTTTCTAGCGCTGATAAAAAACCTATTTATCAGTGCTAGAAAGGCGTTGATAAAGAATCCCTTTATCAGCACTAAAATTTTAGCACTTATAAAGGGTTCCTTTATATGCCCCTTTTTAGCGCTGATAAATTGATCCTTTATCAGCACTTTTAATTAGCGCTGATAAAGATTGACCTTTATCAGTACTTTTTTCTTAGCACTGATAAAAGGTGGCGCTTCCCTTGCCTATTTTTGTAGTAGTGATTATATTAACTAAACTCATAAATAAATATTTATTTTAGTATTCATAGGACTAAATAAATATTTATATTGATCTATTCACTAAACTGGTGAATAAATAAATATTATTTATTACCTTATAATTAACAAAAAAGTGACAATATTCAATTCACATATTCTAAACTCGAATAACTAGTGAGTGAATTTCTACGATCAACGATACGTGAAAAATTATTATTCTATAAGCTAAGAATAATATTTATTCTTAATATTAAATTCAATATAATTTAATGAGATTTTGGAGACACTTAGTGTGTAAACCTTTATACCTCTTTCTTAGTTGCATTAGGTGAACTTGCCTAAAGTCCAGGATCAACATCTAGCAACACATCGAGGAACCTATTGATAAAGAAGTTAATGTTGAAGGGTTTTGGGTGTTCATAAAATGAAATTAAAAGTGGAATAAACCCATGATATTACTGATCTAAATTTAACAATTAAACATGAAAAATATAGATAACATAAATATGCACACCTTAAAAAAAATAGGATCCATTTTTTACTATTCAATGAAATATGCTTGATGGGGATAACAGTAGCAGTATCCAAATTCTTTTTACCTCTAAGGGATTTCAACAACCTTGGATCCTAATTCATAATGAGCGAATTAAAAATCAACAAAGGGGTGCTATCTCCTTCTTCCAAAGACAAATGGTGATGTGTAATGAAGTGAGTTTCAACCTTTAGCTTGCATAAATCAAGAGTAAAAACAACAGGAGGGATCTCACCCCTTTTATAGTCTCTCCTCATTTAATAAAGATAGTCACAATGTTGGTGCATTAGGTGCCATCTCATAAAATTAAAACTTTATTTTACATTGAATTGTTTCATTAATTGAATAATTAAATGAATATATTTTGTATGAAAATTCATAAATGACTCAATCCCATTGATTCATAACCAATGGTAATTAAGGGAAGACTTGATAGTGATCCATGAAAGCAATATTGCATACCGCAAACCCCATGTACACTATGATGGACACAGAATCATAGGCTATGATACAGGCAACAACTTGCCTATATCAGTAGCTAAAATTCAAGGATATCATAAAATTTAATTTCCCTATATTTAGTGCATCTCCAATAATCTACAACTTTTACTAATATCCATAAGGACTTTATGAAAATATTCATAACTGTTTTTCAATCTATCCAAAAAAATTGGATAGAGTTTATAAAACTCTATTAATTTTGGAAAAAACACTTTGTATAGAACTTAATCCTTATCCAAAGTCCTAATTGTGTGACCCTACGGGACATTTCAACATTGAAAATAAATATGAAATCTCAATTTCATCAATGTAAGAAAAGAGCAGCCTCTAGAAAATAATCGGTGCTTCTCAATCTACAAATGGTTTTGGTGTTATCTCAATCAAACATTATCATATATACATAAAAACATTTCCATTACAAGATGTATCATATAAATGGTATGTATACTGATATAATCTCTTTTTCCCTGACATAAAGTGACCACTAGATAGAAAACATTTGAATCTAGTATAGGATATCTCATCCATTCTGGTTTAAAAAAAAATACCAAGTCAATGAATACATCACATGTTATTCATCTAGTAGATGAGCACATCATGTAACATCCCTCCCCTAATAATTAGCTTGAGGAGTGATGAGGGAGTTACTAGGACTTAGGTGACATCCCCAAGACACCAAAGGCTAAAAATAAATTCCAAGGGCCTCAGTAATATTTGGGGGATGATTTTCCCTTTGAAAGATAAAACATCCAAACTATATAAAGAATTATCAGCCAAACATTTATATGATGCATGAGTACAAAATACAACTAAAAAAATACTAAACTAATAAACCATATCAGAGTACAAGTGGAAACCACAAGACATACTCAAAGAGGACCAAAATATAACAAAAATCAAAACTCCAAAGTGACATCAACCATTAACACTCATCCCACTCCAAGATCCAACTCCACATGCCATACCCTCAGTATCAAGAAGAATCACTAAAGAAATGATATACCTTTCCTATACTCGTGTCTCAATAGATGACATCTGCAAACAAACAATAGTGCCCAAGCAGGGTGTGAGTCTAAACTCAGTAGGATTTCCCTAATGAATTCCCAACTCACGCCACTTGGAAAAAACTAGTTATCACAATTAATAAATCATTTTTAAGTAGTAAAAACATTTTATAAGAAATCCATATACTATTTTCTATGGAAAATAATAAATGAAGAACAAAACCTTTTTACAATCATTTATCATACCCATAACCATATCTCCACACAAACCATGCATTCCCAGGCGACAATTCCATACTCATGAGAGATCTCTCATCGATTTATCAAGTCATAATAAGGTAACCAATACAAGGCACCTCAATGTCACACACTCCTTCCACAGGGTCACATCTAATGAAAATGAACTCACACCAATCATCTATTCCAAATACATGTAAAACCATTACACAAACCTTTCTATCTTTAAACCATTTCTACAAACCAATTACATGCATAAACCATTTCTACAAACAAATTCCATGGACCAGAATAAAACCATAATTTTAAAATCCACAGTTTAAAATCATAAACTGAAGGATATTTCTAAATCCAACCAATTTTCCCACAATTTCCAAAACCAAAACCAATCAGGATTTCCACTAAGAATCACATAAGTATTTTAACAAAATTTCAATAAAAAATTTAATTAAAACTAATCCTTGAAGTTTTAAATAATGTTTAGTCAAGAGAGAATCCACCTACCTCTTAATAGTTGGTGAAAACAAAGAACGACACAACAAAACCTCAAGATTCGATCACAACCCACATTCCCTTCACTAGATCCAACAAGATTTCATCATAAACCATTTATAACATTTAGATATATCTATAATGAACTAGATATATGGTTATGAGAGAGATAAAAACCTTGGATATAATAAGAATGAGGAAAAACAAGTACTTATTGAAAAATCCAGGCCTCTAACACACTTTGATTCCCTTTAGAATCACTCCTAGATTGAAGGGGATCGTCTCTCACACCTAGAGAGAAAAAGGAATTAAAGTTATGTGAGGATTGAGGAAAAAATGAGGGTTAAAAGGATTAATTAATATTAGATCCACATTTTAAGGTGGGTCAAATGTATGCAGCATGGTTAGGCTGCATGGTTTGGATAACCATGCACCATCTATGCGGTGCTACTATCTTAAGGACACACTTCCCATGACTGTTTTTCATGGTTAGACATACCATGCACCAACCATGCATTTCCCTATATTTTAAGATGCATAGTTTCTCCTAGGAATTTTCATGGTTTGGAAAAACTGTGCACCAACCATACACCTTCCCAATGTACACTATTTTACCTTGCATAATTTCCTAGAGATACTGCACATTTTCTAATAATTGTGAACAAAATTAAAACCTCCATAAAAGACTCGAAAACATGAAAAAACCCCTCAAAACCACCCAACACTTAACCCAAGCATTATACAAAATCAAAATACACGAATAAAGGAGAATGCAACTAAAACCAAGGTAACTTCATTATCCTTTTTTGTCCCTATAAATTAGAAAAACCTTGTTGTCTTGAAGGAGTTAAATCCATTGCTCAAACATTTATTTCTCATGCTCCCACATTTCTTCCTGAATGAGACCATGTTGCTATAAAACCCACACTAGAACAATAATTTTACCATGAAAGAATTTCTATTTTCTATCCACAATTCATATCGACGCATGAATCAACATAGCATACAACTCTAGGTCAACATGATCCCATCGAATCACATGGTTACGATCAGGTTGGTACTTCTTCAACTAAGATATATGAAACACATTGTGCACTGAACTGAACCTTGGTGACAATGAAAATCGATATGCCACCTCACCAAATAGTTTAAGTACATCAAAAGGGACTATTTATTAAGGATATAACTTTCCATTCTTACTAAAATGATGATTCCCAAGCCTTTTAGATATCCTTAAAAACACATGATCACTTACCTCAAATGAAACGATAATCAACAATGATCCATATATGATTTCTAATGACTATGATCCATATCTATTCTCTTTTTAATCATCTGGATCTTCTATGTTGTCTCTTATATAAGGATAGTTCCAATTAGTAAGGTCTAACTTGTTTCCACCCAACAAAGTGGATAATGATAAGAAATCCCATATAATGATTCAAAAGGAGCCATATGTATTGAGGCATGATAACTGTTTTTATACAAGAACTACACTAATGGAAAAACACTCTTCCCATGAGCCACTAAAATCTATTATACAATCCCAAAGCATGCCCTCCAATGTTTGGATTATCCATTTAAACTATCCATCCAATTGAGGATGATAAGTTATACTCATGGTCATCTGTGTTCCATGGGATTTGTGTAAGGATTTCCAAAAATGAGATATAAACTTGTGGTCTCTGTCTGATATAATCAAGACTGGAATGTCATGTATCTTTACAATTTCATGAATGTATATTTTAGATAAGTATTCCACCAAATTAGTTTCACGAATAGGGATAAAGTGAGACAAATTTATGAGGTGATCCAAAATTACCAATATGAAATCATGTTTCCTAACCATCCTTGGTAAACCTGTTATAAAATCCATGGATACTCCCATTTCCACATGGGAATAAGTAAAGACTACAACATACCTTATGGTTGTTGGTGCTCTACCTTTACCTGTTAACATGTGAGGTATCTCGAGACATACTCCACTAAATCTCTTTTCATGCTAACCCACAAGAACTACTCTTTCAATGCTTTATACATTTTCTAAATCCTAGGGTGACTAACCCATCTCAAACGGTGGTAGGAACTAAGAAGTTATTCATACGAAGCTAAGGGTATGACCATCTGATATATAAGCCACAACACTAAATTTCTATCCATATTACAACCCTCAATGGTCTCCTAACCATTGAGTTTTGACCTCATAGAAATGAATTCAAGATTATATGTTTGAGCCTTTCTAACTTGCTAAATCAAATCAGGAACAAATGAAACTAGAAAGAAAACTGCAAAATCACCTTGGTTTGAGAAACATAGATATATATTATATATAAATGAAATTAGTTTCCATTGGTCCAAATCCTATTTATCCAATTGAGCTTATGAATTTCTAATCAAGGAATTCACCATAACATTGCCTTTACTTGATGTATACATCAAGTTGAAGTCAAACACCTAAAGATACTCCATCCATTTGTGATATCTTAAATTAAAATATCTTTATGAGAAAATGTGTTTCAAACTCTTATGATCTGTAAACATTGTGAATTTTTACCAAAGAGGTAATGACACCAAGTCTTCAAAGCATATACCACAACAGCTAATTCCAAATCGTTTTTGGGTAGTTCTTCTCACGTAACTCTAACTATCATGAACCATAAGAAACAAAATAATCTCACAGCATGAAAACACATCCCAAACTAGATCCTAATGCATCAAAATAGACTAAATAACCCTATCCAGACTCTAGAAACATGAGGATAGGTGCCAATTTAAGTTTAACCTTATGTTCTTGAAAGAATTTTCGATACTCATCATTCCATTAGAAATATTCACATTTCTTCATCAAAGCTGTCATTAGTGATGCTAAATGTGAAACTTCATGTACATAACTTCTATAGTTTCCCACTAAGATAAGGAAACTATGTATCTAAAAGACACTCCTCAGCAGTTTCCAATAGATAAAAACTTCTATCTTTTACAAATCTAAAGAAAACATTTTTTAGAAATTACATGGATAAAGAAACATACCTCTTGCATCCAGAAATCACACTTTGAAAACTTGGAATACAATCGATGATCCCGCAAGATACCCAACACTATAGCCAAGTATTTCTCATGCTCTACCTTTATCATAGAATACACCAGTATAACATCGAAAAAGATCACCACAAAGGCATCTAGATAACCTCAGAAATATTCTATTCATTAGTTCCATAATGATGGTTGGTGCATTTGTTAGACCAAAATGCATAATGACATAATTTTAATGGTCAAATCTAAACTTGAAAGTTGTCTTCCGAATATCCTCATTCCAAACTCGCAATTGGTGATACCCCGAATGTAATTCAATTTTAAAGAACCACCAAACTCTCCTCAATTGATCAAAAAAACCATCAATGCATGGAAGGGGATACCAATTCTTTATCATAACTTGATTAAACTTATGATAGTCCTCATAAAGACTAAGAGTTCCATCATCCTTCTTTACAAATAGAATCAGTGCTGTCTACAAAGAAACGCTTGGTCGAATAGACCCTTTTCTTTCCAACTCTTACAACTAAAATTTTAATTCCCTCAATTCTATTGGTGCCATCCTATAAGAATAAATTGAGATAGGACTGGTCCTCGGTAAGTGATCAATCGTAAACTCCACTTCTCTTTTGGGTGGAAACCCTAATAAATTTTTAGGGAAAACATCAAGAAATTAGTCAAAAATAGTTGAAAATACCTATTCCTAGTCTCATCCACAGATTCCAAGGTAAGAACTATTAAATGATAAGATATAGTTTTAACCACCAGTGCCAAAAGTACCGATTTACTTATCTTTACATCCCAATATCCTCTAAAGAGATGCTCGATGCCACCCATAGATGTGAAACTAAACTTTCAGGCATAATAATAGATGTGAGTATTAAATGATGTAAAAAATCCATACCCAAAATATAGTCATAGACATCCATCTCAATTATAGAGAAATCCAAAATTAACTCAACCCCATCGATAGTTATAGAACAATATTTACACATAAAATCTTGACACTCTCTTTGACCAAGAAGAGTTTGTAGTTTTAAAATAGAAGTCATCATTTAAAAAAACCATTTTATATAAAACATGAGAATCAATAAATGATTGGGGCACACCCATATCAAAAAAATATTACATAAGGGTATAATTAAAAATAATCATACCTCTCACCATTGAAGGACCAAATTTACCATCCACGACCATTTTCTCAGATCCATAAAATTGTTTACTCACTACACTTTTCTCTTTATTACCCTATTGAGATTTCTATGGATGAGGATTCATGGTGTTCCTAGAATCTCCTTGTCTCACTTAGTTCTGATGATGAGAATTATTTTTCCACACTCGTCCTATCGAAGCATAAGATGACCGAGAAACATGAGATGTGACTTTAGCATTCGACCTTAGAGAACTGTGATAATAGCACTGAAGATGTCCTATCTTGTTCCAATTGTGACATGATCTAGGTGGTTCCATAAAATCTCACTTCATATGGTCAAAATAACCACATTGAAAACATTTTAGATTACTTTTCAGTTGAGGAGAAAGATTTACCGATCCCATGGTTTTATTTTGAGGCGTACCACCACTCTAGAAGTAGGTGTCCCTCTTCTTCTTATTCATAGAATTATAATTACCACCTATTCCCATAGGAATAAATATACTCACCACAACCCTATTTCATAATATATATCTCTCTGCAATTATTGATCTATTGACCATATTTGTATAATATTTTATAAAAAGAATGAAAATATTTGAGAAAATATACAACCTCAAACTAAATTAAAAAATGCACGCCTTCAAGGATGCCCTTGCAGAAAATTCTAGGAAAAAATAGACTAAATTTATAAATTTAGCTTCATAATTTGTCACTGATATATTATCTTAATTCAAACTGAATAATTCTATTTTTATAGCAATATAAAAGGTGTGATGATAAAATTGTTTGTTAAAAAATTCATCAAAATACTCCAATGTTATGCCTTGGTCTAATTTATCCTAAACTTCAAATTCCCACCATTGAATTTCCAAATACTATAGAATAGACTCTAATAACTTTACTTTCATCTCTACTAGTGTCCTAAAGAAATATAATATATGATTCATCATATTTAAACAGACTTATTCATTTTCCAGTTCTCCCCCCAAAACATGGGAAGATTTTGTTTTTGGAACTAAACTGAATGGTCCACTTTCTGTGGTTCATTATTCCTATTACCATTATCCACAGCCTAAAAATACTAGAAAATTATTTGGACTAGTTTTTGTTTCACCTGTGGCTTAGGTGAAACCATATTCTCAGCAGCCACTTCTGGTTGATTTCTAAGATACCCACCGGTGCCATTCACTACAAAATAGAACAATACTCCATTTAATCTCACTCATTAGCAACTGAAGGATTAGAAATTATAATTTACCACATCAATAAATATTACAACATATATTTCCACAGTTCAACCATCATCAACATTTATCCATTTTTTTTAAAATATTAGAACCATACATTTCAAAATAACCATTTTTACTATCTTAAAAATCAATATTTTTTTTCCATTTCATAACCCATAGAACTCAAAATGAATAATGTAGTCCTTTTGGGAAGTCTTAATATCAATGCATGTCATGAAACTCTCATCGGCTAAACCCATGAAGATAAAGTGTTAACCCACCTATAAGTGTCTTTAAACACTAATATACCCAAACACCCTGGTAACTTGAAGTTCAGCATAAATAGGTTATATACGCCTTTTTATGCTTGAGGAGTGACAGGGGAGATACTAAGCCTTAGGTGACACCCCAAGACACCAAAGGCTAGAAATAAATGCAAAGGGTCTCAATAACATTTGGAGGATGATTTTCCCTTTGAAAGATAAAACATCCAAACTATATAAAAAATTACCAACCAAACCTCTATATGATGCGTGAGTAAAAAATACAACCCAAAACATATTAAAACAATAAACCATATCAGAGTAAAAGAAGAAACCACAAGACATACTCAAAGAGAAACAAAAGACTACAAAACTCAAAACTCCAAACCTACATCAACTAGAAACACCCAACCCGCTCTATGCTCCAACTCCACATTCCAAGCCCACGGTACCAAGAAGAATCACTAAATAACTGAGATACATTGCCTTTACTCGTGTCTCAACAGATGACATATGAAAAAACAAAATAGTGCCCAAACAGAGGGTGATTCTAAACTTAGTATGATTTACCCAATGACTTTACAACTCATTCCACTAGGAAAAAACTTGTAAGCACAATTTATAGAGTAGTTTTAAGCAGTATTTTTTTATAAAAAATGAATAAAAAAATTTCCATGAAAAATAATAAATGAAGCATAAATCCTTTTTATAATCATTTACCATACCCATAACCATATATCCTAACACACAATACATGCCTAGATGACAGTTCCATACTCATGAGTAGTGTCACGACCCATCCTTGGGGCCCACGCCGTGACTACCCCAAGCCCGCCTTCCATAGGCCAGGGGCTGGCGACTAGCACTAAAGTCATAAATCCTGATAAAAGGGAAGGCATTGCCATTTATAAAGTAAACAATATCACAACATAGTACGCAAGTGAAGTAAGAACTAAGTAAAATTGGGTATAAGGTAAGTGCTGAAAAGTAAATGGGCCGGTATACAAACACAACTAAAAGTACAGTACAACTGAAAGGAAAGTACAACAACAGTAAGTAAAACAGCAACACCAAGTCGTCCTTCAGAATTCCAACCTAAAGGGTCGGTACAGATAGTCTCCTCAGCTCCTTGGGTCCGGCCGTCCGCTCCGTGTACGTCCCGCCAAGTGGTCCACCTCCAGGTACCGCCCAGCTCCACAAGCCTCCACCTCGATCAATGCTGTCCGTCGTCTACATCCAACACAACGTAGTGCGAGCATAGCCCGTGCAGGGGTGAGTATACGATACTCAGTAGGGACCCCGAGACCCCTGAAGGTCTCTCAGAATCCAAGAAGGATAAACCACAAAGGAAAGATACAATCACGAAGTATCAAACGACTTTACTTAGGTATATTCCCATATATATACCTAAGTCATCAATTACAAAATAGATCCAACTCTCGAGCCCAAGCACAACCCAGTCCACACAGGAAAACACAACCCAATACACACAGGAAAGCACAACCCAGTCCATACAGGAAAACAAGTCAATCACATCGATGATAATGACTGAAAATCAAGACTCAACTCACACAGGTATACATCTTTCGTATAGCGATAGAGATGATCAGATATAGTCATTGATTCATCTAAACTGTCGGACCCACACAGGATACAGGTCCAGCTAAGCTATCAGACCCACACAGGATACAAGACCAGCCACTCTGCCAGACCCACACAGGATACAAGTACAGAGGTCAATACTGCCGGACCCACACAGGATACAAGAATAGCAGTCATCGCCATCAAACCCACGGAGGATCCCAGTATGGTAGTCGTAGCTGTCAAACCCATGGAGGATTCCAGTAAAGTAGTCGATGTAGTCGCAACCAGCTCTAGGGTTCCCGCACACAGCATGCTCGATTCTGGGAGGGTCCGCTCATTGAGCAAGAGATGTCACGACCCGACCCTACCCAGGCTCGAGCCGCAACTACCCCAAGCCCGCCTCCATAGGCCAGGGATTGGCAACCAGCGCCGAAGGCACAAAAACTCAGGGAGGCATTTGCCTAAGTACCTGTACACACACACGCAGCCCACTCAATGTAGAAGTGCAGAGTAAAAAAGAAATGACAAGTAAAGTGAAGGGCAACTGCAATAAATAAACCACAAAGTGCATCAACCTCTAAACAGTTCAAGAAAGTGCTGAGGTAAACTGAAAAGAAAAGGGAAAAAACACGCTCCCAACCAGAAAAGTGACACAACCCGGCAACAGGTAAACAAAAACAAACACCTGGGAGAGTCCCACACCTAGAACCTGACTAAGACCACCGCACGCGATCCAAGATCCCGAACTCCCAAGCTCCACTGAAGTCACGACCAACCTGTCCATCGTCTACAAGGGAACACCAAGTGCGGGCAAAGCCCAAGCAGGGGTGAGTATAAAAATACTCAGTAGGATATCCTGAAGGCTCGAGGGAGTAACAAAAAAGGTATAGAAGGGTGAGCAGCATATCGAATAGGGAAAAGTAAAGGAGTACAATCGAGAGTGCAGTAAAGAGTACAGTAGAGAGTCCAGCTCAACCCAACAAGAGAAAGAAGGTAGACTCGTCCAGACACAAGGAGATAGAAATAGTGAGAAGATGAACTTCTCATCGAGTCTTCGCTACCTATAGCAGGTGAGTAGACTCGTCCAACCACAAGAATCTAGACACAGAAATCATGTGGCATACCCCGTGCATCTTCGCCTCTCCTGGAAGGAGAGTAACCAAAACGCAAGAAGTGGGTACTGGAACAAGGTATATACATATCCATATGCTCAATCAAGAAGCCCGAACAAGATCGTAAGGGGATATCTATCCCGTATCTCAGCCCAAGAAAGTGATTATCCAACAATCCCAGAAGTAAACACCACCGATGCCCAGCATCCTGCATGTCTTCCCCGAACTACAAGTCAAGGGATCAAATCACGACACCTCGAAAGTATCCGCTTTGGGCGGCACTGACTCGCCCGTACGGTTTTATGTCACGTCGCAAGGATGCGTCTCGGTGAGGAAAGCACCCCTCGTACTTGAGAGTTCTGGGGGAATGTAAAGCCACACCTCGTCACTGACTCGCAGTCGAGAGGTCTCCTCAAAGTCGACAGGCGACCCCCTGCCCATCCCCGCTGGAGGGTAATCCCTGGAAGTCGACGGGTTCCCACTGGAGGGAGACCCAACAAGATTCGATGGGTGCCACACTGCCCAGTCCCGTAACAGGGTAATCCACTGGAGGGAGACTGGGATAAAGTCATCGACGAGTCCCAATGCCCAATCCTGTAAAAGGTTACTCCACTGCAGGGAGGCTCGGAACCGTCATCGGGAACCACTTCCCAGCCCAGATGGAGGTAAACCCGGCATCGGGGACCACTGCCAAGCCCTGATGGAGGTAAGATCGGCATTGGGGACCACTGCCCAGCCCCGTTGGAGGTAAAACAGGAACCACTCTGGCCATACCTGCTGGATGGTACTGCTCGGTGAACACCGTTGTACTGGCCATCCCTGCTGGATGGTACCTCACTGGCCATCCCTGCTGGATGGTACAACTGACCATCCCTGCTGGAAACAACTTCTTGGCTAGCCCTGCTGGAAACGACCTCCTGGGTAGAGGATCAGTGTCTGTGTAATGTGTTGGTCACACCGAATCCACAAGAACTCTACCAGGGAACATGAAGGGATGAGAGAAACTCCCCGGGCCTCTCAGGGCGATCACGGTCTAATCCGCTGAGTCACTGTCAAAGCGGACTGAGACAAGTCATCCCAGAAAGTGGGAAAAACACCCACACTGTATGAGAACACGTAGTCATAAACGGTGCCACAAACCGATGAAAGGGGTGCGGTACTAAAACCCCTCACTACTGAAAAAAACAGAGGAACCAAACCATCTTTGTCGGCCAAATGAGAACAGAACCAGGGGAAAACTCAACCCTGCTGGTCAATAAATGAGAACAGAACCAGGGGAAAACTCAACCCTACTAGTCAACAAATGATAACAAAACCAGGGGAAAACTCAACCCTGCTGGTCAACAAATGAGAACGGAACCAAGGGAAAACTTAACCCTGCTGGTCAACAGACGAGAACCGAGGAACCCTCTACGTCGTGAGAGGTCAAACATATGTAAAGAATAACACGACACGCACATGGGGCCCACATGACGTGTGGCCCCAAGTCAACCCCAACCAAGCGCAGAAACGTTCTTAGGTACAACTATCCACATGTACCTCCCAGCGTTCTCGCATACTCCCAGAGTATACCACGTCTCCAGCCAAAAGGCTAACGTGCACATGACACCCATCGTCAACACGAAGGCGTAAACATAACAACTCCAAATTTCCACCTCAACGGCTGAGGCACGACCAACCACATCTCTTTAAACACCAACACCCCTCTCCCAGGAGTAACGCGATCACACGCCAAGGGTTCCCTACAAACACCGCAGGAAGAACCACCACCAATACACCTATCATATTTCCACATTTAATAAGATCGTGCAAGAGGCTCCACATGCCTGAATAGATTAAACCATTGTAATCCTCGCAGAAAAACACGCGAGATAGACTACCTACTCTCCTCAAAAGGATATCCGACGGAAAAGTCACCAAAACCGCCTTACGCCCGAACGACGTCCCGTGATCCCGAGCCTCGGCCTTGAAAATAGTCGGGCGCATCGCACCATTGCGATCCCCTCGGGAAAACACATCAAAAGGACTACTCACTTGAGTGGAACGGATATCCAGAGAAAAAGATGCATTCTGGCGCACCGCACATGAGCGGTGCAATGTGGGACCCGCACCCCGATCTCGATGCGCTGCCAATGGATCGCGGTGTTGTGATCCTCTCGAAAAAGTACACAAGTTTGACTATTCATTTGTCCGAAATGGACACCCGGTGATAAAGCTGGAAATCACCGCCAACTCCCAAAACGGCCTCCATGGGCCCCACACCACCGTGTGGAATTAAAGCGGGCAGATTTAACTATTGCAATGCCCTCATAAAAACACCCAACATCGACTACTCGCATGCCCTGAACGGACATCCGATGAAAAAGTTGTAAAGCGCCGCACACAACTCGAAAGACGGGCCGTAGGGCCCATGCCTCAACTCTGGTTTCAATGCTCGAAACCACACTGTAAAACTTCGGCTCAACGCCAGGGTCACAACGCCACTGACGACACTTAATTCGGAAATCGGATGCGGCCGCGCCGCTCAAAACACAAACCCCCAGAAAAACGTCAAACTACTTAAAGGCGTGTCGCGCCTCCGAGGCCCCTCGTTTCAGGAATTAAAAATTCCCGAGACCATCTCAAAATGCCCGTCTAGATTCCAGGAAGGCACTGCCACAGACGGCATGCAAATTGGACTCCCGTAATGAAAATTACGGGCGTCCGAAGAGGGGGAACAAATCCCCTTGGGCAGGACCGACCTGGACCGGCCGGTCCGCCCGGCCTGGGCCGGCCCGTGGCTCAGCCACGCGGCCCAGCGCTGGCTCTCGGTCTGCCTACAGACCGGCCACGAGGGCCGGTCATTTTCACCGCATGAAGACCCACCTTGCACGGGTCTTTGTTTCCCCCGTGGGGTCGCGACGCGCGACTCCGGTCCTCCCGCTCCGCGCCGCGTGAAGCCGCCGCGGCTGAGGAGCTTGCCGCTGCACCAAAGACCACCCGGAGCCACCGCCGAAGCCCGCCACCACCGCTGGATCCTGCCGCCGCCGCTGGAGCTCACCATACCACTGCTGGAACTCGCCGGGCCACCGCTGGAACCCCCAAATCCAGCCGGGAAAACTCCAAAACCCGCAAACTTCGTCGGACCGCTGCGGACACCCCGAGACTCAGAATTTCAATCCAAAACATGCGTCGGGAAGCTTAGAAAGATTAATACGCAACTGTGGGGTTTTCTTGGAAATTAAACAGAAATTTGACGCAAAATCATGGATTCAAAGGAGGTGCGAAAACTGAAAATGAAGCAAAAAAGACGCCTACCTCGCAGGGCTTCACCCGACGCTTCGCCGTCGAACCGCCGAAGCCTTCACCGCCTTGGATAGGAGAGGATGGAGGAGGAGGGATTGAGGAGGAGCCCCTTGTTTGGGAGCATTCTCCATAGGAGGGGAGGAGGATAGGGGGGGGGGGAGAGGGGTTATAAATAAAATTAATTAAAACATTTAATTAATTTAAACCCCTTAAATGACCCGTATCTGAAACCTCCAGCGCGGTCAAGATTAAGTCTCCCCTAGGGAAAAAACCACCTCCCGAGCACAATGGAGGTCTCAAAAGTTTACTCCGAGGCCCCGTTCAAAAGTTATTAAACTCAACGCCCGAGGCACCGAATTACAAAAACGCCCCCGGGACCTTTTTTTCACTGACGGCCCGCGCCCATGAAACTTACACCCCTCGTAGGGTAAACGGCATGCTCCAAACTCAACGGTGCCCTCGGGTTTTCAATTTGATCCACCATTTAATAGATACTTGAGTTAAGACGTTAAACAAATAAATTAATTATTTAATTTATCCTTTTCACATTCCGATAGTGAGCGAGGGGTCCAAACGTCCTGTGCCAACATGTTTTATGTCGTTCCTAGGGTAAACACCCCATTCCTGACCCATCCGTACACTTAGAATTCTAATCCAGATCACCTTTTAGGAGTCATCCCATTTATTTGGCGTTCCCAGTGTGAACGCACTGAAAACTTAATTCCGGCCACACCGGGGCTTAGAATCGCACGCCGTCTGAAGGCGCTGCTCTGGAAGAATATCAAGAATATTCCAAATTCTTTTATAGAAAAAACCGGGTTCTTACATCATTCCCTCCTTCAAGATTTTCGTCCCCGAAAAGCAAAACCAGGGAATAACTCAGGGTACTAAGCCCACACTTGGCTCTCCCGTACCCAGAAGAACTCTTGCATAGTCCCACGTCACCGCACATAGACCCAAGGATTTGATATGTTCACACGAGGTCTGCCCTTTCTGATGACATGCATAGGAGCACGCACACCTCTTCTCGAGTGAGTCACGCGGGAGACGTCGTGCACCCACTCCTGACTTTGGGGTTAGGGCAAGGCGGCAGGGAACCTCGCCATCCCTTTGCATGGTCTCAAACATTCCGAAGGACCTTGGGGGTAGCTCACCTCCCCGATCGAACCTCTACGTCGTACGCCATTACTGGAATCACCGCCCGCACCTGGAACAAGCCCTGACGATTCCCTCCTTCAGAATATCCATATGGTGAAACCCCCAAGGATATATGGTCACACAAGGTTTCACAGTCGATGTCCCATAACCAAGACCCTATTACACATTCAGAAGCGAAGGAGTCAACACCATCGACTTAAGAGAAAAGTTCCACGCCTTTTACCTTTCTGACATAGGGTTACACTGACGCCCCATGTCACCCTGGTAATACCTCAAGTAAGGAGCAAGGAGAAAAGAATTTCACACCCATCATCTACCAATTCTACTGCAAAAAGTAGAAGAGCCGTAGAGCGTACCTCTTAACACCTCATGCTCTGCAGGATCATAGACATCCAAAGCTCGCGGCTGTCCACGGTCCTAACAGTCAGCTCCCGAAGCCTGAAGTGGACCGCCTAGTGGTGATGGGAAGACCTCGTAAGGTCGTCCTCCACTTCCAGCTCCTCCCTCTCCTCTACTAGAACCACCTCTCTGGGTACTACTCCAATTATGGCGCTGCCTCCATCGTGGTGGTGCACCTACTGCCTGCCCGAAGCTCTCCGCATGCCTGGTCAGGCAGTCCCGTGACAGGTGACCTCACCCATCGCAAGCATAACACCGACTCTCTTCGGGCTACACTGGTGCCCTCCGACGCCACTATAGTGTATGACCACACCCCTAAGTCCGGTTTTCAGAAATCCACCTGCGTCGAGGTTCTGTTTGCCGATGCCCGCTAGCTGCGGTAGACGTCTCAGCTCCAATGTGCCTGCTGCCACCACCAACTATAGAACGTGAGGGGAAGCTCTCTGTCAGCAGTGCCTGCTCTAGAACCTCGGAATATGTGGAAATTACCAAGGGTACTATGACAGCACAAATCTCTCGGCGGAGACCCTGCTCAAACTTGCACGCTCAGATGTTGTCGTTATGGACCAAGTCCGGGTAAAAGCGTGCACGGTCTGCGAAACTAGCCACATACTCGGCCACCATCATCCCTTCCTGCTGAAACTACAGGATATACTGAACCCGGACAGAGCTTAAGCAAGAGGGAAAAAACTCCTCACGAAACAACAACTAAAAGTCACCCCATGAAAGCGACGACTCTTCAAGAAACTGAGTCACCAGACTCCACCAATGCCAAGCTTCTCCACAGAAAAGGTTGGCGGCCAAAGCTAACATAAGATCTACCGGCGTCTGCACAATCCTGAAAAAACGATCCAATATCTCTAGCCAAACCTCTACTGCTTGAGGGTCTGGCTCACCACTGAACCTCAGCGGTCTCTGCCACCGGAACTCACGGTGCGCACTCAACCTGCGCTCAAGCTCAGTCTGCTCTGCTGAAACTGCATGCTGCTTACCAGGTGGGGGTGCTACTACCGGCCCACCCAGAGAAAGGGGCTCGCATGATGGGTCCTGGACTGAGGCCTCGTAGCTCACAGGTTCTTCGTCATGCACCAAAGCTGGTATCCTTGATGGCTGTCTTCGCGGAGACATCCTGAATATTATCAAGGAGTTCCGCGATCAGAATAACATACATGTATACCACAACAACAACAACAATAATGGGGAGCTAACTCAAGAAGGACAGTCAAAGACTCAATCCTATGTGATGCACAAACCAATTTTCCCTACAAAAAGTGTCTCAGCATGCCGAGTTGACAAGCGGGTTATCAGGGTCCTGGTGAATGGATACGTCGATCACCGCACCATCACTAGACTCCCTGGCCTAAGAGCTGCTCTCGAGACACGTTAACACTGTTGCCCTAAATCATAACCAATTCCTTTTATTTTAGGGATGTTCGAACAACTTCCCAAGGAACGAACCACCTCTGATACCACTTTGTCATGACCCAACCCTATCTGGGCTCGAGCCGCAACTACCCCAAGCCCGCCTCCATAGGCCAGGGGCTAGCGACCAGCGTTGAAGGCACAATAACTCGGGGAGGCCTTTACCTAAGTACCTGTACACACACACACAACCCACTCAATACAGAAGTGCAGAGTAAAAATAAAATCCAAGTATAGTGAAGGGAAACTACTATAAATAAACCACAAAGTGCATCGACCACTAAACAGTATAATCAAGTGTTGAGGTAAACTGAAAAAAATGGGAAAAAACACACACCCAACCAGAAAAGTGCCACAACCCAACAACAGGTAAAAAAACACCTGGGAGAGTCCCACACCTGGAACCCGACTATGACCACCACACACAATCCAATCTCCCAAACTCCCAATCTCCGCTGAAGTCATGACCAACCTGTCCCTCGTCTGCAAAGGCACACCAAGTGCGGGAAAATCCCAAGCAGGGGTGAGTATAAAAATACTCATTAGGATACCCCGAATGCTCGAGGGAGAAACAAAGGAGGTACCGAAGGGTGAGTAGTAGATCGAACAGGGAAAAGCAAAGGAGTACAACCGAGAGTGCAGTAAAGAGTATAGTAGAGAGTCCAGCTCAACCCAACAAGAGAAAGGAGGTAGACTCATCCAAACACAAGGAGTTGGAAACAGTGAGAAGATAAACTTCTCGTCGAGTCTTCGCTACCTATAGCAGGTGAGTAGACTCGTCCAACCACGATAAGCTAGACACGGAAAGCACGTGACATACCCCACGCGTCTTCGCCTCCCCGAGAAGGAGAGTAACCAAAACCCATGAAGTGGGTACTGGAACAAGGTATATACATATCCATATGCTCAATAAAGAAGCCCGAACAAGATCATAAGGGGATCTCCATCCCGTAGCTTAGCCCAAGAAAGTGAATATCCAACAGTCCCAGAAGTAAACACCATCGATGCCCAGCATCCCGCATTCCTGCCCCAAACTACAAGTCAAGGGATCAAATCACCGCACCTCGAAACTATCCGCTTTGGGCGGCACTAACTCACCCACATGGTTTTAGGTCGCGTCGCAAGGACACGTCTCGGTGGGGAAAGCGCCCCTCATACTTGAGAGTTCTGGGGGAACCTCAAGCCACACCTCGTCATTGCCCCGCACTTGAGAGGTCTCCTCAAAGTTGACAGGCGACCCCCTACCCAGCCCCGCTGGAGGGTAATCCCTGGAAGTCGATGGGTTCCCACTGGAGGGAGACCCGACAAGAGTCGATGGGTGCCACACTGCCCAGTCCCGTAAAAGGGTACTCCATTAGAGGGAGGCTCGGAACCATCATCGGGGACCACTTCCCAGCCTAGCTAGAGGTAAACCTGGCATCGAGGACCACTTCCCATCCCCGCTGGAGGTAAGCCTGGCATCGGGGACCACTTTCCAGCCCCATTGGAGGTAAACCTGGAACTACTCTGGCCATCCCTGCTGGATGGTACTTCTTAGTGAACACCGCTGTACTGGAAATCCCTACTGGATGGTACCTCACTGGCCATCCCTGCTGGATGGTACAACTGGACATCCCTACTGGAAACAACCTCCCGGACAGCCCTGCTAGAAAAAACCTCCTGGGTAGAGGATCGGTGCCCGGGTAATGTGTTAGTCACACCGAATCCACAAGAAATCTACCAGGGAACACGAAGGGACGAGAGAAACTCCCCGGGCCTCTCAGGGTGATCACGCTCCAATCCGATGAGTCAGAGTCGAAGCGGATCGAGACAAGTCATCCCAGAAAGTGGGAGAAACACCCACGCTGTACGAGCACACATAGTCGCAAACGGTGCCGCAGTCCGATGAAAGCGGCACGGTACTGAAACCCCTCACTACTGAAGAAATAGAGGAACCAAACCATCTCTTTTGTCTAAACGAGAACAGAACCAGGGGAAAACGAAACCCTGCTGGTCAACAAACGAGAACAAAACCAGGGGAAAACTCAACCCTGCTGGTCAACAAACGAGAACAGAACCAGGGGAAAACTCAACCCTACTGGTCAAAAAACGAGAACAGAACTAGGGGAAAACTCAACCCTGCTGGTCAACATATGAGAACTGAGGAACCCTCTACGTCACGAGAGGTCAAAAGTATGTAAAGCAGAACACGACACCCACATGGGGCCCACACGACATGTGGACCCAAGTCAACCCAAACCAAGCGCACAAACATTCTCAGGTACAACCATCCACATGTAACTCCCAGTGTTCTCGCATACTCCCAGAGTACACCATGTATCCAGCCAAAAGGCTAACGTGCACACGACACCCATCGTCAACTCGAAGGCGTAAATGTAACAACTCTAACTTGTCACCTCAACGGCTGAGGCACGACCAACCAAATCTCTTTAAACACCAACATCCCTCTCCCAGGAGTGAACGCGATCACGCACCAAGGGTTCCCTACAAACACCGCATGAAGAACCACCACCGGTACACCTTTCATATTTCCACATTTAATAAGATCGTGCAAGAGGCTCTGCATGCCTGAATAGATTACACCGTTTTAATCCTCGCGGAAAAACATGTGAGATAGACTACCTACTCACCTCAAACGGATATTTGACGGAAAAGTCACCAACACCACCTTACGCCCGAACGACGCCCCATAATCCCGGGCCTCGGCCTCAAAAATAGTTGGGCGCATCGCACCATTGCGATCCCCTCGGGAAAACAAGTCAAAAGGACTGCTCACTTGAGTGGAACAAATATCTGGAAAAAAATATGCATTCTGGCACACAACACACGAGCGGTGCTATGTGGGACCCGCACCTCGATCCCGATGCGCTGCCAACGTATCGCACCGTTGCAATCCTCTCGAAAAAGTACACAAGTTTGACTATTCATTTGTCCAAAACGGACACCCGGTGATAAAGCTGAAAATCACCGCCAACTCCCAAAATTACCCCCATGAGGCCCACACCACCGTTCGGAATTAAAGCGTACGGATTTCACCATTGAAATGCCCTCAGAAAAACACCCATCATCGACTACTCACACGCCCCGAACGGACGTCCGATGAAAAAGTTGTAAAGCGCCGCACGCAGCTCGAAAGATAGGACATGGGGCCCACGCCTCAACTTTGGTTTCAGTGCCCAAAACCACATTGGAAAAATCCGACTCAATGCTAGGGTTGCAACGCCACTGACGGCGCTTAATTCAGACATCGGATGCGTCCGCGCCACTCAAAACACGAACCCCCGGAAAAACGTCAATCTACTTAAAGGCATGTCGTGCCTCCAAGGCCCCTCGTTTCGGGAATTAAAAATTCCCGAGGCCATCTCAAAATTCCCGTCTCGACACCAGGAAGGCACTGCCGCAGACGGCATGAAAATCGGACTCTTGTAATGAAAATTACAGGCGTCCGAAGAGGGGGAACAAATCCCCTTGGGCGGGACCGGCCTGGACCAGCCGGTCCGCCCGGCTTGGGCCGACCTGTGGCTCAGCCACGCGGCCCAGCACTAGCTCGCGGTCCGCCTGTAGACCGGCTAAGAGGGCCGGTCATTCTCACAGCATGAATACCCGCCTTGCGCGGGTCTTTGTTTCCCCTGCGGGGTTGCGGAGCGCGAACCCGGTCCTCCGAGTCAACCGGTCGGCGCAGCGGGCCGGTCCTCCCGCTACGCGCCGCGCGAAGCCGCCGCAGCTAAGGAGCTCACCGCTGTGCCGAAGACCGCCCGGAGCCACCGCCGAAGTCCACCACCGCCGCTGGATCCTACCGCCACTGCTGGAGCTCGCCGGAACTCACCGGACCACCGCTGGAACCCCCAAATCCGGCCAGGAAAACTCCAAAACCCGCAAACTTCATCGGACCGCTTCAGACACCCTGGGACTCGGAATTTCAATCTGAAACATGCGTCGGGAAGCTTAGAAAGAGTAATACGCAACCGTGGGATTTTCTTGAAAATTAAACAGCAATTTGACGCAAAATAATGGATTCAAAGGAGGTGCAGAAACTAAAAACGAAACAAAAAAGGCTCCTACCTCGCAGGGCTTCGCCCGACGCTTCGCCGTCGAACCGCCAGAGCCGTCACCGCCTTGGAGAGGAGAGTATGGAGGAGGAGGGATTGAGTAGGATCTCCTTGTTTGGGAGCATTCTCCAGAGGAGGGGAGGAGGAGAAGGGGGGGAGAGGGGTTATAAATAAAATTAATTAAAATGTTTAATTAATTTAAACCCCTTAAATGACCCGCATCCAAAACCTCTGGCGCGGTCAAGATTAAGTCTCCCCTAGGGAAAACAACACCTCCTGAGCACAATGGAGGTATCAAAACTTTACTCCAAGGCCCCATTCAAAAGTTATTAAACTCAACGCCCGAGGCCGCCAAATTACGAAAACGCTCCCGAGGCCTTTTTTTCACTGACGGCCCGTGCCCGCGAAACTTATACCCCTCCTAGGGTAAACAACATGCTCCAAACTCAACAGTGACCTTGGTTTTCCAATCCGAGACACCGTTTATGAGATACTTGAGTGAAGTCGTTAAACGAATAAATTAATTATTTAATTTATCCTTTTCACGTTCCGATAGAGAGCGAGGGGTCCAAACGTCCCACACCAACATGTTTTATGTTGTTCCTAGGGTAAAAACCCAATTCCGGACCCATACGTACATTTAGACTTCTGATCCAGATCACTGTTTTGGAGTCATCCCATTTATTTGGCGTTCCCAGTTTGAACATACTGAAAACTTAATTTTGGCCACACCGGGGCTCGGAATCGCACGCCGTCTGAAGGCGCTACTCTGGAATAATATCAAGAATATTTTATAGTATTTTATAGAAAAACGGGGTTCTTAAAAGAGAGTCCATACATAAAATATCACGAAGTCCAGATTTGATGTATCCCAAAGTTCCGTCTCGTCAAAAGAAACTCAACATGACATACGGTGCGTCAATCGGACGCCCGGTTAGAGAGTGATTCCGGTGGTCTGTTTTTGCTCGCGTATGCGCCTACAGTCGTCTCGGGACCCGAGCTTCACTACGAAGGCTTCGATTTATCATTGCGGTCCCGTTTCGTCGTCGTCAATCACCCTGCGCATCAAAAACAAAATAGCGGTGGGTCTGAGCTTGTTCGTTACCCCGCACCCACTGCGTTAGAGGTTAAATTCATCACCCAACAATTTAAACGCCAAGTACAAGGGTATAAATCTCATAAAAGAAAAATATACAAAATTTTCCCCTACCTCAAAAATTGATGTCGAACATCGGCATTACGGTAGATGGCGTCACGGGAAAAATAGATCATAGGCGATGTCGGAGTGCGCCATGGAGGAAGCAGCGTCTCCTCTCTTGTCGCAGAGAATAGAATTAGTGCCGCGTTGTCGATCTTCGAGGAACCGGCATTCTTCGTCATTCTTCGTCAGAGGCTGGCGTTCTTCCAAAAACTCAAGAGCTCTCCCCCGATCTTCCTTCCGCACAATGAAGCTCTCCCCCAAAATTAAATAATAAGATCCTCCTATTATTTAATTAAACAAGCAAAGAAACTCCCAAAATTAAATCACCATATTAAAAAAACGTGCTGAAAATTTGATTAAAGGAAGGGAGAGGGGAGGTACCCATTAATTAAACGCTTTGGAAAATAGTTAACAGGAAGGGTTTTCCAAACTTAATGGGGGGGGGGGGTTTAATGAGTTAGAGGAAAATTGAATGGTTGGGGCTCATGTGGGCCCCACCTCTCTAACATCCACCCTTGGGTAGTTAGGTGGCTGTGGGTCCCACCCCTACCCATGAGAGGAGTTAACCGCCCTAGATATAAAAATAAAATTGTACAACAATTTTAGTTACCTCTTAATTAATCCCCAAAATAAAACTTCTCCTCCCGTGCAAATGCAACTACAATAAAGGTACCCTTAAGCAATTACCGGTGTTAAGAGTTCATCGGTGCCCTTGGATTTCAATTCCAAGCGCTGGTTCAAAAGATAGAAAAACCCGCTCGTTCGTTCACTGAACGTACCCAAGCTAAATTTCGGAAATTGATTCCGGGAACACTGGGCCTCGGAATCAAGCGCCGCCAGAAGCCATAGACTCGTAAAATTCCAAAGTATTTAAGAAAAAAAATTCCCTTGAAATTTTAGGGTCTTTACATTAATCCCACCTCAGGGATTTATGTCCTCGTAAAGTTACAACATAAACTCGGGAAACAAATTAGGGTACTGAGCATGCATCTGAGCCTCCCGCTCCCATGTGCTCTCCTGAAGGTTCCCATGCTGCTAACGAATGCGCACTAGTGGAATCGACCGCCCACGTAGGACCCGCTCCTATCGATCCTTGATCTCCACCGAGACCTCCGCAAATGTTACCCCGTCATCAATGTCCAGATCCCCGTGGTCGATGATATGCGTCGGCTCATGCACATATCTCCTCAGATGAGATACGTGGAAGACGTCGTGCACCCGGTGCAGCTGAGGTGGAAGGGCCAGGCGATAAGCCACCTCGCCTACTCTGCTGAGGACCTGAAAAGGCCCGATGAAGCACAGAGATAACTTGCCGCCCCGGCCAAATATCTGAAACCCACTCCGAGGTGAGACCCGTAAGAAAATGTGGTTTGCATCCTCAAACTCAAGTGACCTCCGTCTCCTATCATCATAGGACTTCTGTCTGCTCTGTGTAGTCTTCATCCTCTCCTGGATGATCTGCACCTTCTCCATCGTAGCCTGAACCATCTCTGGTCCTACGAGTGCTGACTCCCCTGGGTTAGTCTAGCACAGAGGTGATCTGCATGGTTGGCCGTATAGTGCCTCGTAAGGTGTCATCCCGATGGTGGAGTGGTAGCTGTTTTTGTACGAAAAATCCACCAAGGGTAGGTGATCCTCCTAGCTATGACCAAAGTCAAGGAAATATGCACGGAGCATGTCCCCGAGCGTCCGAATGGTCCTCTCTGTTTGGCCATCCGTCTGAGGGTGAAAGGCAGTGCTCAGGCGTAGCTGTGTCCCAAAAGCCTCCTATAACCCCTTCCAAAGATGGGAAGTAAAGTGAGCGTCTCAATCAGAGATGATAGATGATGGCACACCACGAAGTCGTACAATCTTATGGACGTAGAGGCGTCCCAATCTCTCTACTAAGCCTTGCTCTCTGATTGGTAGGAAGTGGGCCGACTTGGTGAGTCGGTCGACAATCACCCATATAGAGTCATGCCCTATGGAAGTACGTGGAAGACCCATCACGAAATCCATGGATATTCCGTCCCACTTCCACTCAGGGACCTCTAAGGGATGTACCAAGCTTGCAGGTACCTGGTGCTCTGCCTTCACTTGCTGACAAGTGAGGCATCGAGAAACGAACTCTGCTACAAACTTCTTCATACCCAGCCACCAGTGCTGTCGTCTGAGGTCCTGATAAATCTTCGCTACCCTTGGATGTACCTCTAGAGGGGAAGTGTGGAAATACCTCAAAACCTCCTCCTGAAGTGCAATTGGTACCATGGTACGTCCCCTGAAGAGGATGACATGCTCCTCACCTTCAGAAAATCCATCGGGTGCCAACCCTAAGGATATCTGAGCACATCGCGCCTCGCAGTCAACGTATCCACACTATGCCTCTCTGAAATACTGAAGTAGTGGAGGAGTGACTGTGAGGGACTGTAGATAGGCTACCCCATCTCTATCCACAAAGGCTTCTGCAATGCGGCTAACTGCTCCGTCGCCTCTCCAAGTAGCTGAATGCCCGATCTCCTGCTGAGTGCATCAGCCACAACATTCCCCTTACCAGGAGTATAGACAATATCAAAGTCATAATCTTGGAGGAACTCGAGCCATCGCCACTGCCTCAGGTTCAGGTCCTTCTGCGAGAAAATGTACCCGAGACTCCGGTGGTCAGAGTAGACTGTAAAGTGCTCTCCCATCAGATAGTGTCGCCACATATTCAGGGAAAAGACCACTACTGCTAACTCCAGGTCATGGGTAGCGTAGTTCTGCTCGTTCTACCTCAACTGATATGAACCGTAAGCGATCACTAGTCGCTCCTGCATCAGGACACACCCAAGTCCGGTCCCTAATGCGTCGCAGTAAACTACGTACCCTACGCCCTCCTCCGACAGTCTCAAGATGGGTGCACTGGTCAACCTATGTCTCAGCTCCTGGAAGCTCTGCTGATATTTGTCTGACCACATGAAGGGTTTCCCCTTCCTCATCAAGGCTGTATGCGGTGATGCAACTCTAGAGAAGTATGGAAAAAATCTATGATAGTACCCAACAAGACCTAGTAAACTCTGCACCTCCGTCACGCTCCTGGGTGGCTCCCAAGCAAGAACTACCTCGATCTTCACGGGATCCACTGCAACTCCCACCTCTGAGATGATGTGCCCTAAGAAGTGAACCTCTAGAATCTAGAACTGGCACTTTGAGAGATTACCATAAAGATGGTGCTCTCGGAGGGTATCTAGTACAACCCGCAAGTGGTAGGCGTGCTCCTCCTTGGTAGTCGAGTAAATCAATATGTCTTCAATGAAGACTATGACAAACCGATCGAGGTAAGGCTGGAAGATTTTGTTAATGAGACTTATGAACACTTCTGGAGAATTGGTCACACCAAAGGGCATAACCAAGAACTCATAGTGGCCATACTGACACCTGAAGGCCATCTTCTGCACATCCTCATCCCGAACTCTGAGCTGTTGAAGCCTGACCTGAGGTATATCTTCGAGAACCATCGTTCTCCCTTGAGCTGATCGAAGAGATCGTCAATCCTCGGAAGAGGGTACTTGTTCCTCATGGTCACCTGGTTCAGGTGACGGTAGTCGACACACATTCTCAAGATCCCATCCACCTTCTCGGCGAACATAATCCGAGAAGCCCAAGGTGAAACACTGGGTCGGATGAAACCCTTCCCCTGTAAGTCCTCTAGCTATACCCGCAGCTCACGAAGCTCGGTGGGAGCCATCCAATATGCTGGAGTAGATATCGGTGATGTCCCAGGGTACAAGTCTATGTAGAAAATCCACCTCCCTGCGAGGAGGTAGTCCTGGAACATCGTCAAGAAAACATCCGCATACTGATCCACCATAACAGAAAAACTCGGACTCCCCGCGTCAACTGCTCCGAGGATGAGACTAGCCAACTGATGTGTGATCGAATGTCCTCTTCTCTGTGTAATTCCATCCAATTCTATGAAGGTTCCCTTATCGCTGGTGAAGATGAACCTGGTTCTATCCGTGCAGACACACCACACATTGCGCCTAATATAGTCGATCTGAGCATGTATTGTAGATGACCAACCCATACCCAAGATGACGTCATAAGGCCTCGACACCGCTACAAGAAGATCCCAGGAAAATCTCTATCCTCCTAGAGAAAGCTCACACTACCAGCACCAGTGCATGATCATCGAGTCTGCTCCCATAGGAGTCTCTATCCGTAAGGATCGAGCCAACGACTCCGTCGAAATCTCTAAGCTCCAAACAAGGGTAGCGGAAATAAAAGAATGACTCACACCTGTGTTTATAAGAACTGCAGCAAGGGTGGAGTAGACACAGATAGTACCTCGAATCATCTCAGGCGCACTGTGGTCATATGCCTCTGCTGCCTGGAGCTGAGCCTGCCTCTGTCCTCCAGCTCCCTGTGGTCGGGGTGGACCTCCTGGGGGTGGTGGTGGTAGAGCCTCGAAACGTTTCCCACCACTCACTGCTCGGCCAGCTCCTCTACCTCGTCCGCCTACTCCCTGTGGACCACCACGGTCGAACCTATGCCTCTGCCTAGGAGGTCCCTCTACTGTCTGCTACTCGTCTGCATGGTGGGTTGGGTAGTCACAAGCCATGTGGCCCTACCCCCTGCATGCATAGAACTGTCTGCTCCTTGTAAGGCTAGATCTGCGCCGTGTGCCCCACACAACCGAACCTGTATCCTGAGGTCTCCCACCTGACAGCCTGGTCCTCTTGGACCCCTACGACATCTATTGACTACCGGCTGCAGAAGAATCCGTTCCATGCCGTCCTACGGTGGGTCTTGATGCTGATGGATGCTCGGTGAGAAATCTCTCCACTAAAAGGGCTCGCTCCAGCACCCCTGCCTACGTCGGGATGCTGAGGGGAATCATCGAAGCTCTGATCTCATGCCTCAGTCCCTGCTCAAAGGTCTGGGCCTGAAAGAATGGGTCCCGTACCATGTCCATGGAGTAGTGTGAGAGGTCGGTAAATCTCGTTGAGTATTGGGCTACTGTCATGCTGCCCTTTCGCAGCTGTAGTAACTCCTGGATGCGCACCGCACAGAGGGTGGCTGGTACAAACTCCGAGCGGAAGAGGCTCTCGAAGTCCGTCCAAAGTAGTGATGCCTCATTGTGAACCTGGAGCATCAGGCTCCACCTTCTACCTACTGCCGCGTGTAGGAGACTCGTGGCAAGGATCACCATAAGGTCTGCTAGTGTCCCTACCAATCTGGAGACTCTGACGATAGCCTCCAGCCAATCCTCGACTGCTTGAGGATCCGTCTCTCCGTGGAAACTGGGCGGCCTCTGCCTCTGAAACTCGTGCAACGCGCTCATGCGGCGTGCACTCTCCGCCGCTAGGGCTGGTAGCATCGGTGGCTCAACGGGTAGTGGTACCGCTGGTGCCTCCGCAATAACGGGGCCCTAGACCGAGGCCTCATCGCTCGGTGGGCTTCCAACCCGCATGTAACTAGGAACCCTGGCTGGCTGCCTTCGTGGGGCCATCCTGAAAAGAAACAGGTGCGCCACAGTCAAACAGTATACCTGGTGAGATGACACAAAGTAATCAAAAAGAAAACTTTTGAAAGGAAACACACACGCAATCAGTGTTTTCATGCACTGATTTGGAAATCAGAGGTCATGGTCCTGGTGTTTGGATACATCGGCCGCCGCACCAACACTGGACTCCCTCGACTGAAAACCACATTCAATACTCTTAACACTATTGCTTCATAGAAAGGAAGGATTAGAGTCCTAAGTTCTATGGTTGAACCGACTCCTCTGATACCAATTTTTCACGACCCATCCTCGGGGCCCATGCCGTGACTACCCCAAGCCCTCCTTCCATAGGCCAGGGGATGGCGACTAGCACCAAAGGTGTAAATCCCGATAAAAGGGAAGACATTACCTTTTATAAAGTAAACAAAATCACAACAGAGTACACAAGTGAAGTAAGCACTAAGTAAAACTGGGTACAAGGTAAGTTATGAAAAGTAAATGGGCCAGTATACAAACCCAACTGAAAGTATAGTACAACTGAAAGGAAAGTACAACGACAATAAGTAAAACAGCAACATTGAGTCATCCTCCGGAATTCCCACCTGAAGGGTGGGTACATATAGTGTCCTCAGCTCCTCGGGTCCGACCGTCCACTCCGTGTATGTCCTTCCAAGTGGTCCACCTCTGGGTACTGCCCAGCTCCACATGCCTCCACCTCAATCAGTGCTGTCCGTCGTCTGCATCCAACACAACGTAGTGCAGGCATAGCCCATGCAGGGGTGAGTATACAATACTCAGTAGGGACCCTAAGACCCCCAAAGGTCTCTCAGAATCCACGAAGGATAAACCACAAAGGAAATATACAATTAGGAAGTATCAAACGACTTTACTTAGGTATATTCCCATACATATACCTAAGTCATCAATTAAAAAAATAGTTCCAACTCTCGAGCCCAAGCACAACCCAGTCCACACAGGAAAACACAACCCAGTCCACACAGGAAAGCACAACCCAGTACATACAGGAAAGCAAGTCAATCACATTGATGATAATGACTGAAAATCAAGACTCATCTCACACATGAATACATCTTTCGTATATCAATAGAGATGATCAGATGTAGTCACTAATTCATCTAAGCTGTCGGACCCACACAGGATACAAGTCCAGCTAAGCTGTCGGACCCACACAGGATACAAGACCAGCTACTCTACCGGACCCACACATGATACAAGTAAAGAGGTCAATACTGCCGGACCCACAGAGGATACAAGAACAGTAGTCATTGCCATCAAACCCACGGAGGATCCCAGTACAGTATTCGTCGCTGTTGAACCCACAGAGGATTCCGGTACAGTAGTCGATGTAGTCGCATCCAGCTCTAGGGTTCCCACACACAACATGCTCGATTTCGGGAGGGACCGCTCCTCGAGCAAGAGATTCGATACATCAACTGTCACGAAGTACAAAGTTGATGTATCCCAAAGTTCCAACTCACCAAAATAAACCCAACGCAATAGACAGTGCGTCAATCAGACGCCCGTTCTGAGAGTTATTGGCTTTTCCGTCCTAGGGGCCCGGTTGGTTTTATAAGCTAAAACAAACCTGGCTGTACTCCAGATGAGTCAAAACCTCAATTGGAGTATTCCAAAAGAACCTTCTCAAAAAAAGGAATTCAATGCAGTTGACAACACGTCAATCGGACGTCCGGTCCTTAAGTTATAAGCGTTTCCGCTCCAAGGCCCCGGTTGGTTTTGTGTTCGAACCAACCCGGCCATAACCAAAATTTACCGAAACCTAGAGTGTAATATACCTAAATGACCATCTTGATACAAGGATTCCTACCCAACTGACAGTGCGTCAATCAGAGGTCCTTAGCTCAAGTTATGGGCAAAAGACCGAAAAATGGTCTGAAGTGGGGGTCTGGGCCCGGTCCGGCCCAAACCGGGTCGACCCGACCCGGGTCCAGGTCCAGCCCGGCTGGGCGCGGCCTGACCCAGTCCGTGCGACCCGCTTCGGCCCATCCGGGGGGTGCGACCCCCATTTTCCACGGACGCGGCGCCAGGGTGGCGCCGCTGGTCAACCCAGATCCCGTGCGGCCGCGGGATCCTCCGCCCTCGCCGCCGCGACATCGGCTGCGACGGGCTTCTGCCAGCAGACCGCTGGGGCGCCGCCGCCTCCAGGCGGCCGACCGGTGCCGGCCGCTGCCTTCGGCCGCCGGTTCCACTGCGCCGGTGACCCGCGCCGCCTCGGTACTCCGCGGGCCACCAGAGTCATTCTAGTGATCCATTTTTGCACCCATCTGAGCCTGTGGTCATCTCGGGACCCGAGCTTCACTGCGAAGGCTTCGATTTGCCGTTTTAGTCCCGTTTCATCGTCTCTAATCACCCCGCACATCAAAAAAATAGCGGTGGGTCCGGTCTTGTTCGTTAACCTGCACCCACCACGTTAGAGGTTCAATTTGTCACCCAACAATTTAAACGCCAAGTACGAGGGTATAAATCTTATAGAAGAAAAATACACAATTTTTTCCCCTACCTCAACAATTGATGTCGAACGTCAGTGTCGCAGTAGACGGCGTCGCGGGGAAAAGAGATCGTAGGCGACATCGAAGTTCGTCGAGGAGGAAGCAGCGTCTCCTCTCTTGTCGCGGAGAATAGAATTGGTGGCGTGTCATCAATCTTCGAGGAACCGACGTTCTTCGTCGTTCTTCGTCAGAGGCCGATGTTCTTCCAAAAACTCAAGAGCTCTTCCCCGATCTTCCTTCCGCACAACGAAACTCTCCCCCAAAATTAAATAATATACTCCTCCTATTATTTAATTACACAAGCAAAGAAACTCCCAAAATTAAATCACCACATTAAAAAAACATGCTGAAAATTCGATTAAAGGAAGGGAGAGGGAAGGTCCCCATTAATTAAACGCGTTGGAAAATAGTTAATAGGGAGGGTTTGCCAAAATTAATGAGGGGGTTTTAATGAGTTATAGGGAAATTGAATGGTTGGGGCTCATGTGGGCCCCACCTCTCTAACATCCACCCTTGGGTAGTTAGGTGGCTGTGGGTCTTACCCTTAACTACCCATGGGAAGAATTAACCTCCCTAGATATAAAAATAAAATTGTACAATAATTTTATTTACCTCTTAATTAATCCCCAAAATAAAATTTCTCCTCCCGCGCAAACGCAACTACGGTAAAGGTCCCCTTAAGAAATTACCGGCGTTGCGAGTTCATCGGTGCCCTCAGATTTCAATTTCGAGCACCAGTTCAAAAGATAGAGAAACCCGCTCATTCGTTCACTGAACACACCCAAGCTAAACTTAGAAAATTGATTCCGGGCACACCGGGCTCGGAATCAAGCGCCGTCAGAAGTCACAGACTCGTAAAATTCAAAAGTATTTAAGAAAAAAAAATTTCCTTGAAATTTCAGGGTCTTTAGAAGTAGTCTTTCAGTGATTTACCAAGTCATCATAAGGTAACTAATACTAGGTGCCCCAATGAAACACAACCCTTCCATAGGGTCATGTCTAATGAAAATGAACCCATGCCAACCATATATTTAAAATCCATATAAAACCATTCCAGAAACATTTATTCATTTAAAAAATTTCTCCAAACCAATTCCATGCATAAAAAAAACATAATTTTTAAATACATATTTTAAAATTATAAACCAAAGGTGATTTATAGAATCCAACCAATTTTACCACAATTTCCAAAACCAAAGATAATTGGGATTTCCAAAAATATTTACATGAGGATTTAACCACAATTTCAATAAAAAATTTATTTAAAACTAATACTTCAAGTTCTAAATCAAGTGGAGCTGAGATAGAAGCCTCATACCCTTCAACGATTAGTGAAAATGAAGAATGACACAACAAAAACTCAAGATCCAATTACAACCCATGTTACCTTCACTAGATCCAACAATATTTCAACATAAACCATTCATAACACATATATTTATCCATAAAATACTATATATATGGTTCATAAAGATATATATACCATGGATATGAGAATAAATATGAATAACATGTACTTATTAATGAATCCGAGCCTCTAACTCACTTTGATTTTCCTAATAATCACTCCCAAATCAAAGGGGATCATATCTCACACCTGGGGGAAAAATGAATTTGAGTTACAGGAAGATTAGGTAAAACATGTGGGTAAATAGATTAAGTATTATTAGATCTACACTTTTATGGAGGGCCAACTGTACTCCGCAAAGTTAGACCATACAGTTTGGAAAAATATGCACCAACTGTGTGGTTTCATTGTCTTAAGGATACATGTTGCACAATTGTACCACATGGTTAAACATACCGTGTACCAACCATGAATTTCCCTCCGTTTCAAAGTGCACTTTTTCTCTTGGGAATTCACATAGTTTGGATAGAACGTGTACAAACTGTGCACCTACCCAAAACATATCCTATTAATTATGTAGACTCATAACCTCCCAAAACATAACCTATGAATTATGTAGACTCAAAATACATGAATAAATGATCATGTACCTAAAACTGAGGGTGCTATAGATCACAAATCCCTTATCCAAGTATTCAAGAACATCACATATGACTCAATTATGAATAAACATGAATTTAATCAATATAACTCAATCAAGGGTTTGAAGGTATTATCTCATCATACAAGTGGAAAATCCCATCTTGGTTGAGCTCCAATTAATGACACGATCAACAACATACCCAATGACCAATTGATTATCTAATCCTCAATGAGTGCGTAAGAAAAAGTATCAAAGTTTGAATATTATCATTCTAGGCATCTCACATACCTCAAGTAATCAACATTGAAAATATATAAACACACCTAACTATATCTATGACTATATAAAATTCTACGAGATATAATTTTTTGGTTCGGTATAAGTAATAAGTCTCAAATTATTACATCATGAGTTTATTATTTATATCTCATATAAAAATATTTGTATGTAGTATACAGTTATACTCATGCTAACCTTAACATACCATCACAACCCATAATGGTCGGTGATGATCATCGATTGTAGAAAAATAAAATCCACAATTTTAGGGTATATGATCATTCTATTATTAATGAAAAATAAATTACAACACATATGAAAAAATGATAAATAGAGATTTATTTTATTTATAAAACCATGAAAAATTTATAACTATTACATTAAATATCTTTTGTACTATATACCAAGAGATTAAACATGACCCTTATGCTTCTTCTGTGATAATGTTTTCGTCAACAGATCCACCACATTTTCATCTGCAACTACCCAAAAAATGCTAACATATCCCATCTTAATGATTTATTATATGAGATAGAATTTTTGAAGGATATATTTAGTCCTTTAGTGAGACCGGAGTTCCTTGGTCTGATAAATTGAACCATTATTGTCACAATAATGATTGATTTATCTTTCAATGCTACAAACCACCCCAAGGCTAGTGATGTATTTATTTATCTAAATAAATTCCTTCACAGAATCTAATTCAATGATTTACTCTTCTGCTATTATTGAGTCCGCTTCGGTGGCCTGTTTGAAACTCGTTAAATTGATAGCTCCACCATTCTGGAAAAACATGAAACCAGATTAAGATCTCATGTCATCTTTATAAGATTAGAAATTATCATCAATGTAATGTTTTACCTATAAATCATCCTCTCCTCTAAATAATAAGAACACATCCATTGTTATTATTAAGTACTTAGGATGTTTTTAACTATAATCCCATGACTCTCATCAGGATTGGATTGGTATATACTAGTTATGCTAAGAGTATAGAAAACATTGGGTTGAGTGCAAAACATGGAGTACATGATATATTCTATGGTGTATTCATAGAAAATTCTATCTATCCTTTTTAAATCTTTATAAGAATCTTTAATTTTCTTAAGATTCATGCTATGAAACACTAGTAAGGAACCCTTTTTGGAGTTCTCCATGTTAAAACACTTTATGTATTTACCAATGTTTATGTCCTATCATAGTTTAATAAATATTTTAGATCTATCTCTCTAGATCTTCATACCTAGTATGAAGGCTAATTCACCCATGTATTCAATAAAGAACAATTTTCCCAACCAAATATTTATAGAGTGTAAATTCAGGGCATCATTTCTAATATAAAGTATGTCATCCATGTATAATATCAAAAAATACTACATTGTTGGAGTTGGTGTCCTAGAACCAACTTCTTTGTACTTTAGATTACCTGTATATATTCAAATATTTGAATATTAATAAAATCATTATCACATATTTATTTTTATTCTATGTAAATATAATGTGATAATTTCCAAAAGTTTCAATCACATTGAAAATATCATTAGTAATTATCTAGTATGATGGGAACCTTGAAATTATATGAAAATACCATTAAACTAAGTCCTATGAACTTATGAATTAATTTTATGGGACATAAATGATACCAACTATCAGGTATGAGTACTCATAAGCACATGAGAATCCATGTCATGAAGTTTACACTTGGTAATATATTTGTCCATAAATTATGAGGATAGACTTGCCAGTAGGAATTCCACATGTTACCTGTTAATGGATGTTCATGTTTTTAAACATGTATAATGATCTTTAGAAATTAATATTATTATTAATGTATGTAATGAGTCACACACTTAAATGTATTTTCGTAAATCATAATGAATTATATTCATGGTGAAGTTGGGTACATTGGGTGTATCACATGTGATATATTTTTAATGAATAAGTTGAAAAAGTATTTATCCATTCCATATATATGAAAGTTGATATCTCGATCCTTTGATTAGAATGGAACCTCACATTAAATTCCATGTCTATGATGCGTTGATGTGTTCAATTTATGAAATCAAAGAAAGATGTATCAATAATATTTATTGATGAAACATGTATACAACCTTCTTGATGGGATATCAAGATAAAGAGATTATATTACATTGTGAGTATTCATATGTGGTTGTCGATGTTGTGACATTAACTTCTTATTTTTAGGAGCCTTTATGTGTTTCTAAACATTGATATTGAAAATTATAAAAACCCACATAATTCCATTGAGAAAGAATCCAATAGGGTCACACATTTAGTATCTTTATTGACCTTGATTAAATTCCATTTGAATTTAATTATTATAATAAAAATTATTCTCTAGATTGAGGAATAATATTTATTCAGGATTTATTGATAAAAAATATTAACATAAATATTTATTCACAAGATCATGAATATTATAAATATTTATTTATTTATTGAATGAATAATATTTATTTAATAATTTAATAAATATTGAGGAGGATAGTCGAATCACATTTATGTTCTGATAATAAATATTTATTTACCAGACTGTAAAATAATATTGTTTATTTTTCATGTTAGTGCACACCATGAGTTGAAGTAATAATAATATTATTGTACATGGAATGAGTTATATTATGGGTTTAATATAATAAGAAGGGACTTTGTGATATTATTTAATATTAAACCCTAATATTGGATCTATATATACCATGTTATGTCATTGTTAGAGGGCTGTATTTTTTTTTGTACACAACACCTCTTCTATCCTCCTTAGAGATTATCTCTACCAATAATATCTCTAGGGTTTCTCTCAATAATGAGAGAAGTTGAATTATAACTCATTCCTCTCAAGATAGAGAGACCAAGAGAAAATCCTTCTAAATGGAAGGGATCATGGTAGCAATCAAAGGGAGAAATGAAAAATGATTAGTACCACCACGCTAACACCTATAGTACCATCAATGATGCTTCAAGATAAAATGAGAATATTTGGATCAGTGCTATAGGGATTATATCCTTGCATCCTCATAACACAATGACAGTGTAACCAAATGATGTTTAGATGATCAAAATATTTTATGAAGAAAGAATTTCAAAGACTAAGGTAATTCATTTAATTAAATTAATTATAAATTTAACATAAAAAATGATCCTCTATTCTTTGTTCTGAAATATTTGTTAATCTTTATCATATTTAATTCATTGGTAATAACATTTATCATCATTTATACCATGTATTATTTGTGGAAACCAAAAAAGATGAGTTTTCCAAGACCTAACAGGCGTTTTTACTGCATCCAAAACCTTCAAGTGGTATCAAAGAGTTCTTGTTCAAATTTATAATTATTTATCAATCATTTATTGTTATAAAATTTTACTTTTAACTTTTCATTTTTAGAAAAACATTCTTTAAATATGAACTTCAAGATCTCTTCTTCTTCTTCTTTTTCATTATCTCTCATATAACCAAGAACATGTTAAATTCACATGAAGAGAATCTAAATAACCCATCCCGAGGTTCTAAATTTTTTATCCAGATAACATGGGACTACACAACATGTATAAAAAATTTACACACAATGTACCCATATTAGTTGTACTAGGACCAAGTTGCATAAAACATGGCTGGCTATGTGGATGAATATAAAGCACCATTAACACACCACACATCTACTAGAATAGGATTGCACATAGTTTTCCATACTACACACCATGTAACACATGTACACATCTTTTAGTCCATATGTTTTCAAGGTGTAAAACATATAGTCAAAGACGCATCATGTATTTACTACATGACATGTGTGACTAATAGCTATGAAACTCAAGGGTCACATAAACTTTATTCCCCATATACACCATGTCCCTCATAAATTGCTTCATCCATCATACACACCAATTCCCTGGGCATGTGTTATAGAAAAAAAATGATGTGATATACACATTATGCATTTGGTATGTACATGTCGTGTATCCCACTTGTTCACATATAAAAATAAAATTAATTAATTACTCTACTAAACCTAATAAAAAAATTTCGACATTCCATTTATCAATGGTATACACTGTGTGATAGTTTATATATATATACACATATATTAAATTCTTAATTAATTTTTGTATAAATTTCGGAACTACACGTCGTGTATGGCCATCACATGCTATGTACTTCTCATGAATTAAAACAATTACACTCCACATAATTTATATGTGTTTCTGTGTCATTTATTGATATTACATGTTGTGTAATTATGAAACACGTCATGTATGCTAGATGTCATATTAGTTAAAAATACACAATAAGTACCATGCTTGGTAGCTTAGACAAGTTCACATCGTGTTGCCTCCATGTACATGCCATGCACATAATTATTTTAAATAAAATTAATTAATTAATTAATTATTAAATTATGATGGATGGGAATCTCAAGGAATGATTTTATGGATATTAATATAAATAAATTAATTAAATAATTAAAATAATTAATTAATTTGAGCATGTTTTATCTTAATTAAGAATGATTTAAATGAATGCTGTCTTATTAAATATGTATTTGTTTCATGTGCAGATGATCATGTGCTTGACCGACCTATGTATAGTTTGAATTTATTTTAATTTAATTATTGCATGAATTTTTAAAAATTATTATTATTAAATTAATATAATGACATGTGTATCATCCCCCCATTTATTATATAAGGACCCGTGTGTCTATGAATTCTTTTATATAAGTCCTATAACCATTATATTGGCCCCCTCAGCTACATATGAGTAAATAATATGTAAGGATGAATCTCCAAGGTGATTGGAGGCAGTTCAAGATTGATATGAGGTAAAACTAACCCAGGTGATACATAGGATAAAGGTGGAATGTTTCAACTCAAACAAAAACCAACTCATAGAATTTTTCCCTTGGGATCAATGTTTTTTTACTATCAGCATAATAAAAAAAATGATAGATCAATCTCATGATCATGAGACATGTTTATTCTATATTATTCATGGTTATTTATTTTATAAATGATCTATCATGATCACATAAATAAATGAATTAAATAATAATAACAATTAGTTGGAATTAGTAATAAAAGGTATTATGAATAAATAATTTATCGACCTTAATCACTTAAGTAAAATCCACTTAATATTAACAAGACATGAAAAAATATAAAATAAGAAAATTTACACATAATAAAAAAAATACATCAATCAAATATTAATTCAGACTAAGCCTTCCTTATCCAAGTTAAGATAATCCCTATTTAAATTGTCATATCAGGCTATAGTTGGGGACACTTTTAATTACTGGGAGTCTTAACAAGGATGATGCATTGACTTAACCAAAATTGTATTGAATTTAATGACCATAGTCTATTTAATACAAATTTGGAGGAAAGTGTTGAGGAAATCAAAGTCAGGATTTCAGGATCAGGGAGTCTACTCAATGGATCAAGGAGTTATAAATTAATAGTTGGAAAGACTGCCTACCAAAATGCCATCTTGTAGTTTTCATGGTCATAGTTTGGATCATGAAAAGGGAAATATAGATCCTTTCCACTAGAATGTCTATGTGACAAGACATTCTGAGTCTAATGGCGAGGTCCTTGTAAATTGATAAAATAGTGTTAGAAATAATAATCTATTTAAATTATTTCATATCACATATTATGATAATCAAGTAAATTATTAATAATATAATTTTATATTAATATAGTAAAATGGAAAGTTTATAGAACACATTATACCTGTGATCAATTTCAGATAAATACAATCTCTTATCCCATAGTAACTCCAAAAAATGATATAATTTTTGACATGAACAATACTTTGACACTCTAAAAAAAGTCAAGAAGTCTTTCATATTACACTTTCAAAGGAATATCATCATCTAGTGCTAACAAAACAACATTATGAATCAAGAAAGAGCTCAGATCAACCTCCACCAACACTCTAGCATAGTGAGTGAATTTGGAAATATTAGTATTCCCATCCATTTTGATAGGAATTCCCACCACAGATGCAATATTGAATAATATTTTTGGATGACACAAAATCTAATTAAGGCCAATGATTTTAATCTAGACTTGAGCTATAGTATTTTTATGGAAAAGGTATTAAAGTGAAAATACCACTCTTAAAAGCATATCATACCTATATTTAATGATATTAAACCAATTCCCACACCCTTCTCTTTAGATCCTCTAATAGAAAAATGATATGAAAGAAAAATACCATATAGAAGTCATCTTTCAAACTAAGTAATCAACTTTAAAAGAATTTCCTCCAGCAGGAAGAACAATCCTAGAAATTATAGAGTATTCACAGATTTTAAATCTGTCAAGAATCGCTTCTCAGTTAGCAGTCACCCGTGTAGTGTCACCTTTCTTGACCGTTCGCTCTGAAGCAACATCCTTTACATGCGCAAAGTACCTTATGTTGAGATTGATATATTAGGACACACTAGTATTAACATTTTCCTTATCCCCATCAAAATCAAGTGGGTTTGTCAACTTTGTTGCTGAAACCTTGCCTGCAACATCCACAAAATTTTGCAATTTTCCAGCCACCGTAGCCACCACCAGTGGAGGCTGCACGCCGCCCACGCCAATAACTTTCATAGGAGCATCCACAGCTGTAGATATACCATCTTTTCTGGTTATCATTGCTTCATCCACCACTATGGATCTATGAACACCTCTCATTCCTCCCTCACCAGACACTACCACAACCTCTCGCTGCCTGCACCACCTGTACCGGCCACCACCACCATAGTCACCTCACTCACCCCACCCACATCAGGCATCGCATCTATAGATCTACTTTCGCCGACCACATCGGTCTCCACCATTATGCCACATGCAACCATATATCTATTCATAGTGACCGTATTAGTCAACCTCTATATTCTCTCATCGACCGCATCAGGCACCACCATCGTGCTTGCATCGCTCACACCACTCGTAGAAGTATCTGCCGTAGAATTCTCCATTTTAGATCTGCGAACCGGTCCGATCAACATCGCATTGGCCACCGCACAATCCTTGTCGTCCTTTCCGTTACCATAGTGATAACTATCAAAGAAACCATGAGGGAAAATAAGATCATTTGATGGAAAATAAAATGAAGATTCCATTGAAAAACCCTAATCCATATCAAAGATTAGAGAAAGTCCCACCCCATCCAATTTCCTCTTAAACATTGTATTATTCCATGAAAAAAATATTTACATTCTACAAGAACCAATACTCAATCCACCTGCTAAGGAGGCAAGTGATGAGGTGTTCTATATTTAAAAAAACACATGGATGATGCGTTAGATATCCCGTGTTTGATACTTTCATCCATGACTAAAAAACTCATGAAATCACTTGGGAGAATGGATGTGTATAGAATGGACAAGTATCTATGTGATATCTCTTAGGATAGACTTAAATAAAAGTGATTTGAGATATCTAAGGCAATTTTCATTAGAAAACTTAGAGAAGGTTCACCAGTTGGGACTTACATAATCAAAATTATCGATTATGTTAAGAATATGGACCTTATGGGGTTTAAAATACTTGAGGAATTGGAAAAAGATCTCATTGTTGCATCCCTCCCTTATATATTCTCTATCTTTTTTGTGAATTTAAATATGGGCAATATTGATAAATCACTCCCAAATCTCCTTACTATGCTTCACCAAGTGCACTAGAACATGAATCATGAAAATACTTCTATTATTATAGTGAATAAGAGGAAATTCCATGTAAATATATTTAAGAATAATTATAAGTGTAAATATTATTTGAAACAACCTTCCAAGATATGGAAAACCATAGGGAAATCAAGGGAATAAGATGCCGCCTGTTTCACCTATGGAAAGAGGGGCCACTAGAAGAGGAACCATGCCATAAAAAAGAAGAAAGGGGAATCTTTAGGTGTAGAGACCCAAAGCTTTAAGTACATGGACATTACATTAATTTTGTAAAATACTTAATACATAACAAAAACCAACACTCAAGTACTGTAATATTTTAGTGTCTTTGGAAAGTTGGAACATAATCTTCTAATCATGGTGAAAGATCTTCAATATCTCCCATAAATATCTTCCCCTTTTTGTTTTATTACCTAAAACCATTCTTTAAATCCTGGGGAAAAGAAAACATATAAAAGGGTGAGCTCAAATGCTCAGTAAGGGTAAGAATGGAGAAAATAAATCAAATCATATACATTTGAACTTCAAAACATGAACATAATGTTTAAACATCGAAATCTTGAGCAATGACATAAAACATGGCAGTCCATAAGGCATAGATCATAATGGAACATCAATCATGATAAAATATCTTGGAAATAAAACTTGTAATTGTGGAAAAACATTAAGTACATGATATGATTTCCATAGTAGCCAAGTCATTTCTTCCAAGACCATCTTAGTGGAAAAAGTCCCTTTCTGAATCGAGTTCACTTCTCGTTCTAGTCCTGTATCACTGAACCAGATAAACTTACCCTTCCATCCATGTCTATCTCATGAGATATAAATCTTTACCCAATGAATTGGAGGTATATATAGGTCCCACCCATCTCATAATGAAATCATTCTTACTTGTGCCACAACATAAGCATAAATCATTCATCATAACCCAAAGAATAAAAATGGGTTTCATAAATATCGTCCCATCATAACATAATCCATATAAAACAAATGGATATCATTTCATCATAAGAAAAGTGAAACCATGTAAATCAAAGAGATATTATACTTGAAACATACACATATGAAATAATGTCATCTTAGATGGAAAATGGTTTTGATAAAACACTTGAAAAGAATTCTTGAGGAAAATATCCTTTCTTCTTAAAAATCATTTTCTTTTCACAAAATGACACACAATTTTAAAAGAAAATGATTTTTTTGAAAATAACCATGAAATATTGTAGATTAAGCTTCATGAAAATAAGGCAATATGAAACCATAAAAGTCCGTTCATTTCGTATAAGTTAAAACAACATTCTCCTCGTACTTTTGTCGGAAAAGTCAAAAAGTTCCTCGTATGGTAAAAAAAGATAGATTCCTTCCATAACACAAAGTAAAAGTCAACGCAGGGTAAACATGACATTAAACACACATGGAAGAATATTAAACACTTTATGAAAAACATTTTATGGGCATGGATGAAAAATATAACCCCAGTAAATACTTAGGTATAAGCAATATCGGATAAAAATGAGATTTGAAAAATTATCCCTTACCTTATGTCCGATGTGCTTCATATGTATCCGGACCTACTGTATAATGATTTAAATAATGTAATTGACTTATTAAATAATCATATTCATTGTTATGATATCATATATGGTTCAATTATGATTTTATAATACCCGTTATTTTATAAATTCCATGTTAAAGTAGCATTTTGGGTAAAATCGTTTCATTTATCGTACGTGTTTTGATTTGTTGTTATTGATATTATTATTACTTATATCATGATTTACTTACTTAAATAATGTAAATAATGATTTATATATCATATATATTCAGTTTATATATATATAATAGATATATGAATGAAATGAAATACACCGTTCATGGAGACGGTAGGCCGTACGTACGCATGAACGCTGTTTTCCTTTCCTTATTCACTTGAATGGAATTAAGTATATGAAATACATATATATATATACATAAATAAATTAGCATTATTATGTCATATATTTAATTATTACTTATTATATATACTTTATAATCATTCTTGAATTGTTAACATGGAAAATGAATCTCATCGCGTCGTGGAGACGGTAATCCGTACGTACGCACGAGCGATGATATCGTTCCCATATTTATTAAATGGAATTGGAGTGGATGATATAAAATCATAGAATCAGTATGATGTTATAATAATCATATATAGTTATTCTTTACACCATTGTACTCATCCAAGTAAGGTGGTGGTGGAAAAACTGATTACACAACGGCGTGGAGACGGTATTCCGTACGTACGCACGCGCGGTGATTTTGTTTTCCGTAGGATGGATAGAAGGTGAAATAGGGTTGTTTAATATTTATAATAACATATTAGTATATAATTAATACTGATGTTATTACTTTATAATGAAACAACTAAAGAAGAGGAAGTATAACAAGAAAGAAACTTGAAAGAGTCGGTAGAAGAGATTACCTCTTCCTTGACGCACCTCCTTTAAACTTCTTCTTAGGGCACTAGAGTTGGTCTTTTGAGAAGACCAGAACCTCTATGATGTAAATAGAGAGGTTTATAAGATTAATTTTCAGGGTTTTTCCGCGCTTCAAGGCTCAAAAGGGTGTGAAAAGAAGAGGGAAGGGGTGGCCTTTTTATAAGGGAGGAGAGGGGCACCTTTGAAAAAACATAAAATATTTTTTTATAATAAAGTCATATTCGATTTTTAATAGCTACAAATTGATTTATTTCGAAACTAAGGTGGTTAGGGTTTGAAATACTCTCAAAAAATAGGTTTTATACTAGTTTAGGTTACTATTGTATCCTTATCACTTAGATTTAACTCTATGTTAAATAATTTAACTTTTACCGTGTCTTTTTGTTTTCTTACACTATATGGTTGATAAACTTACTATAACAAGCCAAACGAACCCCAAGTGGTCCCTTATTAATATATACATCCTTATAAAAGTCATTTGGACGAAAATTATATTTTTATGAATAAAATAAAAATTAATAATATAATATTTGTTTTAAAAATTATTTTTAGTCAATTTTGACACTATTTGGTACTTGATTTTTGTTAAAATCATAATAGTATGATTAGTTCTAAAAAAGTTAATTAAATAAATACTAACATGTCATATTAACCTATAAAATTAGTTGAATTCATAAAAAGTCTCAAATTACATTTATTTGGGTATTTATAACATCAATTATGTTAATATTTCATTAATAAGGTAATTACTGCATCATCATTATGTCATAAATAAATTAAATTATTTAATGTCTAAAAATTATAAATAAAATACCATTATTTAGTAAATCCCTTATTTCTAATGAATATTTATAGTCAAATTTATCTTATGTATAACCTTATATTAAAAATGTTTTAGTTATTAAACTTTGATTTTAACTATTTTAACCCTTCTTTAAATAAATTAATAATAAATGTCCTAATCTAATCTAAGTGGACCTAAAGGGTAATATTTTATTCCTATGGTTGTTTTTGGTCGAATTATACTTATCCAATAGAATTAGGACATGTGTTAGGGTAATAATAATACTATTTTTACCCTTAATTACCCTATTTACTTTTAACCATGGTAAATAAAAGTAAAAAGTTACAATTCCCAAAAAATTATTTTTATCTTATTAAACCAAATTTTACTCCTTAATATTAACCATGTCTCTCATATTTTATAAATTACAATCACAGAAGAGGTAAAATTAAGCTTTATGTAGATTTTCAAATTCTCCTAAGAGGTGGGTAAAAGACGGTGAAAAGTTCAATAAAATTTTTATATATCTAATTTTATTATAAAATGACTCAAATGAATTACATTGAACTTATATAGGTAATATGTATCAATTTTGACCTAAAATAAATTTAAATAGAATAAATAATTATTTGAATAAAAAGTCGGTTCTTAAATAGTAACCTAGTGTTTTCACTATTCATCAAAAATTGAAAGTTTTCAGAAAAATACAAATAATTTACTCTATGCTAATTTCGATATTCCGAATCCAAAAATGAAATATAAAATTTCAAAAAGTTGGTATTACTATTCATAATGACTAGTTCATAATAATATTATAATAATATCTCGTTTAGTGAAACTTGGTATTGCGTACTACACACGCTATCGAAGAAGGTCTTGATTGCGTGTAATGCAAGGCAAGTCAAGGTTGTGTGTATTGAAAGCTCTGTTTGGTGTTGCGTATAACATAATAAAAACTTATTTCATTTATACATTAAAAAAAATCTATACTTAATGTTGCGTAGAATAATTTCCAAAAAATGAACTTGAATTTGTGTGTAACATGAGCCAAGAATAGTGTTGCATATACTACAAGCTAATACAGTGTTACGTATAGTAAAATCCAATCTTGGTTTAGTGTATAATAGAAGACATCAAAATAATATATCTCATAAAATCTCAGGGTGTTAAATTCTACCCCCCTTAAAATGAATTTCGCCCTCGAAATTCATCAGGGTTATAAATGGTTTACTACTTGAAAGTTTCTTTCATAGAAACCCACATCATAAAAAGGAATATTAAAACTTCATTTTAAAATGGGAAGTTAGAATCATAACAGTCACCCAAAGTAACTCATCACTGGCTTTCCACATAGGACAACATAAGTGAAAATATGGATATGGAAGAGAAATATAACCATGAACTTCTGATGAAGAGTGGTAGAGGAAATGGATATGAAAAATCCAATAATAACAAAGCCATAAATTTGTGATGGTCTAAGGTACCATATAATTCATCAGATATAAGGGCACTAGGACAACATTTTTGGTTTTCAAGATCATTTCCCTAAAGTTGAAGATATTGGAATTAGAAGAAATACTTTCTTGATTTTGGTACAATCTCATCGTTGGTCATTCCTTGGACAATTTCCACTTCATCTCTTAATGAAATGAAGTTTAATTTGTCATTCGTGAAGTGTTAGCAGATCATGTGATAGAATGATGAGTCATTCCATCTGTGTCAAACAAAAGGTTAGAAAAAGTTATCAAAAACACATAAGTCTATCTATAGTGAGATTAATCATATATAGTTCCTAAAATGGACTTATAATTCATATATCATACTACTTAATCTAATAAAAATAGTTTCTACTAACCAGTGACTTCCTATAGGCCAGTGGTAGGTGATAAAGGCCTGTAGCACTTCGGTTGTGGGTTCGATTCCCACAGCCTTATCCGACGCGACGGGTTGTCGCCTGTCCTGCAAGTTTTCCTTTTTCTAAAACTACATTATTATAACATTCCATAAATAATATAGAAAAAAGTTCTAGCATTAAACAATACTGACTTATGTCCAACATAATCCATTCCAATCTTTAGGCTTATCCAAAATACTTCTGTCCAAGCTCATAGTATAAAGAAAACAATTACTAGAAATGTCATCTGCCGAGCATGTGAATACCATCATTTATCCCCCATATATCATACAATATATCTTGTTGGTCAAATTACAAACATGTGAATACCTTAATCATGTATTCTCTTGAAAAATGAATATCCATTGACTCTTAGTGAAAACATGAATACTGTAAAAATTTAACACTTTCCACATACCAAAATCCCAAAATTTTTATATAATCAAACCATGATATAACATTGTCCTTATATCAGTCATGAGCTCATTTAATTTTTTCTTTATCGCTTCATTATGCACATATAATCTTCTTTCCAAAATATTTCAATCACTGTCCATGGTTACCGGTACCATATAATTATTGAAAACCAATACATAGATATTCCATAATTCCACGATTCCATAAATGAGATTCCATGATACTATTTTGAAATCCCATTACATAAACACTTAATCATTACAAAACATCATTTTCATACTCAAAATCACAAATAGTGATCGCATGTGACTTCCCTTTATTATAAGGCCCCATCCTTAAACCTTACTTAATCTTGAGATATTTCAAGAATAAACCTTGAGGATCTTTTCAGGTTTAGAGTTTTAGAGAATTAGATCATAAAACATGCATTACATTCCACATTTAAACAAAGTGGTTACATAAAAGATAGTATTCATTTTTCCCATCAACGGAAACATATTTAAAATAAAACATGGATTCTTTCTTGACACTTCCTTGACACTATCATCATATCATGTACCTTTCCCTTGACCTGTGAAAAAAATTTCAAAAACTTTGGATGAGCATAAAAATCTCAGTAAGGGATATAAAAATATAGAAAGGAAACATGAGTACATATATACATAAGAATGAAATCATACTTTACCCATAAAACATAAGCACTTTAACATAACTCATCAAATCATGAATAAATCATAGAAATCAAAATACATAAAGGTAACTTGAGGCATTCATAACATTCTTACGCAGAGAGTAACCCTCTTGGTTACGTTTGGAATACCCATCACAGTATATTCCCTAAATCTCTTTGGAGAAACCTCAACGTTTCACTCATTCACATTACCCAATGCATTGGAGAGCTATATCGGGCTCACCCACCCTTAGTTTATCACGGAACCACCCGTATTCATAATAATGCCCAAGAACCATAACATAATCGTATCACATAAAACATGCATAAAGGAAACATAACATTTCCACCTTTCAATCACAAGATATCAAAACAAAAAATTGATATAAAAAAATTATAAAAACCATTTTCAATACCAAAATAAAAGAAACGTAAAACATGGTATTTATTTTTCATTTAAAAAAATGTATGGCTTGTAGAGGAAGCCGAAACTCAAATAATGGTCACAGCGGCAGAAAAGTCATTGTCGCCGCATGCGTACGACAAAAACATTCCCTTTTTTCATTTAGTAAAACGCTTCGTATAAAAAAGATTCATTTTGGATAAATGTAAAATTCAAAGGGTTTTATACACCGTATAAAAGAAGGTTGTGTATAAAACAAAATATTCCTCAATGAATAGAGATTGAGACGAAGTCCCTTACCTCGTATCCGAATTGACTTGATCATTCTTTAATATCCTGAATAATAAACTTGAGTTAATTTATACTTTTTTAAGAACATTTTTCAAGTTCACTATTCCTTTTATATCACTTATTTCCATGTCATGAACACTATGTAATTATTTAAGTTAATAACGGTCGTTTTAACGATCATTGGTACTTGAGTAAAAAATAAACCCTTTATAATTACAAGTTGTTCATGTATCCATTATATCCAGAGTTATACTAATGATGTAGATATCATATATATCATATATATCCAGTATATACATTCATTTATAATATTACATAATGTTTAGAGGTAAGAAATGAAATGCACCGTTCATGGAGACGGTAAGCTGTACGTACGCATGAACGCTACTTTCATTTCTATTTCATATTTTATGGAATTAAAACATAATGATAAATAATAGTATTTTAATTCTAGTATGGTATCATATATAATATCATTAAATATATCCTTTATACGTACCACATACGGTATTAACGAATCAAATCACTTTGAGGGGGCGGTAGTCCGCACTTCCTAAAATGAAGATATCGCGTATACCCATAATGGAAGCCAAAAAGGTATGCCATAAATGAAAAACACATAAGATTAAGTAAAACATAAACATATTATATATCATATATAAATATAGTGACATCTTAATGGACACCTTTTAAGGTGTTAAAATAAAATTGAACAATCATCGTTTCGTGAGGCAGAAATTCGCCATCCACGGAAACAGTATGTTCTTTAACCATTAGATGTAGGTGTGTGTAAGTGTAGCTCGAATCCTTCTTATAAAAACATCATATTATATTTAATATACTGTATTTGTTATAAAAGAAATGAATAAAAAGAGTTTAGGGGGTTGGAGAAGCAAAATAAAACAAAAGGACTCAAGTGAAGACATTACCTTAAAATCGGGTAACTCACTTTGGTTTGAGCTCAAAGGCTTCCTTGGAAAGACTTCTGCCCAAAGTGAGGCTTCAAGGAGTAATAGAGGGATTTGGAGAGAAAAAATGAGCTGGTTTTGGCCGAGACAAAGGCTTTGGAAGTGTGGGTAAGGTGGTAGAGGTGGGGGCCTTTTATAAGAGGAGTGGAGGGGCACTCTTGGAAAGTTACGGAATGTTACTTTATATTCAAATGAGTTTCGGATTTTAAAGGTCCCACATTGATGTATTTAGAGGATAAGGTGATAAGGGTTTGAAATATACTCATACAATAGGTCTTTGACAAGTGTAAGTTATAGCTTTAACATTATCTTTTCATTTTATTTAAATCCTTTATTAATGAGGTAATCGTTGCATCATCATGATGTCATAAATAAATTAATTTATTTAATGTCTAAAAATTAAGAAAAAAATACTATGATGTAGGAAATATTTTTAGATTTCCAATGAATATTTATAGTCAATAATATCATCTATTTAGACAAAATTAAATTTTTTTTACTCAGGTGATACATTCTTTGTTATATTTACTTTCTTTAAAAATAAAAAGATAAAAAGTCACTTTCACACAAAAGTGATTTCATGGGGTCCCCAAGTTTGGAACAAGGCATCCCATGGTCGGACATGAGACAACCAGTAGCATTAGGACACATGTTGGTGTCATTTTTTATTATTATGATATTATTTTATTATCCTTAACTACCCGATTACTCATTAATCAAGATAATTAAAGATAATTACTGTCGTTACTATTCATAATGTCCAAAAACAAAAGAGTCTTGATTACATAATTTGGACCTTATGATTCAAAATATGTAATCCATTTTACCAAATTCCAAACAAAGAAATTGCAATAATTAATTTAAAAATAATTCCCGTCGTCAAAACAAATAACGGATTTTTTTGAAACAATATCTATGAAAAGTTTGGCATTAGTTTATGCCCAATTCCAAAGTGAAATTAATCCTAATGACCACCATTGGATTAAATGGTAAAAATATATTCAAATTACACTTTAATACCAATTAAAAAGATAATCTAAAAATATAATTAAATTAGATGAAAAAGCAGTTTTGATGTAAAATGCAGTATTTTTTCACTATTCATTAAAAAATGAACATTGTTAGAAAAATACCAAAACTTTATCCATTGTAAATTTCAATGTCCCAATCATAAAGAATATGTTTATTTTTACAAATAGAGCTTATAAAATTGTCAAAATTTTGATTTAAAAATGGTTTTCCATCAAAAGGCAGTAAAACAACCATTTAAAAATATTAGTGTATTCCATGCTTAAGATTGGATTTCTTATCATTTTAAGCCTCTAAAAAACTATCTAATTCATAAATAGACATAGATAAAAATATCTATTATTCATTACTTACTTGGTATGTTACATCCTTCCCCCCTTTAGAAAATTTCATCCCCGCAATTTATTTACTTATCAAATAAGTGGGGGTATTTAGCCCTCATTGCATTTTCAGATTCCCATGTTGCCTATTCAATCATGGGGTTTTTCCACAAAACCTTTACCTGATGAATCATATTATTCCATAACACTTGATCCCTATGGTCAAGAATCTGTACCAGTTGTTCCTCATAAGATAGGTTCTCTTCCAGCTGAACTACCTCTGGACTCAAAACATGAGATGGATTTGGCATATACTTTCTCAACATCGAAACATGAAAAACATTGTGTACCTGAGATAAACTCGGAGGTAAAGCCACTCGGTAAGAAACTGATCCAAATATATCCAGAATTTCATATGGTCCAATGAACCTTGGACTCAGCTTCCCTTTATTACCAAATCGCATCACACTTTTCCATGGTGATACTTTGAGAAAAACATGATCACCTACCTCAAAAGAGAGATCCTTCCTCCTGTTGTCCGCATAACTCTTCTGCTTGCTCTGAGCTGTTCTCATGTGTTTCTGTAACAACTGAACTTTTTATGCCAACTCTTCTACCAATTCTGGTCCCATCATCTTTCTTTCACCCACTTCATCCCAAAAAGTTGGAGTTCGACACCGCTTCCCATATAATGCCTCAAATGGTTCCATCTGTATACTGGAATGAAAACTGTTATTATAAGAAAACTCAACCAAAGAAAGATGTTGGTCCCAACTTCCCTGATAATCCATCGAACAAGCACGTAGCATATCCTCCAAAGTCTGAATTGTTCATTCTGACTGTCCATCTGACTGAGGATGAAAATCTATACTAAAATTTAATTCAGTACCCAGCGACTTCTGAAGGCCTTTCCAAAAGTTAGAAGTGAACCTGGGATCACGGTCAGATACAATGGAGAGAGGAACTCCATGTAACCTGACCATATCTTCAAGATACAAACTGTAAATTTGATCTAGGGAAAAAGCATCTCATATAGCAAGGAAATGAGCAGATTTAGTCAAGTGATAAACAATAACCCAGATTGCATTATTACCTCGAGGTGTCTTCGGCAATCCCACAACGAAGTCCATGGATATATTCTCCCATTTCAACTCTGGCACTGGTAAAGGCTGAAGCATCCCTTTCGGTAACTGCCGCTCTGCTTTAACCTGTTGACATGTCAAACACTTCATAGTAAAATCAGCAATATCCCTTTTCATTCCATCCCACCAGTAATACTCCCACAGATCTCTGTACATCTTAGTACTTCCAGGATGAACTGAAAACAGAGAACTATGAGCTTCACATAACAACTCTCTCTTCAACTGTGAATCACAAGAAACACACAATCTCTTCCCAAATCTCAAAACACAATCATTATCAATGTTGAATTCAGGCAACTTACCTTTCTGAACCAGCTCTACCTTTTTCTGCAACTCACTGTCTTGCTTCTGTGCTTGCTTGATTCTGTCTGATAGAGAAGATTTCACTGATACCTGAAACAAAACAGAAGGACATCCTACACCAAAAACTTATATTCCAAAGATCATCAAATCCTTAACCAAAGTATCACGTTCCAAACGCAACATTGTTAATGAAGCATTAATTTTTCGACTCAAAGCATCAGCCACTTTATTTGCTTTTCCCAAACGGTAATGAATTGTACAATCATAATCATTGATTAATTCTAGCCATCTCCTCTGTCTCATGTTCAATTCTTTCTGAGTGAATATATACTTTAAACTTTTGTGATCGGTATATATTTCACACTTTACTCCATACAAATGATGCCTCCAAATTTTTAGAGCGAAAAATACAGCAGCTAATTCCAAATCATGTGTAGGGTAATTTACCTCATGATTTTTCAACTGTCGTGAAGCATAAGCAATTACCTGATCATTCTGTATTAGGACACAACCAAGTCCTTTCAATGAAGCATCACTGTATATAACAAACTCACCATTCCTGGAAGGTAGTGCCAAAACTGGAGCATTCACCAATCTTCTTTTCAGTTCCTGAAAACAATCATCACATTCTTTTGTCCAGATAAACTTAACACCCTTCCGAGTTAGGTTCTTCATTGGACTAGATAACCGTGAAAAATTTCTAAAAAACCTTCAGTAATATCTTGCCAAACCAAGGAATCTACGAATCTCAGTTACATTTGTGGGTCTTGGCCATTCTTCCACAACCTTTGTTTTTGCAGGATCAACGGTTATCCCATCTTTAGAAACAATGTGACCAAGGAAAGAAATTTGTTTCAACCAAAACTCACACTTGATGAATTTCCCATACAATTTCTTTTCTTTCAAGGTTTGAAAAATAACCCTTAAATGTCTTTCATGCGCCTCTTTACTTTTAGAAAACACCAAAATATCATCAATGAAAACAACCAAAAACTTATCCAAGAACTCATGGAAAATTCTATTCATTAAGTCTATGAATACAGCAGGTGCATTGGTTAGCCCAAAAGGCATTTCTACAAATTCATAGTGGCCATATCTTGTACGAAACATAGTCTTCGGAACATCTGCTTCCTTTACCTTCAATTGATGGTTCCCTGATCTCAGGTCAATATTTGAAAAATACTGAGCTCCCTGGAGCTGATCAAACAAATCATCGATATGAGGCAAAGGATATTTGTTCTTAACAGTGATGTTATTCAAGGCTCTATAATCAATACAAAGTCTCATAGAACCATCTTTCTTTTTAACAAATAAAACAGGAGCACCCCATGGTGATGTGCTAGGTCGAATGAAACCTTTCTCTAATAAATCTTGCAATTGCTCCTTCAACTCTTAAAGTTCAATTTGAGCCATTCGATAAGGGGGTTTTGAAATTGTCTTAGCATTAGGAACTAATTCAACAGTAAATTCAACTTCCCAATCTGGTATTATTCCAGGAAACTCATCAGGAAAAACATCAGGATACTCATTTACCACTAGCACATCATTAATCTGAACAGTTCCTTTTTTTTCAACAATATGTACATGGTAACATTCATTTCCATTTTTTACAAGTTTCTCAGCCTCTTGATAAGTTATAAACAGTAAGGGTTCATTCTTGTACACAAACTGAAAGTATTTCTGAAAATAAACTTCTTTAGCTCTACAGTCAATCTTAGCATGGTAAATAGAGAGCCAATACATACCCAAGATAACATCAAACTCTACTATAGGTAAAACAATAAGGTTTTCAAGTAGGTTCTTTCCACGGATAAGGATAGGAAGATTCTTATAAATTCTTTTTGCCTCAACATTTCCCCCCAGGTGTTTTTACCAAAAGTTTGGGAGTCATTTCTTAAGATGGTATTCCCATTTTACTAGAAAAGGTTTCAGAGATGAAAGAATGTGTAGACCCCGAATCAAACAACACACTGACGTAATCTGAAAAAACAAACAAAGTACCTGATACAACTTCATTTGATGGACCAACATCTGCTGAAGTAGTTGTAAAGGATTTCACCACCCCTTTCTACTTGTAGTCTAACTGATTCCCATCACTCAAGCTCTTTGTCGGACACTCGTTTTCATAGTGACCCATCTCATTGCACTTAAAACATTTCACTAACTGTAAATCAAATTTGGAATTACCATCACCTTGATATTTTTCAGTGCAATCACGAGCCTTATGTCCCATCTTACCACATCGGTAGCACTTTCCAGAATTCAGAAGGCATTCCCCAATATTCCTTTTACCACATTTATCACAAAATGGAAACTTAGTTTTCTTACCATCAGACTTTTTTGAAGAATTCTTTCCTTTCTCCTACCACCTCGGTCTCTTATTCTGTTGGTTGTTATAGAACACTTGATCATCGTCAAACTCCATTTCCACCTTCTCAGCACATCGAACAAGCTTTTCATAACTTTTTAACTCACGAGAAGCCAATGACCTTTGATATTTTGGCTTTAATCCTGAGTAAAAACAATTGATTTTACTATCAAGGTCTCGGATAAAATTTGGAGCATACCTTGCCAATCGAGTGAACCTCTCTTCATAGGCATCCACTGAGTCTTCCTCTTGACTCAATTCCAAGAATTGTTTTTCCATACTAATTCGAACAGCCTTAGGAAAATACTTCTCAAGAAACATACCTTTGAATTCATCCCAGTCAAGAGCATCAATCTCATCAGCGTCCCTGATATTTTTAACCATCTACCACCACTGATCTGCTTCACCCTCCAAATGGTAAATAACAAGACTAAACTTTTGATTTTTTGAACACCCCATGACATCAAAAATATTCTCCAGTGCTTTAATCCACCCTTCAGCTAGAATAGGGTCAGATGATCCTCTGAATGATGGGGGATGTTGCCTCATGAAATGTTCCACCACTGACATGTTCCTCTGCAGTTGATCTATCTGATCTCGTGCATGGATACCACCACCATTTATCGCTTGAGTCAACTACGCCATTACTGCAACAAACTGTTCAGTTCCAATTCCGACCATCTCAGGATGCTGATTCAGAAGGTTATTTCCTTCTGTGTGCCTTCCTAGCACTACTTCCCTATTTCCTCTGCGGAAAACCATTCTGAACAAACATGTCTTAGATGACGCAACATGGTAATATTCAAATGCAATACCATTTCAATTTGACCATAAAAAAATATTTTTGGATAATCATTTAATAAAATACTAACACCTAAAGTTATCTAAACCAACCTTTGATACCAACTATAAGACCCCATCCTTAAACCTTACTAAATCTTGAGATATTTCAAGAATAAACCTTGAGGATCTTTTCAGGTTTAGAGTTTTAGATAATTAGACCATAAAACATGCATTACATTCCATATTTAAACAAAGTGGTTACATAAAAGATAGTATTCATTTTTCCCATCAACGGAAACATATTTAAAATAAAACATGGATTCTTTCTTGACACTTTCTTGACACTATCATCATATCATGTACCTTTCCCTTGACCTGTGAAAAACATTTCAAAAACTTTGGATGAGCATAAAAAGCTCAGTAAGGGATATAAAAATATGGAAAGGAAACATGAGTACATATATACATAAGAATGAAATCATACTTTACCCATAAAACATAAGCACTTTAACATACCTCATCAAATCATGAATAAATCATAGAAATCATAAGACATAAAGGTAACTTGAGGCATTCATAACATTCTTACATAGGGAGTAACCCTATTGGTTACGTTTGGAATACCCACCACAGTATATTCCCTAAATCTCTTCAAAGAAACCTCAACGTTTCACTCATTCGTGTTACCCAATGCATTGGAGATCTATATAGACCTCACCCACCCTTATTTTATCACGGAACCACCCGTCTTCATAATAATGCCCAAGAACCATAACATAATCGTATCACATAAAACATGCATAAAGGAAACATAACATTTCCACCTTTCAATCAAAAGATATCAAAAAAACACATTGATATAAAAACATTATGAAAACCATTTTCAATACCAAAATAAAAGAAAATTAAAACATGGTATTTATTTTTCATTTAAAAAAAATGCATGGCTTGTAGAGGAAGCCGAAACTCAAATAATGGTCACGGCGGCGGAAAAGTAGTTGTCGCCGCATACGTACGAAAAAAACATTCCCTTTTGTCATTTAGTAAAATGCTTCATATAAAAAATATTACTTTTGGATAAACGTAAAAGTCAAAGGGGTTTATACACCGTATAAAAGAAGGTTGTGTATAAAACAAAATATTCCTCAATGAATGGTGATTGAGACGAAGTCCCTTACCTCATATCCGACTTGACTTGATCGTTCTTTAATCTCTTGAATAATAAACTTGAGTTAATTTCTACTTGTTTAAGAACCTTTTTTAAGCTCATTATTCATTTTATATCACTTATTGCCATGTCATGAACACTATGTAATTATTTAAGTTAATAACGGTCGTTTTAACGATCATTGGTACTTGAGTAAAAAATAAACCCTTTATAATTACAAGTTGTTCATGTATCCATTATATCCAGAGTTATACTCATGATGTAGATATAATATATATCATATATATCCAGTATATACATGCATTTATAATATTACATAACGTTTAGAGGTAAAAAATGAAATGCACCGTTCATGGAGACGGTAAGCCGTACGTACGCATGAACACTACTTTCATTTCTATTTCATATTTTATGGAATTAAAACATAATGATACAAAATAGTATTTTAATTCCAGTATGGTATCATATATAATATCATTAAATATATCCTTTATACGTACCACATATGGTATTAATGAATCAAATCACTTTGAGGAGGCGGTAGTCCGCACTTCCTAAAATGAAGATATCGCGTATACCCATAATGGAAGCCATAAAGGTATGCCATAAATAAAAAATACAGAAGATTAAGGAAAAAATAAACATATTTTATATCATATATAAATATAGTGACATATTAATGGACACCTTTGAAGGTGTTAGAAGAATATTGAACAATCATCGTTTCGTGAGGCAAAAATTCACCATCCACGGAAACAGTATGTTCTTTAACCATTAGATGCAGGTGTGTGTAAGTGTAGCTTGAATCCTTCTTATAAAAACATCCTAGTATATTGAAGATACTGGATTTGTTACAAAAGAAATTAATAAAAAGAGTTTAGGGGGTTGGAGAAGCAAAATAAAACAAAAGGACTCAAGTGAAGACATTACCTTAAAATCGGGTAACTCCCTTTGGTTTGAGCTCAAAGGCTTCCTTGGGAAGACTTCTGCCAAAAGTGAGGCTTCAAGGAGTAAGAGAGGGATGTGGAGAGACAAAATGAGCAGGTGTTGGCCGAGCCAAAGGCTTTGGAAGTGTGGGTAAGGTGGTAGAGGTGGGGCCTTTTATAAGAGGAGAGGAGCGGCACTCTTGGAAAGTTACAAAATGTTACTTTATTTTCAAATGAGTTTCGGATTTTAAAGGTCCCACATTGATTTATTTCGAGGATAAGGTGATAATGGTTCGAAATATACTCATCAAAGAGGTCTTTGAAAAGTTTAAGTTATAGATTTAACCTTATCTTTTCATTTTATTTAAATCCTTTATTAATGAGGTAATCGTTGCATCATCATGATGTCAGAAATAATTTAATTTATTTAATGTCTAAAAATTATGAAAAAAATACTATGATGTATGAAATATTTTTAGATTTAAAATGAATATTTATAGTCCATAATATCATCTATTTAGACAAAATTAAAAATGTTTTACTCAGGTGATACATTCTTTGTTATATTTACTTTTTTTTAAAAATAAAAAGATAAAAAGTCACTTTCACACAAAAGTGATTTCATGGGGTCCCCAAGTTTGGCACAAGGAATCCCATGGTTGGCCATGAGAGAAACAGTATCATTAGGACTCATGTTGGTGTCATTTTTTATTATTATGGTATTATTTTATTATCCTTAACTACCTGATTACTCATTAATCAAGATAATTAAAGATAATTACCGTCGTTACTATTCATAATGTCCAAAAACAAAAGTGTCTTGATTACATAATTTGGAACTTATGATTCCAAATATTTAATCCATTTTACCAAATTAAAAACACATAAATTGCAATAATTAATTTAAAAATAATTTCTGTTGTCAAAACAAATAGCGGGTTTTTTTGAAACAATATCTATGAAAAGTTTGGCATTAGTTTATGACAAATTCCAAAGTAAAATTAATCCTAATTACCACAATTGGATTAAATGGTAAAAATATATTCAAATTAAACTTTAAGACCAATTAAAAAGATAATCTATATATATAATTAAATTAGATGAAAAAGCAGTTTTGATGTAAAATGAAGTATTTTTTCACTATTCATTAAAAAATGAACATTGTTAGAAAAATACCAAAACTTTATCCATTGTAAATTTCAATGTCCCAATCATAAAGAATATGTTTATTTTGAAAAATAAAGCTTATAAAATTGTCAAAATTTTTATTTAAAAATGGTTTTCCATCAAAAGGCAGTAAAACAATCATTTTAAAATATTAGTGTATTCCATGCTTAAGATTGGATTTCTTCTTATTTTAAGCCTCTAAAACACTATCTAATTCATAAATAGACATAGATAAAAATATATATTATTCATTACTTACTTGGGATGTTACATTTATCCTTTTCCTTAAGAGGTTTCTCACGTTGATCATCATTAACCCTTGGATTAGGGCATTGCTTAACATAATGCCCCATTTCCTTGCACTTGAAGCATTGAAGTGTTGGTGGTACGTTCTATGCAGTATTTTATTTATTCACATCATTAGCAACCCTTTTTTCCATTACTTCATCACTAAACTTCTTGATGAACTTATTTTCCACACTTAAAACATTTTCTAGTCCCTTTAAGACAATCTCCACCATGCTTTTTTCCACACTTTGAACATAAAGAAACATTCATCTTCTTTTCACCATTATTCTGAGATTTATCCTTGAACTCCATCTTTAGTTTCTTATCAAAACAATGAGATGGATATGTAACAAAAACTTCCATTTCTACCTTGATAGCACAACACACAATTTATTTATAGCTACTGAAGTCTCTTATAGCTAATGCCCTTCGAAGACTTGGTTTTAAGCCACTGAAGAATCGATCAAGTTTACTTTCAGGTTGGATGATAAAGCCAGATGCATACCTTTCAAGCCTTATAAAATTTTCTTCGTATACACCAACAGATTCATCATCCTTTTTCTTAAGCTCAAGTAAATCCTTTTCTATCTTTGTTCGAAGAATATGAGGGAAGTACTTATTGAAAAATAAGTTCTTGAACTCATCCCATTCCATGGATTCAGTTTCATCTCGGAGCCTCGTATTCTTAATTAGAGTCCACCATTGATCTACTTCACCTTCTAAATGGTAAATAGCTAGAATGAATTTTTCATGTTCCGAACAGTTAAGTATAGAAAATATCTTTTCAATGGTACTGATCCATTGTTCAGCAATAAGTGGATCAGAAGACCCACTGAAATAAGGTGGACGTTGCCTCATGAAGGACTCAATTGAATATTGTTCCCTTATCTATTCATTTGGAAGTCCAGAATGATTTATAGCTTGTGTAAGTATAACAATAATATTTTTCACTCCATCTCCCATAACATTGGTTTGTTCAGGAGGACAATTATTGCATTGTCCATTAAATTGATCAACACGGTTCCTTCGGGTTCCAGCCATCGTCTAAAACCCAAAAAGAATAGTATGAGAGGTAAAAATCATGCTAGGGAAAACAAAATAATTAAGGGGGAGTACCTTCAATATCTAACATCTTAGATTTAATTCTAATATCATTACCGTAATTCTAGGACTATAACCTATACTTATAATTAACCTTAGGGACATCCCTAGACAAACCTTAGAAATATCTCTAGGGATCTCACTAAAGTTTTCGCATCCTAGTTTCCAAAGGTTAACTAAACCTTTCCTATGATTCCAAATGTAGAGACCCAAAGCTTGACGTACATGGACATTACATTACTTTTTTCAGAATACTTAATACATAACAAGAACCAACACTCAAGGACTGTAATAGTTTAGTGTCTTTGGAAACTCGGAACATAATATTCTAATCGTGGTGAAAGATCTTCGACATCTCCCATAAATATCTTCCCCTTTTTGTTTTCTTACCAAAAACCTTTCTTTAAATCCTGGGGAAAAGAAAACATATAAAAGGGTGAGCTCAAATGCTCAGTAAGGGTACATGGAGAAAATAAAACATATCATATACATTTGAACTTAAAAACATGAACATAATGTTTAAACAACGAAATCTTGAGAAATGACATAAAACATGGCAGTGCATAAGGTATAGATCATAATGGAACATAAATCATGATAAAATAGCTTGGAAATAAAACTTTTAATTGTGGCCAAACATTAAGCACATGATATGATTTCCATATTAGCCAAGGCATTACTGCCAAGACCATCTTAGTGGACAAAGTCCCTTTCTGAATTGAGTTCACTCCTCATTCCATTCCTGTATCATTGAACCAGATTAACTTACCGTTCCGGCCATGTTTATCTCATTAGATATAAATCTTTACCCAATGCATTGGAGGGAGATATAGTTCCCACCCACCTCATAAGGAAATTATTCTTACTTGTTCCAAAACATAATCATAAATCATTCATCATAACCCAAAGAATAAAAATGGGTTTCATAAACATCATCCCATCATAACATAATCCATATAAAAAAATGGAAATAATTTCATCAGAAGAAAAGTGAAACCATGTAAATCATAGAGATATTATACTTTAAACATACACATATGAAATAATTTCATCTTAGATGGAAAATGGTTTTGATAAAACACTTGAAAAGAATTCTTGAGGAAAATATCCTTTCTCCTTAAAAATCATTTTCTTTTCACAAAATGCCACACAATTTTAAATGAAAATTATTTTGTTGAAAATAACCATGAAATATTGTATAGTAAGCTTCTTGAAAATAAGGCGATATGAAACCGTAAAAATGAATTCATTCCGTATAAGTTAAAATAACATTCTCCTCGTACTTTTGTCGGAAAAGTAAAAAAGTTCCTCGTATGGTAAAAAAAAGAAAGATTCTTTCCATAACACAAAGTAAAAGTCAACGTGGGGTAAACATGACATTAAACATACATGGAAGAATATTAAACACTTTATGAAAAACATTTTATGGGAATGGATGAAAAATATAACCCCAGTGAATACTTAGGTATAAGCTATCTCGGATAAAAATGAGATTTTCAAAATTATCCCTTCCTTATGTCCGATATGCTATGTATATATCCGGAACTCCTATATAATGATTTAAATAATTTCATTGACTTATTCAAGAATAATATTCATTGTTATGATATCATATATGGTTAAATTATTACTTTATAATACCCGTTATTTTATAAATTCCATGTTAAAGAAGCGTTTTGGGTAAAATCGTTTCATTTATCGTACGTGTTTAGATTTGTTGTTCTTGATTTTATTATTACTTATATCATGATTTAATTATTTACAGAATTTAAATCATGATTTATATATCATATATATTCAGTTTATATACATATAATATATAGATTAATGGAATGAAATACACCGTTCATGGAGACGGTAGGCCGTACATACCCACGAACGCTGTTTTCCTTTCCTTATTCACTTGAATGGGATTAAGTAGATGAAATAAATATATATATACATAAATAAAGTAGAATTATTATGTCATATATTTCATGATTTTTTATTATATATACTTTATAATCATTCTTGAATTGTTAACATGGAAAATAAATCTCATCACGTCGTGGAGACGGTAATCCGTACGTACGCATGAGCGATGATATCGTTCCCATATTTATTAAATTCAATTGGAGTGGATGATATAATATCTTAGAATTAGTATGATGTTATAATAATCATATATAGTTATTATTTACACCATTATACCCATCCAAGTAAGGTGGTGGTGGAAAAACGGATTACACAACGACATGGAGACGGTATTCCGTACGTACGCACGCGCGGTGATTTTATTTTCCATAGGACGGATAGATGGTGAAATAGGGTTGTTTCATATTTATAATAACATATCAGTATATAATTAATACTGATGTTATTACTTTATAATGAAACAACTAAATAAGAGGAAGTATAAGAAGAAAGAAACTTGAAAGAGTCGGTAGAAGAGATTACCTCTTCCTCAACGCACCTCCTTTAAACTTCTTCTTAGGGCACTAGAGTTGGTCTTTTGAGAATACCAGAACCTCTATGATGTAAATAGAGAGGTTTAGAATAATAGTTTTCATGGTTTGGCCGAGCTTCAAGGCTCAAAAGGGTGTTAAGAGAAGAGGGAAGGGGTGCCCTTTTTATAAGGGAGGAGAGGGGCACCTTTGAAAAAACATAAAATATTATTTTATAATAAAGTCATATTCAGTTTTTAATAGCTCAAAATTGATTTATTTCAAAGATAAGGTGGGGATGGGTCGAAATAATCTCAACCAATAGGTTTTAGACATGTTTATGTTACTATTTTATCCTTATCATTTAGATTTAACTCTATGTTAAATAATTTAACTTTTACCGTGTCTTTTTGTTTTCTTACACTATATGGTTAATAAACTTACTATAAAAATTCAAACGAACCCCAAGTGGTTCCTTATTAATTTATATATACTTATATAAGTCATTTGGAAAATCTTAGATTTTTATGAATAAAATAACAATTAATAATATAATATTTGTTTTAAAAACTATTTTATGTCTATTTTGACACTAATTGGTACTTCATTTTTTTGAAAATCATAACAACATGATTAGTTCGAAAAAAGTTAATTAAATCAATAATAACATGTCATATTAACCTATAAAATTAGTGTAATTCATAAAAAGACTCAAATTACATTTATTTGGGTATTTATAGCATCAATTATGTTAATATTTCATTAATAAGGTAATTACTGCATCATCATTGTGTCATAAATAAATTAAATTATTTAATGTCTAAAAATTATAAATAAAATACCATTATGTGTTAAATATTTTTATCTTTCTAATTAATATTTATAGTCGAATGTATCTTATGTATAACCCTATATTAAAAATGTTTTAGTTATTAAACTTTGATTTTTACTATTTTAACCCTTCTTCAAATAAATTAATAATAAATGTCCTAATCTAATCCAAGTAGACCTAAAGGGTAATATTTTATTCCTAAGGTTGTTTTTGTTCGAATTATAATTATCCAATATAATTAGGACACGTGTTAGGGTAATAATAATATCATTTTTACCCTTAATTACCCTATTTACTTTTAACCTTGGTAAATAAAAGTAAAAAGTTACTATTCACCAAAAATTATTTTTATCTTACTGAACCACATTTTACTCGTTGATGTTAACCATGTCTCTCGGATTTTCGAAATTTCACTCACAGAAGCGGTAAAATTAAGTTTTATGTAGATTTTCAAATTCTCCTAGGAGGTGGGTAAAAGACGGTGAAAAGTTCAATAACATTTTTATATCTCTAAAATTATTATAAAATGACTCAAATGAATTACATTAAACTTATATAGGTATTATGTATCAATTTTTACCTAAAATAAATTTAAATAAAATAAATAATTATTTAAATAAAAAGTCGGTTTTTAAATAGTATACATGTGTTTTCACTATTCATCAAAAATTGAAAGTTTTAGAAAAATACCAAAAATTCACTCTAGGATAATTTAGATTTCCCAAATCCAAAAATGAAGTCCATTTTGAAATATAAAATTTCAAAAAGTGGGTATTACTATTCATAACGGCTAGTTCATAATAATATTATAATAATATCTCGTTTAGTGAAACTTGGTATTGCGTACTACACATGCTATCAAAGAACGTCTTGATTGCATGTAATGCAAGCCAAGTCAGGGCTGTGTGTAGTGAAAGCTCCGTTTGGTGTTGCGCATAACATAATCAAAACTTATTTCATTTATACATTTAAAAAATCTATACTTAATGTTGCATAGAATAATTTCCACAAAACAAACTTGAATTTGTGTGTAACACGAGCCAAGAATAGTGTTGCATATACTGCAAGCTAATACGGTGTTGCGTATAGTACAATCCAATCTTGGTTAAGTGTATAATAGAAGACATCAAAATAATATATCTCATAAAATCTTGGGGTGTTAAATTAGGTGCATTCATTATTGAGTGAAATATATATATTTCTATAAATTATGTATTAAATATAATATTTGGTTCTCACATTTGTATCCAATTATAGGAACCAAGTATATTTATAAGATTTTTACAAGGTGAGGTGGATCTAAGAGTTACTAACAGAGCTAAGGTTTCTCCAATAGCTTTTGGAGACTACCACCTCACATTACTGAATAGAATGATCTTTTTTTAAGGAATTTTTATTATGTAACATTAGCTACCAAAACATTATTCCCATGTTTAGTCTTAATATTTATGGATTTATTTTCAAATTTGGAAACAAACATTGCTTCTTTTATAAATATTTCATTTTTTTGTTTAGGGATATTTAAATAATAGTCTTTATATGTTAGAATACATAAACCAAATCGTGAAAATTGATAATGAATCTAGTTAACATGACTTATATCACACCAAACTGTGGAATCACCTCTTAGGTTATGTGAATGAAAATTGAATGAATAAATTATATAAATATGGATATTTATATTATTTTAAACTAAAACCAATTGGCATAAATTATGATTATTTTCAAGGAAAAATGAACAAATATTCATTTAGAAGAAAATGTGAAAGGGCCATAGAGATTCTTAGGTTGGTTCATACCGATGTGTGCAGACCATATCCAATTGAATAAAGGGGTGGATTCTCATACTTCATAACTTCTTCTAACAACTTTAGAAGATATAGGTATGTCTACTTAATGAGAAATAAGTCGCATTCCTTTGATAAATTTAAGGAATATGAAAATGAAGTTGAGAAGAAACTTGGTAAGAAGATAAAGAAATTCCTCTCAAACCATGGTGGAGAATATATTAACTAAGAGTTTGTTGATTATTTATGAGATTTTGGGATTCAATCTAACTTACTCTTCCTAATTAAACACAATTGAATTGTATAAGAGAAAGGAGGAACCATAAATTATTGTATATGGTTAGATCAATGAGGAGTCATGAAAGTATTCCATTATCCTTTTGGAGATATGTATTGTAGATAGCAGGATACACTTTAAATTGAGTGCCAGCTAAAGCAGAGAATGATATTTCATATCAACTTTGGTATGGAAGTAAACCTGTATTGTTTCATGTATGAGTGTGGGTTATGAAACATTTGTTAGAGTTATATCTGCCAATAAACTTACACCATTATGAACTAAGTGTATATTTGTAAGTTATATTAAGTAAACTAAAGGATATTACCTATATGATCCCTTATATAAGAAGGTTGTGGTTAAAAAACATCCCACATTCCTTGAGAAGGATAATATCTCTAAAATTGATAGTGGGAGTGAGATAGCATTCAATGCAGTTAAAGCTCAATATAAAAAATAGACTATATATGAATAGATTCCGAAAATACCCATGAAAGAGGATATTCAAGAGACACAAGTACCATGTAGGATTATAAGAGTGGTTAGAGAACCTAAAACATATGGTGTTTTTAGTCCTTGAAGATGAAGACTCATTTTAAGTTGAAAATAATGACCATGTAACCTATAAAGAAGTAATAAGTGACATAGAAGCTACCATGGGAAGGAAGGAATGAATTCTAAAATGGATTCAATATATGGAAACCATGTATAGATTTTGTTATATCCTCTAGTGGATGTAAATCAATTTGGTTTAAATTGGGTATTTAAGAAGAAACTATACATGGAAGGACAAGTCAATACCTATAAGGCATGAATGGTTGTAAAATGGTTTAAAAATCATCAAGTCATAAACTATGATGAAACCTTTTCACTAGTCACTACACTGAAATAAACCAGGATTATACTTTCCATAGAATTTTACCATGAATATGATATTTGGAATATAAATGTAAAAACAGATTTTATTAATGGGAAGCTTCAAGAAGATGTATATATGACACAACCATATGGGTTTGTGACTCCAAATAATGCCAACAAGGTATAAAATCTACAAAATACATTTATGGATTAAATAAATAATCTAGGTCATAAAAAATTCAATTTGATGATGCCATATTATATTATGGTTTCATAAATAATGAATGCGAGACTTGTGTATATGAACAGTTTAATGGGAGTGTACTTGTCTTCTTTATAGTACACGTTGATGATATATTATTGATCAAAAATGAAATACTAGTCTTACAGACTATTAAGACTTTCTTAAACCCATGATTATCTATTAAATACTTAGCCAAATCATCATATATTATTGGGATCAACATCCATCTTGATATATCCAAGAGGATGCTTGGACTAAGTCAAAGTATACAAATTGACAAGATACTAAATAGATTATGTATGGAAAAATCCAAGAGGGAATTGTTTCCAGTGTTACATGTCATTAATATTTAAAAGAAAATGCGTCCTCATACATATGAGGAAATAAAAAGGATAGTAATTATCCCATACACATAAATTATAGGGTTAATCATGTATGTTATGCTATGTATTAGGCTAGATATTACCTACACCTTAAGTGGGGTAAATAGATATCATACTGACCCAGGAGACCACCAATGGATGAAAGTCAAAACTATACTTAAGTATATAAGTTGTACTAAGAATACCATTGTTACTGAAATATGTATTTCATGGGAGGTTTTGAGGAAGTCATGGTTAGTTTGAATCTAAAATTGGCCAAAATGGCCCAAAAATCCATTTAAGGGTTTGGTTCATGAATGTAAAAAGCTTATCAAATGAACCTAGTTCACAGAAGTCCCTGGTCGCTCGGAGCTTTAACATTAACCTTATCATAGTGTAAGTTCAATCAATGGAACTCCATATCATGAAATTCCATGTTCTTTTGAATCTTTGACATTAACCTCCACACAATGCAGGTCTGTTTCATAGAGCTCTGGTTCATAGAAGTCCCTGACTACAAGAATATTTAATGGTAACCTTAGTGCAACATAAACCTAGATTGTGGAACCCCTTAAATTTTTGAAGCTCTTAATTTTTCACAAAATACTCTATATTTCATGAAACCCATACCCTCTCCTTCATTAGGCCTACAAATACCCTTTATGTCTGACATGTAAGGGTACAAAACCTTTCAGCTTCCGAGAAAAGCTCTAAATTTTTTATACTCATACAATTCATGAGGGAAAAAAGATATGTACCTCAAAAGTTATCCATATTTCATGAAACAACCTCCCATGGGTTTTTAAGAACCTCAACCCATGGTGGATATTCCTTCTATGAAGGTTCACGAAATTCGTGTAAGAAGAAAGCCCTTTGTGACTCTTAGGGATTTATGTGATAACTATCCTTCATGAAACCAACCTCATGGGAACCAAGAAATTAATTTGAGGTAGGTTCACCTAGTTTTGTGAAACATACTCTTTCACAAGGACCCTAATCTATTTAGGACCCCTATCCTTCATGAAGCCCAAAAATTTAATGAAACCCCAACCTTCTCAAAACCCATCCTCCAAGCCTCCTTAGGGTATAGGACCCATGGCCTTCACAAAGACCCAAAGATTTTTGAAACACCAACCTTTATGAATCTTATATTCTAATAAACCTTAGGGTTCCTCTTTTAATACAATACCCTTTTGTTAAAGTTGAGTGCCCCAGAACCCCATACCAATCTAGGACCAGTTCAACTGCACCCCATTTCCCCATGTGACCGCTACCACCTACGCTTGTGCCTGCCTACTTTTCTTCAAGTGTGGAATGGGACATTGACCCACGTTTTTGTCACAATAATTTGTACCTTAATTCCTTTTTATTCTAATAATAGGCTCCCTAACATTCGACCTCTTTATTTCCACTCCTCCTCGACAATGTTCATGCCATGCCTCACCCAGAGTCACATGAGTAGTTGAAACATAATCCCTAAAGGTGGTGTTATCAAGGGAAAAAACATAACTATATCGGTAAAGGGTCCCTTTTCTACATCTTCATATCTCCTTGAAAAATCCCTCTTAGGGTGTAATCCCCATCCACATCTAAGATTCAATATGTAAACCTACCTAGCTCAATATCCTAGTTGTATGATGTTAAACTAAATGACAACATCCCTAGCACATGATGTTAAATTGTAGCCTCACCTTGTGTGATGAAAATAGGATTCTCTATGTATGATCATCATAAGATTATACCTTCTCACTCACCATGGGATAAAACTCCCACACCAGACAACTTCAATGCATAATACTTATACCATTATCCCCTTTCATGGGACAAAACTCCCACACCGGGTAGCTTCTATGCATAAGACCCACACCATCCCTCATCAACACTCCTTTTACGACATGAATTTTTTTACCTCACGATTTTAAACTTCATGGACAGGTCTTGTCACATGACCTTAAACTATATCATCTAACTATGTAGATTTTGATCCCTACTCTTAAATAGGGTTTGTAGGACACATCCCTGAGGTTCAAACCTAACAACACCTAAGTGTAAAATCTCTCCCCTTGTGGGGACACACTCCATCATCCAAGTGTAAAATATTCCTCCTTGGGGGGACACACTCTATCATCCAAGTGTGAAACATTACCCCTTAGGGGATACAATCCACTATATAATTGTAAAATCTTCCCCCTTCAGGGGACACATTCCATAAAATCAAATAATGAAATCTTTCCCCTTAGGGGGATAAACTCCATCATCAAAGTGTGAAATCCCCCTCCCTAGGGGTGACACACTCCACCATCAAAGTGTAAAATATCCCCCCTTGGAGGGAAACACTCCATCAAATTCAAGTGTGAAATATTCCCCCTTGGAGGGACACACTCCATCATCCAAGCGTAAAATATTACCCCTTAGGGGGACAAAATCCACCATCCAACTGTGAAATATTCCCCTTTGGGGGGACACACTCCCTAAAATCCAAGTGTGAAATATTCCCCATTAGGGGGACACACTCCCATATCCATGTGTGAATTCTTACCCCTTTGGGACACACTCCACCAAAACCCAAGTGTGATATTTTCTCCGCATGGGGACACACTTAACTGACCAACCTATCTATGCAAGACATTAAACTAGTGCCCCAACCTATCCCTACAATATGTTAAAACTAAAACCCATCCATATTCACAATACCTTAAACTTGTGACCTAGAAACTTATCCATCTAAAAAAGATGTTAAACTTGTGACTTGATTCAAAATACCTACCTTATATAATAAACATAGGACACCTGAGCAAAACATCCTCAGAAGACTTATGCCCCTGGCATCAACTACCCCATGACCAACATGGGATGCATTAAGTTATTATCCTAAGATGCTTCAAACATGGGATTCCTTCTAAAAAAGGAATAATTTATAGGTTCCCAACCAACCCAACATACAAACATGCACAATGTTCCCAATGTTACTACCTCCTCTGACTGATTTTTTCTTCCCTGTCAAGACAAAATCAACATAATTAACCGGTGTCCACCTTAATATGGAACTGATAATGAGTTTCATGAAAATGAATCAAATCTATGAGGGAGACCTGTACTTTCCGATAAAATCCAAAGAGGAGTCCTTTGAAGGAGGAACCAACATCCCGTTGTCACATTTTGATCAAGGAGCTGACATTACTGATTAAAGTGATGAAATCCACCTGCCTTCAAAAAGTGAAAATGCGAGGAAATAAAGAAGGAACACATTGTTTCCTGAAAAAAGGATGACGTTGCACCCTAATGGAAAGCATAAGAAACAAAAATGGTAAACCTAATGTGAATATATTCTCCTTCTACTATGGGGAATAGTAGCATTGGGGAACCAACATTTTTTTATGTCACTAAATCAAGATATTCAATACCAAGTACCACCAAGCTAGTGGTGGGTTATCATGAAAAAATCCTATGAATTGGGGAAAATAATGTTGGATATTATCGGTCTGTGACATCATAAGTATGGATACATCCTCTATCTCAGGAAAAAAAATAATGTTGGGGTATTGGTAATATCTTTCACTATACCTATACTGACTACTGAATCCACATGCCTGAAAAGACTCAAGCTACAGGAAACTAACAACCTCACACCAACATGCGCAGGGGAATAAGAAACATTGGTGTGAAAATCCCGCATGACTATACTCCTTACATGGTGACCACCACTTCATTGGATGTTGGGCACCATCGTCCCATATCACCCTCTAAGCCCATTTAGAGGATGGCGATCGATGCCCTTGTTCAGCTGTATGAGAAAGAAGGGATTATTCCCACTAGGGATATGGATCTTCAAGATCTTAAGGCTTCAAAGCCTCACTGACACTGCCACCCTTGAGGGCCATGTAGGGGGAACCACCCACCAGTTCTGATGGAGAAATACTTTGGGAGTCACTCCCCAGATCACTTTGATAGCCCAATATCCTACCCTGAGGAGGTAGAGGATGTTCCATCCATGCGTGCTGCAGCCACCACTTGGAAGCTACCCATGAGGGATCCCACTAGGCCACACCAATTCCAACATAGATAGGTTTCACAAGTCTATGAGTAGGTTGTATCCATCCTTGCTCTATTGGCCCTAGACCATAACAATTGAAATTGATGCTTAGGGAAGACCTAGAACAATGCCTGAAAAGAGGCATCTTCTGCACCTCTAGTGGACCTTTCTACTGCCGATTCATCCCATCAGATCCCTACAACCATTAAATGGGGATCCATCTTCGCTCATTTGGGATTGGGACCCCAACTGCCTCACAAGAAGACCAAGTTGAATCTCTTATCCATCGACGCCATCAACAACTTTTATGAAACTTATCATGATAAGGAATATCAATGCGAAGGTTCTCCCCACAAATCAACCAACCATATTAGAGGTATTCACCATAATTCCAATAACTAGTGTGGAGGTCCTCCCCACACCACCACCAACCAGTGTGGAGGTCCTGCCCGCACCACCACCAACCTGTGCAGAGGTCCCACCTACACCACCACCAAGCACTACAAAGGCCCTCCTCACACCACCACTAACTAGTGTGGGGTTCCTCCTCATGCCCAATACATTCCCTTATTTGAAGAAACATAATGGGGTAAGAGGATGAACACCCATTGTTGGGGATGTACCCATGGTGCAGGTCACAAATCACATAGCAAAAAACCTAAGTGACTCTTAGAAATACACACTTGGTGAAGTCCCACAACATTATAGGTGGAACCCCAGGAAGCATCATTTTATCATCGACCTCTCAAACTTTGAAGTTATTAATGACTCAATGAGGGAGCCTTTACCCCATTCCAAAGTCTGAGGGAGAAGCCCATCAACCAAGGATTACAATCTCAGATACCAAGGTCTACAAGATCCCAAGATCCCTCTGTAGATACCTGTAGGTAGAGGATGTTCTGACCCCCTTCCAAAGACTCACAATGCAACCTTCTCCATCACCATAAAATTCCCTCCTCTCTGCCTCCACACAGAAAGTTAGAGAGATACCAGGGTCTGGTTTGATGCCTTCAGATAATGGTGGGAACTCTACTGATCCCCAAAAGGAATATGTCACCCTCAAACATGAGAAAGTGGTAATCACTCCATCCTACAGGGAAATGATCTTATAGTTGGATTAACCTCCAAGAGACATACCAACATGTAGTGGATATATGACCTGTGCAGTGCCCCCTATCTTACTAGATCTGGAGCTAAGCAGGTCTACATCTGTACCACCACCCTTATCTTGCATTGCACCAATTGGGGATTGGGTTGACCAGGAGCAAGATCATCCCCTAGTAGTAAACAAGAGGAATTGTGGGATATTTTGGACACTGAATAGTTATAAGTTGTGTCTTGGACACATGTAGATTCATATTTTATCATCCTTGAGTCCCTCACTGGGGAATATTAATTTTTCTTTCTCCAGATTATCAGGGAGATGCTTCATTTCCTATAGGATATTCATATAGATTAGATAGAAAGCCATGAGCACCTTGATACCATTCACCATTCCTGCAAATAGGTTTATATCACAACACTTCCGATTGCTTAGCATACAGAGTTTTATGGATACCATAAGACTAAAAAAAAACTTACATTGAGAGCCTTTTTGTGCTCCATCAGGTCATGGAAGAGGCATCTTCATACTTTCAGATCATAGGATAGAGGTAGTATGCTTCCCTCCATTTCAACCCTATCCTATAGTAGTGACTAAACCCTCAATTCATCCCATATACTAACAATAAAGGTCCCCCTCTAATCACTACCATAGTAAATGTGGTAACCAACAACCCACCATAGGATCAGAGGAACAATTCCATCGTCATAGGGAATGATAAGGGAAACAAACCTCAATGGGTGACACAGTACCATAAAGATCCCTCAGTAGGCCTCTAGACTCATTAATAGAGACATGCACTAGGCCTCATAAGTCCCCCAATGAGAAGTTACTTCCTTGTAGTCAGTATGTTGACAAAGGAAAGGGATAATACAAGACCACAAACCCCTATAAGGTTATTCAAAAAGTAGATTTGGTCCCCTGGATAGCCTCCTTGCTCTAAGATCTTGAGGAATA